>JAJPUD010000796.1:194867-232045 GCA_023553655.1 Myrmecobius fasciatus | reverse complement strand
ATTAATTAATTCAGCTGTTTTGATTTTCACATTTATACCTCAGAAATAAGAGAAATGTTATACTTGCTAATGCCGAATTTTCATATTTAATTTTTTCTTAAAAAAAAGCATTTGTTTTGGAAAACAACACAGCTGATGTTAATGTTAAAAAACAAATAACTTAGATGATTAATGTTGCTTGAAGTACTTATATTTTCTCAAAATTCCCTATCATAATGCAAATTACAAAAAAAAAAGAATTTGACATGGTTTTTGTTCCAAATTAAGAAGTATTAATATTAACCTGATTTACTATACTTATATAGTTTATCAACAATATTGGGTACATAAACCATAAAATTATATAATAGCAATGACTTATAATTGTTTTATTATCACTTTAAAAAAATTAATGTATTACATATGCGATTAGTTTATTTTCTTTAAGATTTCTAGGTCTAGGATAATTTTCCACTAATGTTGAAGGCAACAAATCAAGGTTCAATAGATATACTTGCTAGCAAATTTTTTTTTTATAATTGGATATGGTAATCATTTTATGAGGTCTTTAATTTTAGGTCTCACTTAAACATATACTAAGTATACTAATAATAAACAATATAACCTCTTTTCTTTGACTCAGGAACTTAAAATTTCTTTTTATTCTGAATTACTACAGAGCACAACAACAATTATTAGGCAACAACAGGGATTAAGAATTATGAACAGGCATATGTTTTAAAAATCTCATTTACCACTTATTTCATTGAAACATTATGAAAATAAAAAGTCTGAAAAGGATGAAGATATTGCTGAAGGTTAAATGATCATTATAACATTTGGATGTTTAATCTTTATTATATTGGCCTACCTATTTAACCAATAATTTTACCTTTATGTAGCTCTTTCAGATTTGCTAAATACTTTCCTCACAACAACTTTGTGAGGAAATTTATTATGCAAATATTATTTCTATTTTAAGAATGAAAAAATGGAGTCTCAAAGAGGGTATGTTCAAAGTCACAGTGCAACTAAGAAATGTGACATTCATAATTCAAACCTAGGTGGAATGCTCCTTTTAAACAATCCTGTTTTCCATTACCAAGGATTAAAGTTAAAATAACCAGGGAATAATTATCAGGATTACTACAATGCCCTTGTGAAAGTAGTAATTATGTATCTTATTTTTTCTTCTTTATTTTCTGGTTCATTTTAAGTGCTCTTATTTTCAAAGATGAGATACCTTAAAACTTAAGGCATATCATCACATTCAATAAGGTATCTATATTCTCCTGTGACTGACTCACTTTCATATAGTACCTGCTACAAAAAACCAAAACCAAACCAAAACAAAAAAACCACCTTTCTATTCTACTCAGCTAGTATTGCTATTATTTTCGTCTAAAAATTATTTTGTATTTTTACTACACTGTATGTCTGGTGTAACTAATATCAATATAGAAGCATAAATCACAGCTCCAGAATTAGAACTCTCAGAGGTCAGCTGGTTCAGTATTCTCCTTCTTTTGAATAGGTCCGAAAACAGGCTTGGAAAGGCCAGGAGATTGTTCATTGTGCCAGTGTATTAAGTGGAAAAGTAAAAAGTTAAAACTCAGATTCTTTAACTCTAAATTCAGCACTGTCCACCACTCCATACTGCCCAGTAGACTGCAAACCTCTGGAGAACAGGCCTATTTCATGTTAGTCTCTATCTCCAGTGACTAACATAGTGACTTAGACACAGTAGGTGCATAACACTTACTGAATTGAATTTTTTAGCCACATTTCATCTAATCTGTAATTTTGATTATTAGACCTTATTCCTTTATTTTTTTATGCCTTTTCTAGTTTTCTTATTAGAGTTTGGATCATAAGAGCAAGCATTTATATAGCTCTGTAAAATTTGTATAGTCTACTAAAAGTTATTTCAATTTATCCTCATATATACCCTTAGGAGATAGGTGCTATAATGAGCCCCATTTAAAGATGGGGAACTTGAAGAGGTCAAGTGACTTAGCCAGGTCACAGAGCTAATAAGTATGTGAGGCTGGATATAAATTCATAACTTTCATTTACTATGATTTACTAACATTTCTCTTGCTTCATAATTACTTTATTTTTAAAAGCACTTCTTGTTTATTTCAACTCATGAGTGGATATTCATTCTATTTTCGTGTAGCTCTAATTTTTAATGGCAATATTACACAAATGATTGTTTTAAAATAACCTGTTTTAGGTACCCTTCCTACTTTTTTATTTTTGAAAAGTCTTTGAATATGATTTTTAAAGAGGACAACTTCCACTAAAATGAAGAATTCCTTGAAAATTCAAATTGAGATAAAAAAAACAAACTATTTTTTAAGTTTTCTGACTTTAAAAAGCATGCTTACCTGCTATCAGCTTTTGGAGAGCACTCTTATCTCCATTGACAGCAGCAGCGTGGACTTGGGATGCTAATGAGGAACCACTAAGGACCCAGCTCTCTGAAGAGTTCATAGTTTTCTGAGCTATGCAACCTGAATCAATTGATAAAGTATAATTAATGCAATACAAAAGAGTTTTCTATACTCTTCTTCACCTATTCTTATCATGTCTATAACATAGATAGGTTATATGTAATAAGTCATCTTAAGTAATTATTTTAGTTTTGTCAGAAAAAAATCCTCTACATTTAAAAAAGTGCTCATACTAAAAAATTCTTTTCCTGGTTATAAAAACCTACTTTGCTAATATGGAGATTACATTGGACTTTTGAAAGATATACAAATGCAACATAAGCTTGGGCATAAAGTTCCAAATACAGTTTCAGTGAAATATCAAGTCTGATGTCCCAGATCAATTTAGCTAAGTGTGCAGACATTCTTTATCAATAAATTGGCTGCTAATCTTTAACTATGGCAACCCACAAAACAAAGAAAAGATAAATAAAAAGGGTCTTGAATGTTGTGGGAGGAGGAGTGGTGAGTGGGCAGAGGTAGTAGAAAAAGGCCCTACCAGAGTGATGCTAGGAATCAGTTTTACATCCCTAGAAATACTGGGGTATACAAAGATTAACTGTACTTAGAGCTTTGCCTTAAGAACAATGCACTGACTTACTGCTAGAAGAATTGAATTGCAACAAACAAAACCAAAAGATAAAAAGAATTTGTAACCAACAGAAAACTTAATGGTGTTCCTTGCATAGGCAAAAGAGTCCAAAGACTTGGTTTAATTGTATGCCTAAAAACATTAAGAAATATAGTTTTGTTGGCTACTTGGTATTCTTACCTTGCAGTACTCATAATAAGCATAAACAAAAAGATGATCTATGAAAGTAATTGTACCTAATGCACCAAAATCTATTAGAATAGTTGTTCTTAACTTGTTATGGACCCTTTAGGGTAGTCTGGTAAAGCCTCTGAACCCCTTCTCAGAATACTGTTAGCAAATACATATAATAAACCCCATCTATGTGATCACAAAAGAAATCGTTACATTAAAATATAATTTTCAAAATAACAGAAAACAAAAATCACAAATTCTTGGATCTCAGGTTAAGAACTCCTGTTAGTAAATAAATAAGCAGAAAAATTCTATTGAAAACTTGATAAGATATTCCAAACAAAATCATCATATACCTTTTATATGCAGTAACTTCAATGGGAGAGTGGGCATAGGGAAGGTGTGTTAGCACCTTAGTTCAGGTTTCAGAAAGGGTAGAGGTCAAAGACCTGCAGAACATCCAGAAGACTATGCCTATACTTTTTCCCAGGAGAAATCAAAGGCATTAAATATGATGGATATCGGGAAAAATAATTATACATAGAATGAAATTAACTAAATTTTAACAGATAGGAAACATCTGATTATTACCATAGGAGTCATTCTAGAATCAGTTGGACTGGACTGGACTGAACTTAAATATCTTTGTTTGATGTCCTCTTTGAAATTTACAATCAGAGAATGCTAGAGTTCTTGCATTTATAAAGGAATCCTGTATGCTCTTAAGGCATGTATGAAAGATTTTATTGCAAGAGTCATTAAGATTGTGTTTTCATATTAGTAACAGAGGTACTACTTATTTATGACTCAACATTTCAATTTTTTTTTGAGTCAAATACAAAATTTTCAAATCAGCAAACAATGATTATAGGGGGATGTTTCATTCTTTGGGGCTTGTTAATTATGTGACTATAAAACCACAGTCTTCTGTAGAGAATCATTTCTGAAAACCTATTTTCTTAATCAAAAAACTTACCCCATATATGGGTATTGATCATTCTCACAAAGAGTTGTATAGCTGATATATCAGTAATTATTGATACTCTCTCAATTATCTTGAGTATTGTTATTTGTGATTTTCCTCTCCCTCTCTTCCTCAGTATTTCCTGAGCTATTCAGTAAAAGTAAATATAAAAGTAACTCAAGATTTTTAAAACAGTATTACCTCCAGTAAGAATTTCTTTGGTGTGCACCTCTGGTCTATCTGCTTTTACTCAGTTCTCTCATTGGTAAAACAATATGGCTGGATTAGGTCCTTTCTAGCTTTGAATTCTAAGAATATTAAAAATAAATTGCCGTGACAATTTATTCAAGAATAAGTATGATGAAAATTATTTAATATTCAGAAAACAATAGGAAGTTGAATGTTACCTAGGTACATATAGTTGGGTGAGGCATTGCAAATGGACAATGAATGAGGCCCAGAATTGAAAGGGGAAGAGAGGGGTAGATTGAATTTTGGAAATACAGCAATGATTTTTAATTATTCCCAGTTAATCCTTTCCACCAAGACCCAACTTTTTAAAAAAAAAATATTTTTATTTATTTAATTAGTTAGTTCCCAGTTACATATAAAAATTCTTTAACAATCATTTAAAAAAATTTTGAATTCCAAATTTTTCCCTTTCTCCTGCCTTCCCCCCTCTTTGAGAAGGCAAGTAATTTGATTCTGATTATATATGTAGAGTCAAGTAAGACATTTCATATTACAGGATCCATTTTTTAAAACAAAAATATTTTCCCCAACAATGCTATATTGTTGCAAATATTGTATTCTATGGAGAATTCAAACTACAGGTGACTCAAAAGACAATGGAGTGACATATTAACTTAAGGACACTGCAGTGTATTTCCAAAGAAGTAGTACAGGGAAGATATAGTGAAAAAATGTTTGATTTCAGAAGAAAAAGTAGAGAGCACACTGTGTAAGTAGTATGGTGGATAAGAGTGATGGACTTGGGAGTCAGGAATACTTTGAGTTTGAATCTACCTTCAGAGAGTTCAGTAGCTTAGGTTCACTTAGTGAATCTAGACAATCCAGTTTCAGTTTCTTCGTTTGTAAAATGGTGAGAAAAATAGCACCTACTTTCCAGGATTGTACAAATGTACAGTATTTCACAAACCTTGGAGCACTGTCTAATTGTTCATTATTAGGAGATTATTCATTTAGTGTAACAGCTCAAGTATTCCACTGGTAATCATGAAATGCAAGATTGTCAATATATAATCCAGTATGGTAGAAACACTCTTTGAAGAAGCCACAGAAGAAAACGGACTAGACTTTTTAGAGGTTTAAAAAACACGAATGGGTTGCAAAGTACACCACTGGATAAAATGCTCCTATCAATTAAATCAAAGATTCATTTACTAAAACTTTTCTTCTCTCATCTCCTGACACTATATAGAAAAATGCAGATTCAGTGTGTCCCATGCTTCACATGACCTAGCACTATGCTTTAACAAAAGGCCCAAGACATGTTTGATAAGGGGACAAAGTTGTTGCCCATCTCTCATGTCCATGTCCAACTGCCTTTCAGACACCTAAAATGGAGGTCCTCTAAACATCTTACACTCAATAAGTCTCAAACAAAACTCATCTTTCCCTTTATACCTTCTTCCCTACTACTAAAGAAGACAGTCCCTCAGGTTGGCAATCTGGGAGATATCTTCAATTCCTCATTATTTCTCACCTCCCTCCCCCAATTTGCTTTGCCAAGGCTTGTTGATTTTATCTTTGTAACATATCAAATCGTTTCTCCCTTTTCTCTTCTGCCATCACTTTAGTGCAGGCCCTCATTACCTCATACCTGGACTACTGTAATCACCTACCAGTAGGTCTCTCTTCAAGTTTCTCCCTATTCCAATCCATCCCTTAAATGATTTTTCCAAAGTTCAAGTCAAGTTAATGATGAGGTCCTGGATCACTAAGTAGTATTGGCAGGGAAAGCCTGAAATAGTGTTAAGATTATTCCCTGAGGCAAGTAGGGAAGGGGACCAGCTCAGCCTTACAGTCTTGACCCCTCTGTGGAGGTCATGGGTAAACCTACCTTACTGTATCTAACCAGAAAGCCAAATTATGTCAAACCCCTGAGGTTACATTTTCCCAATAAATCTGTCCATGGTCCACACCATCTTTGCTGGATTCCTTTGAGTTAGCCTGCTTAGTGATGACTTTCTTTCCATTCCCCCTCCTCCATGCCTCATGGTATCTTTCTCCTTCTTATGGCTAACTTAATTTTTTAATATGCTAAACTCCTCTGTGGAGTTAGCCTGCTATTCAGTGGCATATTCCCACCTTGTGGTTAACTTCCGTTTCTCCGGGTTAACTATGTGTTCTTCTAGGGAATTTGCCTTTTCCTTGCTAACTATATGCTCTCTGGATACTCTTTTCATATTTACCATTCCTGGGGTCTACTGTATCTCTTTGCCTATAACCTCTTCTCACAAATAAACTTACCTTTTGCTAAAGAGAATGGCCATTGTCAATTCTTCACATGACCAAAACTCAACATTTGGTGCCAAACCCCAATATTTGGTGCCAATTGTTGCTCTCCTATATATATCTCATCATTTGGTATTGAACTTCAAACACATCATTACTCTCTACTACTCAGAGAACCTCATGGCTCTTGAAACACCTTCAAGATCAAATACAAAATGCTCTATTTGACATCCAAAGTTCTTCATAACCTAGCTCCTTCTTACCTTTCCAGTCTTCTTATACCTTACTCCCCCAACTCATACTCTTCAATTCAGTGACACTGACCTCCTGCTGTTTCATGAACAAGACACACCATCTCTCAGCTCTGGGCATTTTTCTGACTGTCTCCATGTCTTCCTTCATTTTTACTACTGACTTTCTGGTTTTCTTTTAAGTCCCAACTAAAATCCCACCTTTTACAGGAAGCCTTCTCCAACTCCTCTTAAATCCAGTGACTTCCCTCTATTAATTATTTCCTATTATCTTGCATTTAGGTATTTTTTTTTGTATCATTTGTTTGCATGCTGTTTCCTCCATTAGACTGTAAGCTTCTTGAGGTTTGGGACTGTGTTTTATTAATTATTTTTGGGTTTTCCTTAGCACTTAACAAAGTGTTTGGTACATAGGAGATACTTAATGCTCACTGATTGATTGATCAATGATTAGAACTGTCCAGCAATGAAATGGAATTCTTCATGAGGTAATAATTTCTACTACACTGGAAATCTTTAAGAAAAGCCTGGATAACCATTTCTCAGGGAAAGTCCAGAAGATAGCTTCAGATGGGATGGACAAAATATAGCAATAACAAATACTTCACATTTATTATAACACTTTAAGGTTTATAAAGCACTTTTTTTGAAAGGTAAATGATTCAAATATTATTATTTTCATTTTAAAAATGGTGTATATGAAGGTGTATAATCACCTGCCTCAAGGACATAATAATACTAGAATTATGACTTTCAAACCAGGGTTATTGAATTTAAAACCAGTGCTACTTGCCCTGTATTGTTTTGCCTTATCTCTCAAGTTCCTGACAATTTTGAGACTAATTTCTGAGTTAAAATTTAGAAAGGTACTAAATTTGCCATATTAGAGGTATTAAATTAAACTTTCTTCTTTTCTTCTCTAGCCATGAAGAGTAGACTTTTTTTCCTTAACTATACCAAAGAAAAACACAAATTTTGAGATGTTAGAGTTTTTTCTCTAGGAAACCATAATTTGGCATCAAAAGTGATTCAGTATGAGAAATGACTTTACTAGATTAACATAATCATATCGTGTCTTCAATCATATTCTACTATACAGGTAGGTACTACTTAGGATGGAAAAGTTTACTATTGTATCAAAACTGACTCAAATTGTAGAAGAAACTAAAAAAACTAAAAATTTTCCTCCTCTAATAACCTCTACTGCCAACTTCCCTATTTCTGCTAATAATATCAGTCACTCAGGACCACAACCTGTAATTATTGACTCTTTTATTTCCCGTGCCTTTCACATTCAATTAGTTGCAAAGAAGTGGTGAGTCTATCCTACAATATCTTTTGCACGTTCCTCCTTTCTAATACTCCTACAACCATCCTGGCTCAAATGTTTCTCAACTGGTTTATTGTAAAAGCTTCTAAAGCGAGTGTATTTCAGAGAATTCCAATTTAGTCTCCAATTCTGACATTCAAGGTCCTTCACAATCTGGATCCAATTATGTCTTACTCCCTTTAAATTCTCTACATTCTAGCCTTCCTAGATTACTGTCCATTTTTCTCCTATCTCTATGCTTATAATAGATTTCCTTCTCCTACTCCCCCAGGCCTGCCAATTTCTGCTGAAGTACTTCTCTTTAAAGTCTAATTGAAGTACTGCTTTCTTCACAAAACTTTACTTGATATTTCTCAATATAAAGTGATTTCTTGTACCTTGCCTATGATGGGCCTTTTAACCCTTATCACAATAAACTGGAACTCTCATTTTATTGTAAACTCCTTGAGCCCAAAGTTCATGTCATATCTATCTTTGTATTCCTAGCACTAAGTACGGTGCTTTGCACATAGTAGGTTCTAATTATATATTTATTGGGAACTTAACTGAATTTTCTTTGAAGGCAGAAAATCCAAATTAATGGACTAGTTTTCAATTGGTCAATTTTTACCTTGGGCTACTCCTTAAGAAAGAGATTATTCTTCTAATCCAAAAAACATTTATCAGCCTGACTTAAGTCAGTCTGACTGGTTACAAATAAGTATTCAGTACCAAGTATCCAAAAATGCAATTACCAATGAAAGCACTGCCACTACAACCTCGGAAACTCAAGATTTGGCAGAGCTGCAAGACAAATCTCTTCAGTCAATCTAGATCGTGTTACTCCTTTTCAGTGGCAAGGATTACTGGATCAGAATCTGCTCTAGAGAGGATATCTTTCTAATGATGGTAAAGGCCAGGGATATATGCTCACATTGTAATGACCCACATACTGGCAGGAAAGGTTCCAGGAAGATGTCTGAAATCTTTCTTCAGACTTCAAGCACACCATTTGCATCCATACTGGAAAGAATAGTGTAATGAAAGGTGACTATTGAAAGTAAACACGAGTCATATACTAAGCTTCACGTGTTCTTAAGTGCTAGGAAGAATGAGCGGCTACCCTTAGTGGCTAGGGACACTTTTTGTTGTTGTTGTTGATTCAAGCTGGGATGCTATCTTCCAGTTCCTCCCTCCTCCTTGCAACAAACAGTTCGGCCAAAACAGGGTACTGCTCCAAATAAGACGAAGGATGTGCCCTCCAATCAATATTTATGAAGTACTACTAAGTAGCAGACACAGTCCAAGAGCTGGGGACACAAAAAAAAGTCAAAGATAGTTCCTCCCCTCTTGGAGCTTGCAATCCCTACAGGAAGTTCGAAGTCTGGCCACTTTCCCCACTCCTCTAGCCAAGAGGGAAAGATCTGTGCCGACAGTCTCTCATTGAGGGTGGGGTGGGGATGTGTTTCCTTAAT
The DNA here is from genome assembly GCA_023553655.1 of Myrmecobius fasciatus. Taxonomy (NCBI): domain Eukaryota; kingdom Metazoa; phylum Chordata; class Mammalia; order Dasyuromorphia; family Myrmecobiidae; genus Myrmecobius; species Myrmecobius fasciatus. Next base: position 222,328 of record JAJPUD010000796.1, on the reverse strand, counting down.
TTGTCACCCTGGGACCTCTAGAAATGAAGCACAGAAAAGGTGAAGGATTTGTTGCCATGACAGACTGTTAAGAACCGAAAGCCCCGAGTTGCCCTCAAACTGATTGATTTCCAATCCTCCAAGCCCTCTCCGACTTACCCTCATCTCCTACAGCACCGACATCCCACAGGCAGTTCCACCCAAGTAGGAAAAAAAAAAAAACAAAAAACCCTAACCCTCCGAATCCCAGAGGAATACTTCCGCTCAGAAGCCGCGGGTCTCTGTAGAGTTTGGGAAAGAGGGGCGTTAACTGGACACCCCTAACTGTTTTTCCCGTGCATTCTGGGAATTGTAGTTGTGGCTCAGTCAGACAGTCGCTCTTTCATAAACGTCCCATCCCAAACTGCTACGCCGGAAAGTGGGGGTGGGGAGCCGGGAGGGCCGGCCAGGGTATGGAATCAGGCCCGGGGTGCCTGTTGGGAAAGCGAGTTCTCAGCTCTGTTACCGACGCTTAAGGGCTTCGGGACTACAGTTCCCGGCGTGCTTCGGTGTGGCCAGGACCTGGAAGTGAGGGCGTGCGGGCCCTCTGTAGAAGTTGCCCCGGGTGTTAGTTGCTGGAGCCCCGGGTCTAGAGGACGAGGCGCTGCAGTCGCCTGAGGAGCAGCTGCCGCCGTCGCCGCCGCCGCCGCCGCCGCTCCACCACCTCCTTTTCCTTCTCCTACCCCCGGAGCTTGGCCACCGCCTCCGTCTCTCCCTGCCCAAGACCCCTTCGCTACAATGAAAGCTGCCATCTTCTTGCCCTCCCCCGACCTCCGATGCTCCCTGCTGCTTTTGGTGAGTGGCTGACACCTCCCTCCTCCTCCAGCTACTGGCTGGGCTGGGGGCTGCAAGGAGTCGCGACTCCGCCTGAGGCGCCGCTGCCTGAGCCTCCAGGAGGGGAGCCGGCCCAGACCCGCCCCCGCCGGTTCCCCACGCTGCCTCTTTGCCTGGCCAGGGTCTCGCTCCCCCGCGGCCTGCTCCCTCCAGCTGGGCCGGATCAGGCCAGGGAGGATGGGATGGACAGGGTTTGGGGGCCGAACTGGGAGGTGAAAGGAGGCCTGATTGCCGAACCCTGGGATGGGAGGGAATCCCCAGGCGGCTCGGGCGCTAGTGTCTCAGGGATGGTGGGTGCGGGACATCTGAGGAGAAGGAAAGCTGAGATTTGGAGTCTGAATGAAACACTGCAGGCGGCCCCTTCCCTCCCCTGGACCAGGGGGGCGGGGTGGGCAGACATGGAGGCCCCTCTGGGCAGCTTTGGAGGCGGGGAAGTGGGGCTCGAGGTCGGGGGGCGTGGCCCTGCTCTCTGCTGAGCCAAATTGGGGGTGCTAGGGAAAGGTCTGTCGGGGAGGCCGGTGGGGAAGCCCGGGGTATGAAGCTGACAGGTGCGGTGGCCGGTTCCCTCTCTACCCCTTAAACCCTGCCCCTTTGGTGGATCCCTCTGTTGTGGCTACATGTGATTGGCTGGAAACACGGAACTTGTGTGGCTGACACTCCGCGGGGTGGGGGGAGGTTGGGGAGAAGAGAACGCGGTGGCGGTGCAATTCCTAGACTGCTTGAATCTCCAATTTTACTTTTCTTTCAACCCTGGGCACGGACCTAGCTCTGGGGAATGTACCAGGTCGTCTTCATGCACCTACTCACCCTGCCTTTGGATATGCTGGAATACCCAGAATTTTTAATTTTGTGCATCCCATTGTATTGAGGACCTTACCTCATTAATCCATATCTTCCAAACACACCTTGAGTATGGTGACATCCTAGGTGATCCATCCTAGACAAATTTAACTTTGGAAAAAAGCCAAGGTTTGCCTGGCCTTTTGTGACAATGGACAGGTACACTGTGGTTATTTACCAGAATACTGAATTAGAAAGTATTTTAGCCTTAATGGAATTGTAGAATGTTAGAGTTGGAAGGGACCCTAGAGAACATCTTATCTGTCTTTTTCATTTTTGCAGATGAGGAAATAGGGCTGAAGTTAAAGAACTTAACTCAGGTTTACAGTGAGTGTTTGCTAAGATTAGAATATCATTTCAATTCAACAGGATGAGAACAGTTCATTCATCTCCCTTTTTTTTTTTTTGGCAGATGAGGAATTGGGTCTGAATGAGAAGTTAAAGTACCTTCCCAGGGATTTATAGCTAGCCACTTAAATACCAGTTCAGTTCAGCTAACATTAAGCAGCCATCAGGTGTAAGGAATTATTCTGGTTCTGCTATAGTATACTAAGTTTTGGTACTGTTTATATTTGAAGAGTTTTTAAAAAGGCAAAAAGATAGTTTATAAGAGCCCTCCAGTTGTAATAATCCAGCTTGGTGTAGTGAGATTCTCTTTGGACTTCCCTGGAACCCAGGTAAAAATTCCCCTATAGGACTTAAAATTAGTGACTAAAGATTTTGACTTTTTAAAAGGAAAAGTATTATAAAAATTCAAACGAGTTATCAAAACAGTGTAAACATGAAGGTTATGTAAAATATGATTGATTATTAAATAAAATGGAAGAAACATTTATTGCTCTTCCTGAGATAGAAGCATTGCTGAGTCCCTGTGGAAGGAAATAATTTTAATATTGAAGACTTCTTAAAGATCTATTTGTTATATTAGTGATAATTATGGAAGAGAAAGTTTCCCTACTAGGAGTTCCCAACAATAGTGAAAACACAAGCTCCATGTCTGAGACATAAGAGGCCAGTCTTCTCATTTTATATGTGAGGAAATGGATACCACAGGAGGTTGTTACTTGCTCAAAGTTACTCACAGATACTAAAAGTCTGAGACAGATTTTGGACCCAGGTCTTCTGACTTCAAAACCAGTTTTTTTTTTTTTTTTTTTTTTTTAATACTGTATCAACCTGCTTGATATAAACTTAAATGTAGTTTGCATAGTTAGATCCTTGTTCCAAATTGATATTACTTGATGACAAATTAACTTTAGCCACTAATCATTATAAATTTATTTTTGAGAAGCCACAATAGATCCATAGTAGATGTGATTGGTGACAAGTAAAAGATATTTAACTTCACAGAGCCTGTTTCTGTTCCAGGTACTCTGTTCTAGAGGTGATCTGACAATAACATCTTTTATATAAAAAAGATACTTCTAAATATGAAAATATTAGAAAACATGAAAAATATTGAACAGGAAAACTACTGTACAACAGGTATAATTTCTTAGAAGGTTTTGTCTTGTTTAGACCATGGCAGCTTGACAGAGCTCTTGAAGAAGATTGAGTCACAACACTTCATGAAAGGAACATGAGATCACCTACTTCAAACCATACATGAGCAGAAATGTTTTTTGCAACAGCATTCTTTAAAAATGCTTATGTAGGACTTCTGATGAGGGGAATTCACTATTTCCTAAATTTTCTTTTACTTTTAAGAACTCTACTTATTAAGAAATTTTCTTTTTATTAAGTTTTGGAAAGTTTAAAGCAATTAGAAATTTGTTTCTTTGTAACCTCTGTACATTGCTCCTGTTTCTTCTGTCTTGGACCAAATAAAGGAATCTAATTCTTCTTCTGTATACTAGATAATGTTCTACCATATTCATTTTAGTAATTTTTATAGAGATAGTTGAATGTGTAGGTATAGATGACCATGTTACCTGAGGAGAGATTATAGAAAGAAGTTTGGATACTTGAGGGATACCCTTCCTTTGTGTGGGATTGCCAGAAGAAAATGGAAGTAGAGATGAATGATAAAAAATAGGAGAAATCACTGTCACAGAAGTGGGGGAAGACTTGGAGAAACGGGAAAAAGAAGTGGTCATTAATTATCAAAAGTTAAATGTCGATTGTTATTGCTGTTGTTTGTCCTTCTTTTTCAAAGAGGACCCTAACATCAGGGAGGTGAAGCCATGACATGCAAGTGAATTGGATTTAAGTGAGGGAGGGCTGTGCAAAGTCACCTGTCTCACTTTCCCCTCCAGAGCCATCTGGGACCAATAGCCAGATATAGAGCAGGATGACCAGAGATGGCTCTGGATGCAATGGGAGACCTTGGCCTTTTTAAGCTGAGATCTTCAGCAGTTCTCAGTTTGACTGAGGCTACATCCTTTCAGTGATTAAGGCTGGGTAGCAGTTGAAGCAAAGAATCTCCTCTTTTACCTCAAGTCCAAAAAAATAAAAACAATTAAAAATAAATAAATAAAAATAAATCTGGGAAGGGAAGATCCTCAGGATTTCTGGCCAGAGAAGAAATGACTTCTATTTGCATTCAATCTGAATCAATCTGGACCCTAACAATAACAAAATGGGCCTTGATCTGGAACTTATTGGTGGCCAGTGAGAATCAGATTGGTTTTGGTTCAAGGCCTGGTCCTTAAGAAAAATCTAGCCAGTAAAACCCAAGATATCTTGGAAGGATTCAGTGGGAATAGACCATCCTTTCTAGGAACCTGGCTAGCTATCCTGCCCTAAATTTTGTATTGACCTCCAATCTCACATTTCCAAATGCCTTTCAGACATCTTAAATTGGATGTTTAGTAGATATCTTGTTGTGTCCAAAATTGAATTTATTATCTTTCTTCCTAAACCCTTTTACTCATTCCCCACCATATCTATTACTGTCAAAAGCAACTTATCTTCCCAGTTCCTCAGCCTTGAAATCTAGGAGTCATCCTGGATTCCTTAATATCTCTCACCTCATATATTCAAGTTATTGCCAAGACCTGCCTATTTCACCTCTGCAACATCTCTGTAAAATTCTTTCTTCTCTTCTTTTACTCTAGTAGAGACCATCTCATTATTGGAATAGCCTGCTGGTAGGTTTGTTTGCCTGCTTTAAGTCTCTTCTCATTCCAATCCATCTCTTCCATTTAGCCACCAAAGTGATTTTCCTAAAGTGGAGATCTGATCTGATCCGTCTCTCTCTCTCAGTAAACTCCCATGTCTCCCTATCACTCTCAGGTTTAATTATAAAGTATTATGTTTCACATTCAAAGCCCTTCATACTCTAGCCCCTTCCTACCTTTCCAGTCTTCTTATACCTGACTGTTTTGTGAACAACACACATCATTTCTCAGCATTTTTCTGGCTGTCCCCCTTTCCTGGAAGCTCTCCCTCCTCCATTTTCACTACTCATTTCCCTGGCTTTAAGTCCCAGGTAAAATCCCACCTTTTACAGGAAGCTTTCTCTAATCCTTCTTAATTCCAATGACTTTCCTGTATTAATTATTTCCTGTTTATCCTGTGTAGCTTGCTCTGTATGTATATGTGTGATTGAGATACTGTTGAGATATTAAGATAAACAGGTAGATAGATAATTTTTGCATGTCAGCTTCCCCTATCAGATTCTTGTATGCTTCTTGAAGCCAAAGACTGCCTTTTTCCATTTTTTTTTTTTGTTTTGTTTTGTTTTGTTTTTTGCCTGTGGTTTAGCACAGTGCCTGGATATAATATAGGTACTTAATAAATGATTATTGATAGAGGGAATGGCAAGGTCATATAAAGATTTAAGAATGAGAGATCTGATGATGTTGATAAATAGCCAAAAAGTAACCTGTAGAAAGGAAGAGATTAAACAAGATCGAGAAAGGAAATGATATAGAGCAATTTACTAGAGAAAATGGAAGGGTGGAAAGGAATGGGATCAAGAACACAAAGGAAATTGTTAATCTTAACAAAAAAGAACTTCCTTTTTCTCTGAATTTAGAGCAAAGAATTATAAAGATATGTATGAAAGTGGGAAGTAGGAGAAATACAGAATCCGAATTAGACCTTTATTTTCTCTATATTAAAGTAAAAAGGCAAAGTGGGTTTTTTCCCCCTGAAAGAGAAAGAGGAGTAGTTTGGGGAATGGAGTAAAGAAGTTTGGAACACTTGTGTATTATTATTATTTTTAAAATTTGACCTCTTGTACTCTTCATTCATTGAGTTTATAATCTATTACAATGTGCCAGTATTTTTCACATGAACTGTTGTCCAGTCATATTTCTCCATTCTATGTTTTTGTTCTTGAATTACCAAGTCTAAGAGTAAGGGTTCATATTGATATTTTAAAAATGTTACCCATTTAGATTTGGTTTATTTTAGATTCTAGGGAAAGATTTTGAGTATTGAAATTTTTTGATTAGTCAATGTTAATTATCTCTTTCAGGTTTTTATGTCAGCTGAAAACTTTTTATTTATTTATTTTTATTTTTTTATTTGCAAAACATACGTATGGGTAATTCTTCAACATTAACCCTTACAAAGCTTTCTGTTATAAATTTTCCCCCCCTACTCCTTACCCCTCCCCTAGATGGCAGGATATCCACTACATGTTAATTATGTTAAAATACTTGACAAATTGAACATATGTATACATATTTCCACACTTATCATTGTTGTGCAAGAAAAATTGTATCCACAAAAAAGAAAAATCAGATAAAGGAAACACAATGCAAGCAAACATCAATCGAGAGCATGAAAATGTTATTTTGTGGTCAACATTTCATATCCCTCTCTCTGGGTGTATATGGCTTTCTTCACTGAACAATTGGAACTGTCATTGTTTAAGAAAGCCATGTCCATCAGAATTGATCATCATATATAGTATTGTTGCTGTGTATAATGATCTCCTGGTTCTGCTCATCTCACTCAGCATCAGTTCATGCAAGTCTCCCCAGGCCTCTCTGAAATCATCCTGCTGGTCATTTCTTATACAACAATAATATTCCATGACATTTGTATACCATAATTTATTCAGCCATTCTCCAATTGATGGGCATCCATTCAGTTTCCAGTTTCTAGCCACTACAAAAAGGGCTGCCACAAAAATTCTTGCACATGTGGGGCCCTTTCCTTCCTTTATGATTTCTTTGGGATATATGTCAGCTGAAAACTTGAAGAACATCCTATCTGTATCTACCTAAGTCATTCATAGAAATGTTGACTAGAACAGGGCCAAGGACAGTACCTTGTGGCATTCCTCTAAGAGACCTTGCTTCAGGTTGACATCTATCCATTGATCATTCACTATTCTGGTGGTATGCTTGTTTATTTAATCTGTCTCATATTTACCAAATTATACTTTCTAGTATATATCACCTAATCTTATCTACAATAATATCATAGGAGATTTTATCAGTACATTTTTAAAAAATCTGCAATAAAATTAATGAATATAAATCAGCCTAGTTTTTCACTAAATATTCACTAAGGAAATTGAGTTTTTTAATAATAAAGCTATTTTCTTTTCAACCAACAGGCAGTTAAATACTTAACTTTTATGTGAAATATTGTGTTAGGCATTATACATGGTACAAGACTGGTTTTTGCTTTCCAAGAGCTCAGAATCTCATTTGGAATATAAGGCATAGACATGAAAATATGAGAAATGTGGATCAGGTTTAGACAGTAAATGTCATTGAAATATAGGGAAAGGAGAGAGAGAACAGTATAGTAGATCACTGGGATTAAAGCTAAAAAAAAAAAAAAAAACTCCTGGCATTTGTGTTTCTGTTTTGCTATTTACTAGCTCTATGATTTCTGGTCAAGTCATTTCACCTTTGTTGGTCTGAATTTCTTCATCTGTGAAGTGAGGACATTTAGCTAGATGATCTCTAATTCATTGTTGTATGTTGTGTGGTTTTAGAATTGGGGTAGGGAAACAGGGTTAATGAGAAAGATGAATTTGAGGTGCCAAAGAGGTAGGCAGAAAGAGATATCTGGGATGACATTAAGCTATGACATTTTTGGATTTTTCTCTGAATATAGTCAATAAAAGCATCAAGGACTAAGATGGAAGTTGAACTGGGATTAGAAAGATGATTGAAATGTGAATAGGCAAAGAAAGGGAGCATGGGAGGATTTTTAAGAAGAGGAATTATCATTTTCACGATCTCTATTGATGTTTGCTTGCATTATGTTTTCCCTCAGATTTTTTTTCTTATGCAGCAAGATAACTATAAATATGTATACACATATTTGATTTGTCAAGTATTTTAACATAATTAACATGTATTAGACTTCCTACCATCTAAGGGAGGGGGTGGGGGGAAAGGAGGGAAAAATTTGTAACAGAAAGCTTTGCAAGGGTCACTGATAAAATTACCCATGCATATGTTTTGCAAATAAAAAGCTTTAATTAAAAAAAAAAAAAAAGATAACGCTTCTGAAGCTTCCTTTAGAGGCTTTTTCATACATGGAGCTTAGCTTCAATAAAAAGAATCAATTAATGAAAAATAAATAAAAAGAGGAGTTAAAGGAACAAAAGGATAGGAATGTGAGATGTGTTAGAGACAGTGAGTAGTTCAACTTAGATAAAACTGGATCTTTGTGTTGTGGGAAATATAAAATAGGTGGTTTAGAGCCATACTGTGTAAGTCTCTTGCCTCCTAAGCTTGATAAGTTAGGTCTTGATTCAATAGGCTTTGGTAATCCACTGAAAGCTTCTCAGCAGGATAATGATGGGATAAAAGTGATGGGATAAAAGATTAGAAAATTATCTTGATAGATGTGTGCAAGGAGCTTTGGAGGAGAGATGTGAGGATGGCACAGTGAATGTTTGAAAGAAGAGTTTGAAAAGAAAGAAGTCTTCGAGTTTGAAGGATGAATGAGCTTGGGCTAAGAGAAGACTAGTGTGAAAGATGACTTTAAGGTCATTTTATATTAAAGAGAAGGTAAGTTGTGTATCCCATGGTGACTAGCAAATTATTTTAACTTAGACTCCAGAATGTTTTACTATATATGTTATCACTAAGGTACAGAGCAAATTATTCAGAATTTGTCACTGGTTTATATCCAGTCTACTTAATCTCTTTTAGGACTTTGCTTCCAGTCTCTCCTTTGCTGGTTCCTTCTCATCTTTGTGCAGACATGCTCAGGTGTCTTTTGTTCAAAACACACTTTCTCTTGTCCATTCTCCATGGGTTGTGTAATCATTGATCTTGGTTAGTATTGATTTTGAGACGTTAGAGGATCAGGAGTTTAAAGCAGAAGGAACCTTAAGTGTCCTCTGGTCTAATCTTCTCATTTTGTAGATTAGAAATCAGCAGATCTAGATCACTTGTGGTGATCTTTGCATAATTCTTTCCCAAGATTATATATCATTTTAAATTTGTGTTTATTTGCTTTGTTAAAACAAAATTTAAGTATTTAAAAAATGGCTTAATTTCTCAGTCTGTGAAAATTAGATTTTAAAATAATTAAAGAGAACATTTGTAAAAGTACTTTATGTTCTCAGCAAATGCTATTGTAGAAGTTAATGAGGCATTATCTTTCATCCTATGAAAGTGCAGAGTGGGGTGAAAAATACCGACTTGGCATACTTTAAGAACAACAAAATCTTATGCTTTCTCTTGTGATGAGATGAGGTCATATTGGACAAACAATTTTATCTTTCTAGACCATGGTTTCTTCATTTGTAAAATGAGAAGTAGCTGAAGATAATTAGGTACCTCATATCCCTTCGACTCTGTGATGGTAGTCCCATTTTTCCATTTATTCATAGTTAAATTTCTTGGAAAAAAAATTCACCCATATTTAGTCGTCCCACTTCCTTTTCATGCACCCCTTACAACTCTTTGTAATTTGATATCTTAGTTTTTTATTCCTCTCTTTATTTTTCCTTCTCAATCTCTTCTATTCTTTCTCTTCCTAATTCTGCCTCTCTCCAAGGTTTTATCCTTAGCTGCCTTTTCCTTGCTGACATTTATTCTTATAATTTCAGTTACTCCAAATTTCTACCTCCAAACTTGATTCCTCTCCTCATCATTAGGCTTCTATCTCTATCTACAAGCTATGGATATCCCATTGATAGATCAAACTTAATGTATCTAAAATAGTTATGTCATTCCTCCAGAATATGCTGTTTCTTCAAAGTTTAATATTTTTGTTGGTGGTTCCATCATTCACCTAGTCACATATTTGGAACTTTGATATTATTTTTGTGTTTGTCTCCTCTTCCTTTCACATCTAGTTAGTTACCAAGTTTTGTGTCTGTTTTACCTCTGCCTCTTTCTCTCCTTCCAATTCTAACCTCTGAATATATGCTCTTATTATTATTCATCTGGAGAATTTTAGTAGCCTGGTAGTAGGGGGAAAGGGAAAAAAAATAAACAAACATTTATCAAGCACCTACTATATGCCAGGGACTAACATTTCATTTAATTCTTGCAACTTTCCCTTGAGGCTAGTTCTATTATTGTCCCCATTTGATAGCTAGGAAAACTGAGGCAGACAAAGGTTAAGTGGCTTAGCCATGGTCAAGCAACTAGTAAGAATCATTAAGCCATATCTGAGGTAAAAATCTTTTTTTCCTGATTCCATGCCCAGTAAAATTCAGCTTTTTAGACTGGCATTCAAAGTTCTTTATGAACTGTCATTATGTTAGCTCTTTTCTTCCCTTTTATTATGAATTTGACAATCATCAACAAGCATAAACATTTTAGTATACAAAGGGAAAAAAGAAAATGTTGGTATTTGAAATTATGAACTTATGTGTTACATAGCACACCTTGAATTTCTTTTCTTTTGCCTTTCTTCAGTTATTTGTCAATTATGTCTGACTCTTTTTGGATTCCATTTGGGGTTTTCTTAGCAAAGATACTGGAGTAGTTTGTCATTTCTTTTCCAGATTATTTTCCAGATGAGGAAACTGAGAAGCAAATGGGGTTATATAATTTGCCCAGGCTCACACAACTAGTAAATGTCTGAGACTTGATTTGAACTTGGGTCTTCCAGACTCTAGGTCTGGCACTCTGTCCACTCTGTTACTTAACTTCTTGTATTTTTTTCATATTATTTCCTATCCCAGGCATGCTTTTTGACCGCATTATAAATTATCACCTCTTCCTTTGAAAATCTTTCTTGTTCCCTTAGTCAATTATGATTTTTTCCTTCACTTGCATTTTACTTTTGCCCCTTTCTTCTGCCTAATATTATATTATTTTATGTTATTGTTATTTGTGTGTGTGTATATATATATATATATATATATATATATATATATATATACTTATCCTTTTGTTAGATAATCCTTTAAGTAAACTCCAAAGGATAAGAAGCCCTATCTTATCTAAATTTTATATCTCCCTAAACGTGTAGCTTTGTTCATTCAATATATAGGGAATAAATAGATATTTGTTGAATTTGAAAAAAAGTGAGTGGTTACCATGTACATGTTCTATGAATACCACATGTATGTATCCTACACTTGAAAGTAGCAAAAAGTTATATCTTTATACCCCATCTGTTCAATGGTGATAGTATGTCAGCAGAGATTACATGAATGTTTGAAACAGTATAAAAACATTTATTTGAAGTCTACCCTTTAACATGCTTTTGATTTCTGTCTTTTGGTGGCAAAGATTTGCTCTTAGTGATTTTTTTTTCTCTCTTACTAAATTGCACTTTCATCTCTGGAGAAAGATTATATATTTCTATGAAATAATCATTTTTCAAGCAACTAGTCATTTATAATAAGTCAGGAATTTAGTTTTAAAATGGTTTTGAGTGCTCAGGTAATTGAGAGTGATGGCTCTCTATGCAAAGGAAATGATACCTTTCTTCCTACAAAGCACAAAATGTAGTTGCTCCATTTTTATTTATATCACTTAGCAAGAATATTCCCTTTACTTACATTAGTATTTGAAAATGTTTGTATTAAAAGCAAAAATATATACTATGATTTTTATTTATATCAATCTTAATTGCACTTGGCACTATTTTGACATCTTATGACTATTTTGACATCTGTGTTACAACTTATAGAAAAAATGTGATAAGTACTTCAAGGAACCATTAATTATTTAGTTCTCATATAATGAGGTTATATTAGTATAACTGACATTACAAATGGCCAAAAAAGCTATATGAGCACCATCTGTTAAAACTCAGAATGATTGTCAGTGCAATGACCATATGCTTCCAAATCTACCCTGTGGTACAAAAGGGTAACAGCAAAAGTCAGGTGCTTCATAGTCCCCTACTCTTCCTCTTTATTATTTTACATATATATTGGCATAGTGGAAAATTTAACCAATGAGAACATACATCCAGTTGTACAGACTATAATTAATTATTTTTTGAAGTAATCCTCAAGTTATATAATGTATGGACAAATCTTGTACCTGGAATTGCTAGAAGAATATGAATACTGTGAATATGTTTAGAACATTTGGCTTGGAGGTAACCCTGAGTTCTTAAAGCCTATGCCAGTGATAACCAATCTTTGAAAGATTCTATTGATTGAAAGGCCTCTAGTACTATCTCAGCAACAGGCTCTGTATGTTCTCTAATGACCAGACTAAATAAATGTGAAGAGGTTTACTAACAGTAGTCAGATCACTAAATAATATTTTAATTATGGGGTGTAGGCCAGAGACCACTGACTGAGATAAAAGAGGTATCTCAAAGTAGAAAAACATAAGCATTTTATTTTTGCTAAGTTTCTTGAGAGCTGGGCATCTTACCACCATCAGAGCAGTCTGGCAGTGAGGAGAGGCGGGCTACAGAAAGTAAGCAGGAGATTTTATACAAATCTTGGATAACAATAGTTGTAGGCTGGACCTTGACTTTGAGTGACCAGAGTGGATGGCCTCACCGTCTAAGTCATGAATGGAGAAGTATATTTAAACCAATTAAATGTTACTCTAAGAGTAATAAATTGCCTTATTTGATTCTAGAGATAACATGACACTACACAGAGGGAGGGGTAGTGGAGAGGATGAGCAGAATTAGAAGGTCCCTAAATTCCCCCCTGAGAAGGCACATCATCCCCAAGAACATGAAACTCCGGCCTGGCGCCTACTCAATTTAAGGTACTGTCTACATTTGGTGAGACAGCTTTCCCAAGTTAGTTCACTCAATTCCCCCCTTTTATTTTATCTTTTGAAAGCTTCTCACACTAAGCGTTATACATTTTCTCAACTTCCTGGCCAACTTCACTTTTGGTGTCTGATTTATTTCCCATGCTTCCCGTTCCCATTCTTATCTCTTGTGCACCATCAATCACACTGATCCCTCGACTGTATCTTCTATCTTAATCATTTTGGACAGTTTTCTGAACCATATTGGTAATAAGTTGCATAATACATGGGAGACATACAGGAAGGAGAATAAACTCCACTGGGGGCTATTAGGAGAAACCATAAATCCTGTTTCCAACAGGGTCCTCCAAACTAAGACTGCCACGAGGTGTTAAATGGAGAAGTCCAAGTTTAAATTGGGACATATGCTAATTTTCTGATGTCTTTAGTTATATCTTTTACCAATTGCCCATTATTATCAATCTTCATACACTATGTTTAAAGATTGAGTTTCCCCCCAACTTTGGCCAAAAGATAATCCAATACTTATCTATGCTGTAGGACAGCTTCTCTTGTTTGTGTAGCTTGGTTAGTTAAAGATTGAGAGCCTTAGTGGTCCAATTAATTATTATTTCAACTATAGTCTGAAACCTAATTTAGTATATAAATTGAGGTCCTATATCCCCAACTTTCATCCTGTGCTGACCCATACTTCTGAACGATCCTTTCAGGCAGCCATGTATTCTTCTCAACTATCGGGATTTCCTGTTTGGGTAATGGAAGTGTGAAGGTTCCACATTGCCCTCTTCAAATCATTGTATAATTGATTGCTTAGATATTTATCTTCCTGTCTTGAAGGAGAAAGAATTTTGGCCTGATTAACCCAATGTAACAGCTTCCAGCCCATTTGCTGGGCAGATGAATATAAACTATTTGGCTACCGGTCCAATAAGGCCTTCTTATAGCAGGTCCTCTTTTGGGCAATAACATACTACTATGTTCAAACTCCATTTCTAACACCTCTCTTACATTTAAATGGAAATAATAGAATAGGGTATTATCCCCAAAAGGTCCATACCCACAATTTGATAATTTTTCATCCCAGGTGCAATTCCAAAGTCTGATAGATTCTATCCAAAAGCGTTTCCCAGGGTTATAAGGAAGATTATTTATACTCCAAAAGATAGGGAAGTGTTTTTTTCTTTCCCTTTTTGTCTTGCCACTTCCAGTCCCTAATTCAGTACTTTCTTAGGCTTAGATGTTCCTCTCCTTGCCCAGTCCCCATACATTGAATCAGAGTTCTTGGGTCAAATTTTGCCTCCAGTGGGGAACTGTGATCTTCCAAATCTGAAACAACTCCTGGAATAATGAACAATAGAAACTCACAGGTTCCCATTTCTTGTTCTTCTTTTAAGTTGGCATGCTTTCCAAACAGGGTGGGGGGATGGGAATCACATCTTATGTAGGTAGAATTAAAGAGTGGCCAGTATTGGGAATTGACTATCTGTATGTTTTCCTTTGGAGAGTATATCCACCTAGAGTGACTTATTCTTAGGTTGGACCCAATCCTGAGGGGTACATGCCCAGTTTGATTCAAACAATATAAGCCCTCCTGTTCCTTGGCCAGGTGCCAATAATGTTCCTGATTTAACTGCCAAAACCCAGTATTCTTATTAGCTTCCACTAACTCCCTTAAGATCCATTGCAGTTCAAGGGAACTGTGTACCCATGGCAATTTTTCCAATTGCTGAGGTCTACCGCAAACCAAGCAATTGGTCAAAATGAAGGTGTTAGTCACAGTTTCTATTAGTTGTTCAAAGCTGTTCTCCTGAAGAAGTCAAGGGACAGATGGTAGAAAAGCAAAAGGTATGAAAAGGAGAACATTAACCATGACAACAGGAATCCCCACAGTGTGACATGAGTTACAAAAAGGAATGGGGTGATCATGCAGTGTAGTGGTGAGAAATGCAAAGATTCCTAATACAAATATGACTAATGGAACAATGGCAATATTGAGAAAGATCATCGGTCTTATAGTCTCACAGAACCGAGATAATGGCTCAGGGTTCATGTATCCAGTCAATGGGATGCTTATGCCTCAGGTGTATTTTTAGATTGTCCTGGGTGGAAGAAAGTTCAATTATCCATTCCCTAGATTGGATAAACTTCTTTACTCATGAATGATAAGTCCAACCCTTTTCCTGAGTCTGAATGGCAGGGTCCGAGGTCAGAAGGATCTGAAAAGGTCCCTCCATACCTAGTGTGAGCTTTTCCTCTCTCCACGTCTGGATCAGGATCTAAGCCCCAGACTGGTATTTATGTACAGGAAGTCCAAAGGTGGAGTTTGGGCAATCGATCCCTTAGTCTAATAAATATGGAGGTATTTTGCCAAAGCATATACATAATCTCTTAAGAATCCATCCTTTGGGTTACACAAAGGGTCCCAATTCTCCTCCCTCCCCTGGTATGGATTCCTGAACAGAAGTTTGTAGGAAGACAGCTCAATATCCCTTTGGGGTTTAGTGCATATCTGGAGGAGGACAAGGGGGAGACCCTTAGTCCAGGGTAACCTGAGTCTCTAATATCAGCATTGTAAGTTGTCTCTTTATCTCCTGGTTCATCCTCTCCATTTTGCCTGATGAAGGAGGTTGCCAGGGAGTATGAAACTCCTAAGTAATTTCCAAGGCCTGTGTAAGAAGTTGCAGAACCCTACCTGTAAAATGTGTTCCCTGATCTGAAATAGTTCCCTGATCCATCCGCATACCATGGGATTATCTGTTCTAAAAATCCTTGCAGACCCCTGTTGAGGGAACCTTAAGGCAAGGAAAAAGGTTCCACCCAAGGTGTCAGATGATCTATTGTGACGAGTAGGTATTTGAGATGGCCTATTGGGGGCAACCCAGTGAAGTTCACCTATGTGCTTTGGAATGGCTGAAGGCCTGGTGGCCTCCCCCCTTCCCCTTTAGGAGTTTGATGCAGACAGGTCTTTATACTAGATAGCCCTCCACCAATTGTTGTGTTAAGGTATAGAGACCAGCAGATACATATCCTGTGAGAATGGCATCTCACAGGTTTTAGATATCTCAGTGACTACCTTGATGCAGGTGTTGAAGGACTGTCTCATACCCAGCTTAGTCAGTACCTCTTGTCCATTTGGGAGATACCACAGACTATCCTGCTTCTCTGTCCCCAAAGATAAACCTTTTTTCTGTTCTGGGGTAAAGGATGGGGAAGGAAGATTTGGAGGAAAAGAGGTAATTCTAACAATTGCTCAGGAGCAGCTAGATGGCGCAGTGGATAGAGCACCAGCCCTGAAGTCAGAAGGACCTGAGTTCAAATTTGATCTCAGACATTTAACACTTCCTAGTTGTGTGGTCCTGGGCAAGTCACTTAACCCCAATTGCCTCAGCAAAAAAAAAAAAAAAAAGGTTCAAGGGTCTCAAGTTCCACAGATCCCATCCTTTTTGCCTCTTTATCAGCAAGATGGTTTCCTCTGGCTTCAAAGAATTGCCTAGGCTAGGCTGATGGCCATTCATATAAATTATTGCTATATTTCTTGGCCATTCTAAATTTTCCAGTACTTGAGAGATCAGAGTGCCATGTACCAAGTCCCTCCTTTACTATTAATCATTCCCCTTTCTTCCCATATCTTTCCAAAATATGAGACATGACCCAAGCATATTTGGAGGCAGGATAGATATTGCCATTCCTTTCCTTTAGGAGCTTTAGGGCTTGATTTAAAGCATATGGTTCACAATTCTGGGCATACCTCAGGTTGGATAATCAACTATTCTCTACTAGGGAGGAACTATCACCATTATTGCATATTCATTGATTCTTCTTCACTACACTAGTTGACTCATCTGTAAATAGTTTTTCCTCCTCTCCCCCTGGAATTGGGGATTCCTGTAAGTCCTCTTGCACCTTAGTTTGGAGGTCAATAGAGTCTACACTAACAATTGTTAGGATCATTCTCCCCTGAGATTAAAGAGGTAAAATTTAAATTATGATCTTGTGCCAGAATCAAATCATCTTTTTCAAGAAGGATGGCTTCATACTTGAGAATTCTGGAATCAGTAAACCATCTTCCTGCCCTTTGATTAATAATAGTTCAGACTTGATGTGGAATACTAACAAAAAGACTGTCCCCAAAAGTCAGTTTTACTCTTTTCCGCCTGAATTGCAGTTGCCACTACAGCCTGGGTCCAGGTTGGACACCCCTGTTCCACTGGGTCCAATATCTTGGAGAGAAATGCCATCAGTCCCCTTTATCCTCTCCTGATCTGAGCAAGGACTTATAAAGCCACCCTTGATTCACATCACGAATAAATGAAATGGCTTTTCCAGGGTGGAGAGAGCCAGCATAGGAGGAGGGGTCATAAGTACTTCTTTCAATTTCTTAAACTCCACTTCTCCCTCTGGTTCCCACTCTATTTAATCTGGCACTTCTTCCAATAAATACTTATACATACATTTAGTTAAAACGGTGTAGGAGTTGATCCAACTCCTACAATACCCTAGTAGTCCTAGAAATTTCCTGAATTCCCTTTTAATCCTAGGAAGTAGAGGCTGGAGAGTGTCAGCCACTCATTCTGGGTCTAATTTCTTTTGCCCATCACTGATCCAGTGTTCCAAGAACTTCACTTCTTTCTCAACAAATTGTAGCTTACTTTGTGACTTAGAGCTTCTGATCCCAAATAATTTAACAGGTCAATTGTAGCTTTGCTGGCCTTGGTTCTCTTACCCCCTGTCACCAATAGGTCATCAACATATTGCAATCAATACCTGGCTTCCCAAGGGGGCCCTGAATCCTTTTTAGAAAGCCCTTAATACCTGCCCAAATAAATTCAGGGATTCATTGTACCCTTGAGAAAGGACATACCACCTGTATTCTTGTTTTCTCCCTATATCTGGATCTTCCCATTTGAAAGCAAAAATGTCCCTACTTTCAATATCTGGGGGGCAAATGCATCTTTTAGATCTATGACACTGAACTATTTACTGCCTCCTTTTTTTCTCCCTAGAATAGGATATGGATCAGGGACCACTGGGTGAGAGGGTAGAACAATCTTGTTGACTTCCCTCAGGTCCTGGACTTACTGATATGTCCTGTTCTCTTTACAAACTGGTAGTACAGGTATGTTGAAGGGAGAAATGCAAGATTCCAGGAGTCCATCCCTCAATAATCCTTGTATAATAGGCTGAAGCCCTCTTCTCCCCTTCAGAAAAATAGGGTATTATCTTACACAAGCCACCACAGTGGGATCTGTCTCTTAACTTAATTTTTAGTGGTGTCACTCAGACCCTTTCTTTATTTGAGGGACTGGCCCAAACCTCTAGGTCAGTCTCTTTCTCCTGTTTCTCCTCTTCCTTGTTCATAAGCCTTATTTTGATTGGGACAATTTTGAGACCCCTTTGGAATCAGCTGAATAGCCAGTTTAGTAATTAGGTCCCTTCCAGTAAGTTTGTGCCTGCCTCTGGAACCAGAAGCAGCCAGCTTGGGACAGTAATTTTCTGATATTGAACTTGTAAGACTTCAGAGAGGGGTACTGGAAAATTTTCACCTTTTACTCTTGAAATGATAAGAGTTTCTATTGATTTTTTTTTTTTTTTTTTTGGTCCCAGAGGGGAGGTGAATTACAGAAGACTGAATGGCCCCAGTATCTGTTAAGAATTCCACCTCCTCCTCATGGGACCCCACTCTTAAATTTATCAAGGATTCTGGGTAGGATTGCCCTATGAACCTCTGACCTCCATAATCATCTGATTCCAAAATAGAGTATGCTTCTCTCTCTTCCTCTGGGGACAATCTCTCAAAATGTGTCTCTTCTGCTTGCACACCCAATATTCTAGCACTGACTTCTTTTCCCAGTTTCCTAACACTCTCCTTCCTTGATGACCTCCTCTATTTGAAAGTCTTTCCCACCATCTTGGACCGTTGAGTGAGCCTGTCATAGCCTGAACCGTCTGTCATAATTTTTGCCTTTAGCTTCTGCTACTCATCATTTCTTACATAGACTTTAGTTGCCTCTTCCAATAGGTCTCCTAATGGTTTATGGTTCCATCTATATATCTTATGTATCTTTTTACTGATAACAGACAAAGAATTGGTAACAAAATGTACTTAATGTGGATTCATTGTTTGGATCCAAGAAGTCTAATCCTGAATGTTCCTCACACTCTTTTAATGTTTCTAAAAATACTGAAGGAGACTTGTCTTTCTTCTGTATCATCCCAAAGGCTCTCTTAAATTCTGTGATTTGGGTACAGCATCTTTAATCCCTCTTGCATATGGCCTCTGTGGGCCTTGTTATTATGATCCCACTGGGAATCCTGATTGGGACATTTTTGGTCAGCGGGTCCTATTCTAGTGGCAGGAGGATGCCTCCTTTCCCATTCAGCCATGATGGCTCTTCTGACCAAAGTTCTATCCTCAAAGGAGAAAAGTATGTTCAATATAGCTATCAACTTATTCCAAGTATGTATATTAGGGCCCTAAAATTGATCCAACTGTTCTGATAGACCTGCTGGGTCCTCCATTAATGACTTCATTTCCTGGGGTGGCTAGGTTGCACAGTGGTTAGAGCACCAGTCCTGAAGTCAGGAGGGCCTGAGTTCAAATCTGGCCTTAGATAGTTAACATTTCCTGGCTGTGTGACCCTGGGCAAGTCACTTAACCCCAATTGCCTCGGGGAAAAACCAAAAATGACTTTATTTCCCTTCTAAAATTCCTAATATCTACTGGGCATTCACATATCCCAAACATCCCTGTAACATTAGCACCTCCCTTAAGGGGAACATGCTAGAGGCTTCTGATTCTAGAAATAAGTATGCTAGAGGCTTCTGATTCTAGAAATAAGTTTTCCTGATTTTTCAAAAGTTGTCTTAATTACTTCCTAAAAGGGCCATGTGGAGATTCCTGCAAGTTTATGAGATCTCCTTCCCTCTCCTCAAGTTCTGACTCAGGAGGAGGCACTGTAGCAGCCTCGGGAGGGGGAGGTTACAGTGGGAGTATAGCTGAGTGGGGATTCCAAGAGTAAGGTCTGAGTTCATCCCTTTTCTCCATGTCTTTTACCACCAACTGCTGGACTCCTGGCATCTAGAGAGACTTCTAGGTGGCCTCTTCCAGATTAAACAGTTCTTTGCCAGTAACATATAAATTTAGCTTTTGGCATACCCAGTCCTCAGAGGAGCTGAATCTTGACCACACAGTGCCACCTCCATTATCCATTCTGCCTCATGCAAAGCAGCAGTACTTAATCATTTTTTAAAAATCTTTTCCTTTGTATTTTGGTAATTCCCAATTCTATAATCGATTGCCTAATGGACTATCTACAGGTACCTCATTCCTGTGCTCTGATTGCACTGATTTCCCATAATTGCAAAGGTCATCACTACACCTTCCAAGTTCAGAGTAAACCAATCTTAGCTTAATAGGGGGGATTACCCTCTCACTCTAAATCACTCTAGAGGCTTATCCCATGAACACCTTTCCACTGGGGTTTCTCAACTCAGCTGTTGAAAGCTGTCAATGCACTTCCTGAATTCAGTAGAGAACTCAACAAATCAACCCCTAGACCTCTGATAGCCTGCCTGGGTTATATGCATATAATGTATGTGCCTCCTCGCTGGACTTTCATTTTGAGTTCGTGGGAATTCTGTCTAATCTTCTTCTTTCCTATGAGTCTCTCTGCACGGGATCTTTCCCAATACAGGTGGAGCCTGCCACCAGAAATAAGAGTCCTTCAGAAAAAGCCTGAGTGCACACTGGACTCTACTTCCTGCAAGTAAGCCTCATTCCCAGGAAAAGGGGGATCCCAGACAAGCCCTCAAATCTGTGTGGGTCAAAAGATCACTGACTCAAATAAAACAGAGGTATCTCAAAGTAGAAAAACAAAAGCATTTCATATTTGGAAAGTCTCTTGAGAGCTGGGCATCTTACCACCATCAGGGCAGTCTGGCAGTGAGGAGAGACAGGCTACAGAAAGCAAGCAGGAGATTATATACAAGTCTTGGATAACAGTACTTGTAGGCTGGACCTTGACTTTGAGTGACCAGAGTGGATGGCCTCATGGTCTAAGTCATGAATGGGGAAGTATGTTTAAACCAATTATATCTCTAAGTGTAACAAATTGCCTTATTTGGTTCTAGAGCTAATGTGGCACTACACAGAAGGAAGGGTAGTGGGGAGGATGAGCAGAAGGTCCCTAAATTCCCCCTAGGAAGACACATCATTCCTAAGAACATGAAACTCGGGCCTGACGCCTAACTTAATTTAGGGTACTGTCTCCATTTGGTGAGACAGCTTTCCCAAGTTAGTTCACTCAGTGGCAACACATGAAACAAAGACAGTTAATTTTAGCCCTCAGTCTTGCTTGATCTCTTCTACTATTGTAGTGTTGAGATTAGAGAATACAGTTTTTAGACCCATCTAAAACATTACTTAATTAAATTGGTGCATTTGACAGCTCCTTGTCTAGTGATCAGTGTTTGACTTGATGTCAATCATATTAGTATTGATATTGTTATAAATGACACAGAACATAAAAGGAAGTTGTAGATAAGCAAAGGAGGGCATATAGGCTTTCCTTGCCTCTCTCTTTTAGTCATCTTTTATATCAAAGAACAAGAAAGAGGGGAAAAACAGTTCAGTAAAGCAAACCAACACATCAGTCAGATTTAATATTATTATATGTAGAATTCTGTACTCATAGTCTGGTCCTTCCTTAAGTCTCTAAGCCCCCAAAAGCGATAGAGCAGCACTTTTTTTTTTTTTTTTTTTAATGTTATGACTTGTGAGGGCCTCATTTTGTTCTAGTCCTAAACCTGGACCATCTGTCTACTCTGAATCAGCCCTTGCTCAGAACAAATCCTTTTTAGAAATGAAGAAATTGAAATTCATGGAAACCAAGTAATTTAACACTCTTCTCCAGACCAAAAAAAATGCATTTAAATGCTATGTCAGTGGTATTTAGACTGCAAGTTAACAGACTTCCCAGTGCCATGTAAACTACCACTGTCATAGAATAGCACCAACAGAATAGCTCCAGCTCTACCTGGGGAGTAATTTTGAGTGTTTTAGTTCAGGGGACTATTTAACGGCAACTGTTGATTCTTTGAAATTGTTTATGACATATTTCTTCACTTCCTCATTATATACATATTTTGGATATAGATTAATACTCTTAGAATATTCCTTAATGATGCTTGTTAAATATTGATGTACTTTGTTATTTTAGAAAGAAACTGGGGGAACATGATATAACAAAGATGTTCTGCATGAAGCAGCTGGTGTACTTTACTGTACTCTTATTTAAATATTTCACAGGACAAGTAAACTAGGTTTTGCACATTATGAAAGTTTTCTTTTTTTTTTTTAAATAGAATGCAGGATAATTAGTTTTCCCTTTTATCTTTTCCTAAGGAAAATGGTCTACAAAATAAATTTTACATATTTAGAAATGGACTAGAAAAAAACTGAAAAGTGATTAGCCAACTGATGATAGAAATCTTTTTTTTTAATTTTTTTTTATTTTTTATTTTATTTGCATAACATATGTGTGGGTAATTCTTCAACAATAACCCTTACATAGCTTTCCGTTACAAATTTTTTTTTCCCCCAACTCCCCACCCCTCCCCTAGATGGCAGGATATCCACTACATGTTAATTATGTTAAAATATTGGCAAATCAAATATATGTATACATATTTCCAAACTTATCATTGGTGTGCAAGAAAAATCTTCTCTACACAAACGATATATCAGATAAAGGAAACACAATGTAAGCAAACATCAATCAAGGAGTATGAGAATGTTATGTTGTGGTCCACATTTCGCATCCCTCTCTCTGGGTGTATATGGCTTTCTTCAGTGAACAATTGGAGGTGGTTTGAAACATTTCATTGTTGAAGAGAGCCATGTCCATCAGAATTGATCGTCATATAGTACTGTTGTTGCCGTGTATAATGATCTCCTGGTTCTGCTCATTTCACTCAGCATCAGTTCATGTAAGTCTCTCCAGGCCTTTCTGAAATCATCTTGCTGGTCATTTCTTACAGAACAATAATATTCCATAACATTCATATACCATAATTTATTCAGCCATTCTCCAATTGAAGGGCATCTATTCAATTTCCAGTTTCTAGCCACTACAAAAAGGGCTGCCACAAACATTCTTGCACATGTGGGGCCCTTTCCTTCCTTTATGATTTCTTTGGGATATAAGCCCAATAGAAATGCTGCTGGGTCAAAGGGTATGCACAGTTTGATAACTTTTTGAGCATAGCTCCAAATTGTTCTCCAGAATGGCTGTATCCGTTCACAGCTCCACCAACAATGCATCAGTGTCCCAGCCCTCCCACAACCCCTCCAACATTCATCATTAACTTTTCCTGTCATTTTAGCCAATCTGACAGGTGTGAAGTGGTATCTCAGGGTTGTCTTGATTTGCATTTCTCTGATCAATAGTGATTTGGAGCACCTTTTCATATGACTATAAATAGTTTTAATTTCATCCTCTGAAAATTGTCTGTTCATATCCTTTGACCATTTATTGATTGGAGAATGGCTTGAATTTTTATAAATATGAGACAATTCTCTGTATATTTTAGAGATGAGACCTTTATCAGAACCCTTAAATGTAAAGATGATTTCCCAATTTATTGCTTCCCTCCTAATCTTGTCTGCATTGATTTTGTTTGTACAAAAACTTTTTAACTTAATATAGTCAAAGTTATCTATCTGGTTTTCAATTAAAAGTTCCAGTTCTTCTTTGGACATAAATTTATTCCATCTCCACAGGTCTGAGAGGTAAACTATATTATGTTCCTCTAACTTGTTTACAAAATCACTCTTTATATCCAGATCATGAACCCATTTAGATCTTATCTTGGTATGTGGTGTTAGATGTGGGTCAAGCCCTAATTTCTTCCACACTAGTTTCCAGTTTTCCCAGCAGTTTTTGTCAAATAGTGAATACTTATCCCAAAAGCTGGGGTCTTTGGGTTTATCAAAAACCAAATTGCTATAGTTATTGCCTAGTTTGTCTTGTGATTCTATCCTATTCCACTGATCGACTACTCTATTTCTTAGCCAGTACCAAATGGTTTTGATGACCGCTGCTTTATAATATAGTTTTAGATCTGGTACAGCAAGTCCACCATCTTCAGCCTTTTTTTTCATTAATCCTCTTGAAATTCTAGACCTTTTGTTTTTCCAAATGAACTTTGCTACTATTTTTTCTAGATCTGTAAGATAATTTCTTGGGAGTTTGATTGGTATGGCACTAAATAAGTAAATTAGTTTGGGTAGTATTGTCATTTTTATTATATTCGCTCGTCCTACCCATGAGCATTTTAAGTTTTTCCAATTGACTAGGTCTGATTTGATTTGTGTGGAAAGTGTTTTGTAATTTAGTTCATATAGTTCCTGACTATCCCTTGGCAGATAAATTCCCAAATATTTTATACTATCGACAGTTATTTTGAATGGAATTTCTTTTTGTATCTCTTGCTGCTGAACTTTGTTGCTAATATATAAAAATGCTGATGATTTATGTGGATTTATTTTGAATCCTGCCACTTTGCTAAAGGTGTGAATTGTTTCTAGTAGTTTTTTAGTTGAGTCTCTAGGATTCTCTAAGTATACCATCATGTCATCTGCAAAGAGTGATAATTTGGTTTCTTCACTACCTACTCTGATTCCTTTTATCTCTTTTTCTTCTCTTATTGCTAAAGCTAACATTTCTAATACAATATTAAATAGTAATGGTGACAGTGGGCAGCCTTGTTTCACTCCTGATCTTATTGGGAATGGTTCTAGTTTGACTCCATTACATATGATGCTTGCTGAAGGTTTTAAGTAGATACTACTTATCATTTTAAGGAAAAGCCCATTTATTCCTATACTCTCCAGTGTTTTTAATAGGAATGGGTGTTGGATTTTATCAAAGGCTTTTTCTGCATCTATGGAGATAATCATATGATTTTTATTAATTTGGTTATTAATATAATTGATTATGCTAATAGTTTTCCTAATATTGAACCAGCCCTGCATTCCTGGTATAAATCCTACTTGGTCATGATGTATTATCCTGGGGATGACTTTCTGTAATCTTGTTGCTAAAATCTTATTTAAAATTTTTGCATCAATATTCATTAGGGAAATGGGTCTATAGTTTTCTTTCTCAGTTTTCTCCCTACCTGGTTTAGCTATCAGCACCATATCTGTGTCATAGAAGGAATTTGGTAGTACACCTTCTTTCCCTATTTTTTCGAATAGTTTATATAGTATTGGGATTAATTGTTCCTTGAATGTTTGGTAAAATTCACATGTAAATCCATCTGGTCCTGGAGATTTTTTCTTAGGGAGTTGATTAATAGCTTGTTCTATTTCTTTTTCTGAAATAGGACTATTTAAATAATTTATTTCCTCTTCTGTTAATCTGGGCAATCTATATTTTTGTAGATACTCCTCCATTTCATTTACATTCTCAAATTTATTGGCATAAAGTTGGGCAAAGAAACTCCTAATTATTAATCTAATTTCCTCTTCATTGGAGGAAAGTTCTCCCTTATCATTTTTGAGACTAATAATTTGATTTTCCTCTTTTCTTTTTCTAATCAAATTAACTAAAGGCTTATCTATTTTGTTGGTTTTTTCATAAAACCAACTCTTACTTTTATTTATTAATTCAATAGTTTTCTTATTTTCAATTTTATTGATCTCCCCTTTAATTTTCAGAATTTCCAATTTGGTATTTAATTGAGGGTTTGTAATTTGGTCTTTTTCTAGCTTTTTTAATTGTAAGCCCAGTTCATTAATCTTCTCCTTCTCTGTTTTACGCAAGTAAGCATCTAGAGATATAAAATTACCCCTTATAACCGCTTTAGCCGAGTCCCACAAATTTTGGTATGTTGTCTCATTGTTGTCATTCTCCTGGATGAAATTTTCGATTGTGTCTATAATTTGCTCTTTCACCCATTCGTTCTTTAGGATTAGATTATTTAATTTCCAAATAACTTGTGGCCTATTTTCTCCTGGCCTTATATTACATGTGAGTTTTATTGCATCATGATCTGAGAAGGATGCATTTACTATTTCTGCTTTTCTGCAATTGATTTTGAGGTTTTTATGCCCTAACACATGATCAATTTTTGTATAAGTTCCATGAACCCCTGAGAAAAAAGTATACTCCCTTCTATCACCATTCAATTTCCTCCAGAGATCTATCATACCTAACTTTTCTAGCCTTTTGTTAACCTCCCTAACTTCTTTCTTATTTATTTTGGAATTTGATTTATCTAATTCTGAGAAAGCAAGGTTGAGATCTCCCACTAGTATAGTATTACTGTCTATTTCTCCTTGCATCTCTCTTAACTTCTCCTCTAGGAATTTGGATGCTATACCACTTGGTGCATATATGTTAAGTATTGATACTGCTTCATTGTCTATGGAACCCTTTAGTAAAATGTAGTTTCCTTCCTTATCTCTTTTAATTAGATCTATTTTTGTTTTTACTTGATCCGAGATAAGGATTGCTACCCCTGCCTTTCTTTGTTCACCTGAAGCATAGAAGATTCTGCTCCAGCCCTTTACCTTCACTCTGTATGTATCTCTATGTTTTAGATGTGTTTCTTGTAAACAACATATTGTAGGATTCTGGCTTTTAATCCAGTCTGCTACCCGCTTCCGTTTTATGGGAGAGTTCATCCCGTTCACATTCACAGTTAAAATAACTATATCTGTATTCCCTGCCATCTTATTTACCCAGAGTTATGATTTTCTCTTCCCTTTCCCTTCTCTCCCTTCCCCCCTCCCCAGTACTTTGCTCTTGAAGACCACCTCCCACCAATAATCCTCCTCCCTTTAGAGTCCCTCCCTCCCCTTTATACCTTTCCCCTAATCCTTCTATTAGTTTATCCCTTTCCTTTTCTCCCCTCCCTCCTACCTTCCCACAAGGAGGGTCAGTGCTTTCTTTGAAGCCAAATGTGTCTGACTCTCTTAGAGTCCAATCTAATGAGAGTAAGGTTTACACAATACTCATTGCCCTCCCTTCTTCCCCTCAATTATATTAGATCTTCTATGTCTCTTTATGAGATTTTGCCTTATTTTACCTCCTATATTTTTACTTTATTTTGCCTCCTTTTCCCTCCTCCCCCCTTTTTCTTTTTCAGTATGGTATCCCTTCCACCTCTAATTTCTTTTCCATTATTATCAAAGAAAAATCAAATTATACTGCCATTCTTTAAAGGATACCTATAGTAGGAATATAGTTCTCAAGAGTTTTCCTTTTTACCTTTTTATGTTTCTCTTGAGTTCTCTATTTGGAGGTCAAATTTTTTGTTCAGATCAGGTCTTTTCATTAGAAATAGGTGAAATTCTCCTGTATCATTGAATGACCATCTTCTTCCCTGGAAGATGATGCTCATTCTAGCTGGATAACTTATTCTTGGCTGTAATCCAAGTTCTTTTGCCTTTCGGAATATCTGGTTCCAGGCCCTTCGATCCTTCAATGTGGAAGCTGACAGATCCTGTGTAATTCTAATGACAGTTCCTCGGTATTTGAACTGTTTCTTTCTAGCTGCTTGCAATATCTTTTCCTTGGTGCGATAGTCCTGAAATTTGGCCACGATATTCCTTGTGGTTTTAATTTTGGGGTCTCTTTCTGGAGGTGATCGGTGAATTCTTTCAATGCCAATTTTGCCTTCTGA
>JAJPUD010000796.1:165763-184867 GCA_023553655.1 Myrmecobius fasciatus | reverse complement strand
AGCAAGCTGTTTTTTATATTATAGCAAAAGTGGTCCTGGATTTAGAGTCAGAGAAACCCTATATACAAATTCTGCCTCTGTTGATACCTGTGTGACCTTGGGCAAGTTACTTAAGCTGGGTCTCAATTTCTTCATTTTTACAATAAGAGGACTGGATTAGAAAATCTTTCAGATTCCTTCTAAAATTCTAAGATTTTTCTAATTCTTCCTTAACCATTATCTGGGATAATGGATAATTTATGAGAATGTTAAGAATTTGCACAATTAAGAGTAAGGAGAGGGGCCAAGCTTAATGAAAAATGAGCACAATTGAGGGGTATCTCCTCAGTTTCCACTTCCTTGCCATCTCAAAAAGAACTGCTGCAAACATTTTTGCACATGTGGGTCCTTTCCCCTCTTTTATGATCTCTTTGGGATACAGACCCAGTAGTAAGACTGTTGGATCAAAACATACCATCTATTTAGCAAGCCAATTACTGACATTGAATTTAAGCCCTCTGCCCCCCACCCCCTACCCCATGCCATTCCCTATTCCATCTCCCATGTCTAGAATGCTATTCAGTCATTTTTCAGTCATGCTCAACTCTATGACCTCATTTTGGCTTTTCTTAGGAAAGATAATGGAATGGTTTGTCATTTCCTTCTTAAGCTCACTTTACAGATGAGGAACTGAGACAAGCAGGATTAAGGTCACATAGCTAGTCTGTGATAGTCTTCCAGACTCTATGCCTGGTACTCTATCCAGTAGCTGCCCATGTCTAGAATGAATTCCCCCTATTCTTCATCTTTCCTCCCCCACTGTGATATTTCTTCCAGATGTTATCTCCATGAAGCCTTCCCTGCCTCCTCCAAATAAAAATGATCTCTTATTGTGAGATTTCTCATTTTATTTTACCTGCTTGTCTCCTTTGTGTTCTACATGCATTCCTTTTTACCATAATTATTTGATTCTTCTACCTAGTTGGTATTTCAGGGAATGTTTGTTGAATGTTGAATTAATAAAAGCAGATACCCTAATAGGTACTTTGTGATTTGTTTTCTGAGAGTTAAAAATCAAGTGACAGCTCTAGATCTGTTTTCCACTTTGAGGCTAGTAATCCATCCTTCATAAAAGGTTTACCTATTTGAGAATGAATAAGATGAGTCAATAAACAGGTTCAGAACTAATTCATTTAAGGACTCTTATTATGGGGGCTGGGGCTATTACTTTGCCAATTTTCCAGTACCAAATCCATAATAAGAAATTTATGCTTTCTCTTATAAAGATTAATCTTCGGTTAATAAAAGTTCATTCCTGATTTTAGTACTTTGTGTTTGAAATGTTGAAATAGTGTAAAGCAAAAGTGTCAAACATGGTTTGTGGAGTCCTAGTACTCTCTAATGAAGTGAATCAGATTAAAAGATAATTGAGAAATATTTAACAAAATAAATAAAAATACAATAAACATAAATACTGTTAAAATGTGCTTTTTTAAGTTCATGTATGATTTGCAAGGATCATTGTATATGGATTACTGGAGGTTCCTCCTTCTACTTGAGATATTTATATCCTTTCTTCTTTAGACAGATTGTTTCATCTTTTTCTAATTAGAATAATAAATTTCAAACCAGTTCCAATTGTTCAGTGATGAAGAAAGCCATATACACCCAGAGAGAGGAATCTGAATGTGGACTACAACATAACATTTTCATGCTCTCTATTGATGTTTGCTTGCATTATGTTTCCCTTCTCAGATTTTTTCTTTCTTATAGATCCGATTTTTCTTGACAGAAAGATAACTGTATAAATATGTATATACATAATCGATTTGTCAAGTATTTTAACATAATTAACATGTATTAGACTTCTTCCATCTAAAGGAGGGGGTAGGGAGTTGGGCGGGTAAATTTGTACAGAAAGCTTTGCAAGGGTCAATGTTGAAAAATTACCCATGCATATGTTTTGCAAATAAAAAGCTTTAACAAAAAAAAAAAAAAAAAGAATAATTTTAAGTTGCCAGGGACCTGAGGTCATCTTTCAATAAAATAACCACTTTTTACCTATATGATATTTTATACTATTTAAAAAGCCATATTAAATGAACTTATTAGTATGTGAAAAGCATTATTGGAAATAAGAGCTGATATAAAATTATTACTTTTGTATGTGTACAGAGAATCATGCCAGTCAAATTTTCTTAGAGTTTGACTCAGCATATTGTTATTTTGTTCTCTTGAATATTAAAGGTTATTCTTTCATCATGGAATTTTAAAATCAATTTTGTCATCTTTTGATTTTTCCTTATTTAATACAAATTCTAATAAAGTTTAATTCAATAAAGGAAACTTTAAAAATAAATGATGTTAATTTTGACTTCATTTATCAGTTGTTGTGGTTTAGTAAATGGAGTGGTCCACAAAAATATTTCTCTCAGAATCTTTTCCTTTATTTGATAATTGATAATTGTTTATGAACTAGTTTTTCAGGATAACTTCATTTAAGGAAAATTATGGATCTGATGTGATTTACTTTAGATGTCCAAATAGAAAATCTCTGCATAACAAAAAAGATAATACATTGCTATCCATTTTAAATAACATAGTATGAATTATCAAATAATTAACATATTAAATTTTTCTATATGATGGTTCTTTATATAAGTAGTGCTTTATGATTTACAAAGCACTCTCACATAGAGTATATAGTTTTGGGGCAGCTAGATGGGGCAAGGAATAGAGTACTGGCCCTGGAGTCGAGGATCTGAGTTCACATATGACCTCAGGCACATACTTAATAACTGTGTGATCGGGGGCAAGTCACTTAACCCCCATTGCCTCACAAAAGGAAAAAAAAAAAAAAGAAAAAGATCAAGAGTACATATATCCGGGACAGCTAGATGATGCAGTGGATAGAGTGCTGGCCTGATGTCAGGAGGACCTGAGTTCAAATATGACCTTCTTTGCTTAATACTTCCTAGCTGTGTAACCCTAGGCAAATCACTTAACCCTAATTGCCTCAGGGAAAAAAAAAAGTATATATAGTTCTTGCATCAACCCTGTGATGGAGATGGCACAAGTATTGTTTATCCTTCTTTTACCTATGAAACAAGTGAAATTCAAGTTTCTCTGTATGCCAGGTGCTTCTTGTACAATATTTGGACATTTCTGTGATGTTTTCTGGGTTGGAATTTGACTTTTTTTTTTTCTTTTCTTGCTGTTTTTCAAAATGACTGGAGTGTTGAAGTAGTTGTTAGCAAAATTTTTTTTCTCCTTATCCTTTGTATTGTAGTCTAGTAGCATCATTTATTGATCAGTTCATTAAGTATGGAGATCCTGTCATGTCCTCCATGTTTTGAAGCTACATGAAGTTTGACATAAATGTTGTTAGTTCATTTTGGTTTTTTATTATAATGTTAGCAAATATTCTTTATACTTCAGAGAAATTTAGTTTTCATTTTTAAAAAAGTACACAATGCTTTGAAATCAAAGTGATAGTTTGTTTTTTGTTTTGCTACTCAGTATTTGTCTTTCTAGCTTTCCCATATCTGTACATTTAAACGAGAACAGAATTATAGAAAACTAATTCAGTGTAGCTTACCAGGTTAATACTGAGTATTTACAAAGTCATTTTCCCCACCCATTATGTGTTTGGATACCACTACCACAAAAATATCATTTGTTGAATTGAGCAATCTTAACTTTGTGTGATTGATGAATTTCTTTTAAAGTTTTTGTAAAAAAAAAAAAAAGTAAAATTTCTACTGAAAACATGTTTTTTAGTGATTTGAATATTGTTTTTAGAAATCTTTGACTTAAAGCAGTTATCTAAATTACAAAATATATATACCCTAGAGGTTAAAATTTAGATGCAAACTTTATTAATAGTCTTAGTATTTTATTTCCAGAAGAAAAGTTTCTCATTATCTTTGATGCAGATTGTAACCTATGCATCAGTGTTATCTTATGTATCTTCTTTTTTAAAAAAAAAAAAACATTTAATTTTTTTATCTTCTCATATACATGTAAAGTTTTTTCAAACTTTTAAAAAAAAATTTTGAGTTCTAAATTCTGCCCTTTCCCTTACCCTCCCTCTCCTTGAAAAGGCAAGCAATTTGATATGTATTATACATGTACAGTTATGGAAAACATTTCCTTATTAGCTATGTTTTTTAAAATTTTATTTTAATTTATTTTTATTAAAACTTTTTATTTACAAAACATATGTATGGGTAATTTTTCTACAATGATCCTTGCAAGTCTTTCTGTTCCCAATTTTTTCCTCCTTTCCCCCACCTTCTCCCCTAGATGGTAGGTAGTCCAATACATGTTAAATATGTTAAAATATATGATAAACCAGTATATGAATACATATTTATACCATTATCTTGCTGCACAAGAAAAATCGGATCTAGAAGGAAAAAAAAAAAAAAAACCTGAGAAGGAAAACAAAATGCAAGCAAACAACAACAAAATGTAAAAATAATATGTTGTGATCTACATTCAGTTCCCACAGTCTTTTTCTCTGAGTGGAAATAGCTCTCTTTCTCACAAGACCATTAGAATTGGCCCATCAGGGAAATTCTTGAGGAGACAGTACACAGAGTAGTGGTTAACAAAATAAATTATCTTTAAGGCCCCTTCCAACTCTTAAGAGTCTCTGTGAGATTCTTTAGGTCATTTAGAGCATGAGTTCTTAATTTGGTTTCTGTGAACTTAAAAAATTGTTAGCTGCATTTCAATAGAATTGGTTACCTCTCCAATCCTATGTATTTAATTTGTAATTTAAAATGTAATTTAATCCTCTGAGAAGGTTTCATAGGCTTTATCAGAGGAGTATGGCGAACAAAAAAGTTAGAAAACTAGGAGGTGGCTTTTAAGTGACCTCTGAAGGAAGCCAAGAATGATACTAGAAAACATTGTAGGTGTGGGGGACCTCTGTAAAAACTTGGAAATGAGAAATAGTAAGAAATGTCAGTTTGACTTTGAGAATTGTAGAGGGGAATGTAATATATACTACCGGAAAAGTAGGTTGGAGCCAGGTTATAAAGTGCTTTAAATGCCATGGCATGGAGTTTGAATTTAGGGGTATCATCCTGGAAGCTAAGAGAAGAAGACAGTTTCAAGAGATGTCTAAGATTTATCTGCCTCTGTGTAAAGCCAGCACTGCACTTTTGAATTCAGAGATGGTCTTTACTTTTCTTTGAATTTTTCTTTAAGAACACATCACTAAGCCAGTTTTTTGAACATTTCCTCCTTAGCTGTAATCTATATAGCAGTCTTCTAGTATTTGAAGAGTTGCCATATGGAAGAAAGGATTAAATTTTAGTCCCAACTCCAGCATTTATGAATTGTGTGTTTATGTATGTTTAAAGCGAGCAATCTGGATGTAAAGTTATATTGTATAAATTGACTTGTTTGCCTTTGTATCATTTCCTGTTTTTGAATTGGAAGTATTAGAGCTTTAAAAAATCCTGGTTGAGGAAATCTAATAATGTATCACTCTCTGAGATAAGGAGGACCCAATTAGTACTCAGAAGCAGAAGTCAGTTTTCTTCCTCTTTCATTTATCTGTAGTGACATAATTTATCTATACCTGGGCTATTCAGAAATCTCATTTAATAGAGCCATGATCAGGTTTCAGGTAGGTATCCCCTGAAAAGGCCTCTGAGCATTCAGACTGAATTTTAAATTTTATTTTCAATGTTAACAAGCATTTTTTTTTTAAATTTGCCTTCTACCTTCTCTCTTACTCTCTCCTGATGGGGAGTTGTGGGGAGAAAGAACACAAAACCCTTGTAACAAATGATCATAGTCAAGCAAAACAAATTCTTAGACAAATTCTTATTTCCAAAAATGTATATCTCATTTTGAATCTTGAGAATATCACTTTTGTCAGGAAATGGGTAGTAGCATATTTTTTTCTTTGATTCTCTGGAATCATGGCTGCTCACAGTTGTTAAAAGCTTTTCCTTTACCTTGTTACTGTATAAATTATATTATTCTCATGGTGCTTCTCACTTTACTCATAGAAAATAGATTTTACGAAGTACATATACATAAAGTTTATGTAATTTACTCATATACCCTCTCTCTATATATTTATTCCACAAAGCTTCTTTATTTAAATTCCAAACCCATAGCAGATTAGAAGCAGCACATTAGAAGGGAAGAAAGAGACTGCTAAAAGCAAGTACATTGGCTTTAGTTATAGCTGACATCAAGGAGGGGAGAGAAAAACGATTTAAAGGCTTGGGACTTTTTGGTCATTTAGGTTAGAGTCAAATAGCCCCATATAAAATTGCTCCTCTGGATGTCCCTGAATTAATTATAGTGATTAATGTGTGGGAAATTAAATGTCAGTATAGAATCAAAGAACTGAAGTTCAGACCCCAGCTCTGTTACACACTATCTATGTAATTATTGGGGACTACTTTTGGGCCTCCATTTTCTCAACTTAAAGTGAAAGGATTGGACTAAATAATCTCTTTAGATCATAGAATCATAACCTGAGTTGGAGGAAACTTGAGAGGTAATTTAGTTCAGCCCTCTCATTTTACAGATGAGGAAATTGAATCCTCTTCCAACAGTTCTTTGTTCATAATGATGACCTTTAGTAACCAAAATTAGATGAACTTACGTTCAATGTATTGTTTTTAAAAGCTAGAATATACTTACTTTTAGCCACTAACAGTTTTTTGACTGAAGATATTTGAATTGAAGATATCCATTTTCTATGTGGTATGAGGATCTAATTATATAATATACACAAAGCACTTTGCAAAATTTATAAGTATGTAAACATTACTTATTGTTATAAACATAATGGAAATATTACTGTACTTATGAACTGTGCATAAAGAATTCAAAGATACATGAGAAGATATGAATTGATTCAGAATGAACTAATTGGAATCAGGGAAAAGGTAGGCACAGTGAAAACAAAATAAATGGGAAGAACAAACAGAATTTAATTTGATTTGTAACTAGAATGGCCAATCCTGGTCTCAGAGAACAGTAGAGAAAATAATCTCTCTCCCTTCTTTGTATGATATGGAATGCTGCTGCATGTGATCTTATATATAGTAGATGTAATAGGATTTTATTGAACTGCTTTTATTTTACCTTTTTAATCTTAGTTACAGAGGATGGCTCAAATCTAGGAGAAGGAAAAGGAAATAAGCATTTATATAGCACCCACTGTGTGCCAGGTATTATGCTAAGTGCTTTTATAAATATAGGTAAGTGCCATTATTGTTCCCATTTTACAGTTAAGAAGACTGAGGCAAAAGAAAGGTTTTTATTTTTTTTT
The DNA here is from genome assembly GCA_023553655.1 of Myrmecobius fasciatus. Classification (NCBI taxonomy): domain Eukaryota; kingdom Metazoa; phylum Chordata; class Mammalia; order Dasyuromorphia; family Myrmecobiidae; genus Myrmecobius; species Myrmecobius fasciatus. The sequence continues at coordinate 177,579 of JAJPUD010000796.1, read as the reverse complement.
TTTATTTTTTTGTTTTTTTTAAAGTGATTTGTCACATAGCTAGTAACTTCCCAAGCCAAATCAGATCTTTCTGACTCCAGGCACAATACTCTATCAACTGTGCAACGTTTGCCTTTGGTAGGAAAGGAAGCAAGAAATGAATATGATGTAGAAGCAAGCATCAAAAATAGGTTTTAAAAACTGTTTGAAATAAAGCTTTGGTGTTAATAATGATACTCAGACCTTGCTTTCCCAAAATGCTAGTAGTACTCCATAGTATTTTTTTTTTTTATCATTTTGATATTTGTTCAGTCCATATCTTTGCCCATCCATGGACACTTTATTTGATTTACTAAATTATGGACTGCTAAAAAAAAGAAGCAACAATATTAAAAATTTTTTATATAATTTCATTCCTTAATAAGTATACAAAAATATGTGAGAGATTTGTTTTGTGAACCTATCACCAACTTCTTTATGGTTTTAAGTAAAGACTATGTCTTTCTATCTTGAAAAGGGCAAATATAATAAAGCTGTTTTGACCTGGATTCTTTTAAGTTCTGGCTCCATTTTCTGAACTGTCTGAAACTTTATAAAAAGCTTCATCCCCCAGGTCTTTAGTTTTTTGTCTTCCATAATTGGCTTCACTTTGTTTTTGTCTTGATCCCTAGAACTAACTTCCTTGTTTCCTCTTGAGGCTAGCAGCCATTTTACTAGGGAAGCATAAAAGGAAATGAAAGCATACTTAGAGTGCTTAAGAAAATGCTTCATTGGATGGTTCATAAGTCTACTAAATCTGCCTAATTTTTATAATTACCAAACTCTCTTACTTGGCCCACTCTATGGCTTCAGCATTATCTTAATACTTGGGACCATGTTACTTCAGTCCTGTTGCTTTCTAGTCCTACAGTGCTGAATCTTTTCTCCAGCACCTCCCTTTACTGTAATGGCAGGGTCTTTTCTCCTGCATCTATAAGAGACAAATATATATCACAATCCTCACTAGTTAGGAAAAGTGCTCATCCCTGACTGGGCCTATAATTCTGCCCATTTATATGTGCTAATCATCTGCTTTCTTTTTGTTTCTCCATCCTTCCAAAATCAGAAAAACCTTATTGAGTTGAGAGTCCAATTTATATAAGACAAAACAGTCATTTCCCAGCACCACATTAACTATACTTAAGTATAGTCCATAAAGCAGAAGTCCATAAAGACATTTCCAATTCTTTTTTTCTCAGTAGTGTTTTATTTTTCAAATTATGTGTAAAGATACTTTTCAACATTCATCTTTATTTGATTTTCATTTCCCAATGACATTTTCAGTTCTTAAGTGTATTTTATTATAACATGATTTACCTGAGTAATCTGTACTATAGTATAGTGAATTCCAACTGAGTCCTTTTTTTCTTTATCAAATTCATTGTTGTCTCTGCATTTGTCATATTTTTCTTTTAATTGATGAAATGAGTAATGATTTTTATTGATATTCTTTGTAATATCTTTTAAAAGAACTAAAAGGTATACAATTTTAGATGTTTAATAGGTAGGTAGAGGTTGGAGACTGAACACAGAGTAAGAGAGATTAAGTTGGACAAGTCTATCTGAGAATTGTTTGTGTAAAGATGATCATTGAAATAACACCAGGAGAAATTTCACAGAGGGAAAAAAGAAGAGGGCTCAGGTCAGAGTAACTCTTATAATTATTAAGTGTGACAGATGTAGACCCCTGGAGGTAGGAAGAGCAACGTGTTTAGACCACTTGGATCATTTGAGAGTCTTCTGCCCTGTTACATGCCCTGAACTGTTACTCAGTATTTCTTGAATTGTTTTAACTAGTAGTATAATAACCTTGGTCTGTCATGACATTCTTAGTAGATCTACGTCAAATCTTCATGACTGCTACTTTCTTTTCTAAAGTTTTTTATAAACTATTTAATAATTATAATTTTTTTGAAGATCAGTTTCATACTAATAGGTAATTTCTAGAATCTAGCTTTGTAGAATAATTTTTCTTCTATCTTTGAAAATGATAATTTTTTTTATGGTTTCACAGATATTATCATCAGTAGACCTAAGATCTCTTCTGCTTTGTATATTCATTGTCCTACAATTTCATTTGCTTAGGTCTAAGAATAAATTTCATTTTGAGCAATTAATGAAGCACTAAACTCTCCATTTGCTTGTCTTGAGCTTCCTTTTTTTTCTATCTTATTCAGTATTGAAGATCATTTTGTTTGAAATAAAACAAAATTGGAGTTGAATACTTCTGACTTTGTCAGTCTGTTAATATGCCATCTTTCCTAAGCATTGTACTATCTCGGCTTTCTTGCTTCCAACATACGGCTTTTTAAAAAGCATATTTTGCAAAACAAAGTTTTTCCTGGGCATTATCCTTCTTAGGACTCCAGCATTCTGTTAATCTTACATTTATTCTTGATTACTCATTTCCCAAGAGATTGGGTGGTATGCTTCATCATCATTCTCTTGAAGTTTTGAGTTATTTTTATGAGTAATATAGTCTTTCAAAGTTCCTTACCTTTAATTATTGTGGTCATCATGTAAATTTTCCTGATTCTACTTATTTCATTATCTATCAATTCATACTGATCTTCCCAAGTTTTTCTGAGTTCATCATTTCTTATAATACAATATTTCATTACATTCATAAACCACAATTTGTTCAACAATTACCTGACACTCCGTATTTATTTCTTTGCTACAACAAAAATTACTTATACTATTAGTATTTTTATATTTATGGTTTCCTTCCCTCTGTCTCTTACCCCTTTGGGCTATATACCTAGTATACACTTAGCTTTCTAGCTTTATTTCATATTATCTTCTTTTCTTCATCCACTGTTCCAAACTAGCCTACTAAACTGTCCCTTGCACACAATTTCTTCTTGTCAGTAATTCCTTATTATTTGTTACACAGAATGCCTGATTTTCTTCAGAGCATAATCAAGCACTTTTTTAGATTCTATCAGTTGCTGATGGAATCTTTCTTCCAGTTATTTTGTTTCTACATCTGCAGATAAGCCAACTTCAGACAAGCCAACATGATAGTGGGGATGAATAACTGCATGGGGTAGCCTCCTGTCTGTATAATGCTCAGGATAATATACCAATAAAAGCTTCATGTTTGGACTACCAACGTTATAAGCATAATAAAGTTACATAATAAAATCTCTTGCAAAAGTTAGTTAGAAGTATATATAGTATTCTCCCAATAAATTCAAGTACTATTTCATTTTTGTATTTTTATGCAAAAATAATAGCCTGAATAAATAGTTAATAGTTTATTAAGCAGGTGTGATGCTCTAGACACCAATACTAAGTTTTGAGAATATAAAAAAAAGAAAAAAAAAGGCAAAAAATAGCTCCTATCTTCAAGGATCTCAGTATATAATGAAGGAAGATTGCAATCAAAAGAAATTAAAAAGGTAAGAGTAGAGCAAGCTGGGGTGGAAGGAGGGGAAGGTTACCTTGCATAGAGGAATGATGTAGACTTGCAAGTGTGGTGATTAGATGGTTGTCCTGGGCCCTTTCTTAAATTGAGTATCTGAGAGGAGATCTTCTATGAATACTCTTTACCCTCTCCAATGAGAAGGAGGAAGTACAGTACCTTGCATGTGGCAAATGTTAAATAAATGGGTTTTTTTGTTTGTTTTTTTGCTGAGGCAATTGGGATTAAGTGACTTGCCCAAGGTCACACAGCTAGGAAGTGTTAAGTGTCTGAGATCAGATTTGAACTCAGGTTCTCCTGACTTCAGGGCTGATGTTCTATCCACTAGACCACCTAGCTGCCCCCAATAAATGTTTTTTAAATAACAATATATAAAATTTATATATCATTTACTATTATGCATTACTGTTACATATATTGCTATCCCATTAAATGTGTAACTATTATATATATATATATTACTATTATTACTTTATACTTACTATGGTAAGCATATGGTGTTTATTATTAGAGTATCAGACACTCTACTAAGCTTTTTGAACTTATCTCATTTGATCTTCTCAACAAATCTGTGAGGTGTTGTTGTTATCCTCATTTTACAGTTGAGGAAACTGAGGCAGGCAATGGGTAAGTGATTTTCCCAGAATTACACAGCTAGTAAGTATCTGACTAATTAACTGAATTCAGGTCTTCCTGACTCCAGGAAGGTGTTTTTCCCCTATGCCACCAACTGCCTCTAGAATTGAAGAATGGTCTTGTCTTACTCATCTCAGTGCCAAACACATACTTTAGCACTGTGTTGTAGATTTGGCTTCCTATCAGTGGAAATGAGTTGGTTTTTTTCCTTCCTTCTTGAAGATGGTCATGACATCAGGGAAGTGATGCCATGCCATACAAATGAATTGGATTTAAGTGAGGGAAGGCTGTGCAAGGTTACCAGTTTCACTTTCTCCTACAGAGATATGCGGGACCAGTGGCCAGATATTATTAGGACAAGTGGAGATGGTCCCAGATGCAGTGGGAGATTTTTGATTTCTTAAGCTAAGGTCTTGAGCAAGTCAGAGTTTGACTGAAGCAACTATTCCGTCAATGATTAAGGGTAGGTAAGAAAGATAAGAATGACTATTTTTACCTAGTGAAAAACCATAAATCAACAAATACTGTGTTCTTATTCTATGTAAGAAGGCATATATGAGAAATAATCAGGCAAGTAGTCAATATTAAACTCTTGAAATATTGTTTTATTATTTAATTCTTATCATAGTCTCTCATTGGCATTGTGATGAGAGTGAAATGTTGGAATTGAGAAAGCTATATTAAGAACTGATGAATGAATGAATTGTATATTAAGCTTTTATGTGCAATTCATTGTGCTAAGTACTGGAGATACAAATAAAAAAGTAAGACAGTTCCAGTTATCACATTTTAATGGGGGCAACAATAGTACATAAGGTTTTAGCTGCAAGTTTTATGGAAAGGCTCCATGGTCCTTAGGGTACGATCAGCTAAGCAGGTGGTAATGCCTCTAATATTATTTCCATTGATAAAATCATATGTTTTTCTTACGCTAAATAGTTTATACTGCCAAAGACTTTGATGACAAGAACTTTGTTTTCTGGGTTTTCACTACATATAGATAATAGATATAGCACCTTAAGCAGCAGTTGCCAAACTGTATCTCCACAAGGATGATGACTGAAGGTACTGGATTTAGGTGCATTACTGTTACAGTGATTCTTGGCTTCAGAGTCCTAATCTGTTTCCATCAGGGTCTACACAAAGATAGTGCTCATAGTAATGAGGATTTTATTTGCCTGGTCCCTGCTGCCTCTTGTTCCTTCAGGTAGGCTGGCTGCCTACTCTGTTGGTTGGCAGGACTGACCTCTTCTCCATAGAAGTTACTTTCCCAGATGATGACCATGAAGGCTGGGTTGGAAGGACTGGTGGTCTAAAGGATACTGCTATTGCTAATTTTTTTGTAGGTGGCATTTTGTCAGTAATTGTTGCTGGTAAGGAAATCAGTGTGAAATTCTGCTATATAGATGTTTCATAATAAGAGTTATCTGTCCTTTTAGAAGCAAACAGTAAACTATTGAACATTTACACTTGCTATTTTGAACTTTAAAAGTGTCACTTGAATTATTGAAGAATTATTGTGGTAGCATATATAAAAAAATCAATAAAACTGAACTATTATTTTATTAAAGTTATATACTTCTATAAAATGCCACCAAGATGATTAAGGGTTAAATTTGTTTCTCTAAGTGAATTAATTGAATTGTTTTTACTTTCCTATTATTTCATATGCTATTTTTTCTAGTCTTTGAACTTTCTAGTTCATTATAAACTTTCTGGGAATATCCAGTGAGATGTTCCCTATTAGATGGTTCTTAAGTCAAATTTCAGGGGTTCTTACAACTGCTGTCAGCCTCAGCTTTACTTTCTCTGGGGACTGTTCCCATCTTCTATCCTCCTTTAGCAGGCTACAGACCCTTGTGTTTCCTGTTGCCTGCCAGCTTAATGCAAATTTAAGAGCAGAAGACTAACAGTGCAGAAAGAAAAATGCTCCTAGGAAACAAAGTCATCCATTGAATCCTGTGGGGTTAGGACTTCAGGTGGTAACTCCAACATGTCAATCTGGATTAGAAATGGGAGAGAGTTATTTGCCTGGTGCAACACTTAATTTCCTGCTATGGGAGAGACTCAGTTTGTAAAGGCCTTTTAGCATCTCCCAATGGAAAGGAAGGTAAATGAAAGATTTAACAAGAATAAGCTAAGCTATTAATATAGCATGCCCAGCAGATCTAATGCTAATTAGAAAAAGTAATGCCACAAGGAAGAATAGATTGCATACATCCTCCAGACACTTTAATAGTAGAAGTGAAAACTATTTCATGCAAATATTTTAAATGTAGAAATACCCATTGATGCTATTTTTACACAGATAGCACTAGAATAGTTTTTTTTTTTTTTAAGTTAACATCTATATAATTTTCAACTTAGGTTGGAGAAACAAAATTTTTGTAAAGCCTCACTTTGAATATTAATGTAAAAGCCCCCTGGTATTTAAACTCATTCTTCTCTAATACTTAAGTTCTGAATATACTTTTGTATAAAAAGTAAAATAATTCACTTGGTTTAAAAACAGGCAGCTTTTAAAAATCTTGTAAATTTTTGACATAAAAATTGTTCTAAAAATATTTTATTTTTTATCCAAACTCACATTTGCTAACACAGCCTAATAAAACATTTATAACAAAGATCATCAAATATATCAATAGGCTTAGATATTATATAATTATTTCAGTGTTTGATAGTCTCTTGTACAAAAGTTTTTATTATATTTTTGTCCTAAAAGGGGCAGCTAGGTGGCACAGTGGATAGAGCACCAGCCCCGAAGTCAGGAGGACCTGATTTCAAATATGGTCTCAGACTCTTAACATTCCCTAGCTGTGTGATCCTGGGCAAGTCACTTAACCCCAATTGTCTCAAGAAAAAAAAATATATATATGTATATATATATGTTTTTGTCCTAAAAGACCCAAGTTATTTTACCACTTTGCTCATTTAACCAATTTGAAAATAATCTCTGGACGAGAAATTTTGTATTTCATTCAAAGTTAAAAAAAAAAAAATTACATCCTAAAGCAAGGCCACCTGATGGTAAAGGAAGGAGGGGTTTTGGGTTTAAAACCATTATTCAATTCAGCAAATATTTATTAAGTATCTATTGTGTTCTGGGTACTGAGTTAAAAAAGATGAAAAAGAACATAGTCCTGCCCTTGAAAAACTTGAACTCAACTGGGAAAAGTAAGATAAGTAAACAAATAACTATGTTAGGCTATAATAAATATGTAAAAGAAGTTCAAATGGTGATATGAGGGATTAGAGAAAGGAGGGATGACTATTAGTTAGAATGGAGATTTGAAGGGGACAATTAAGACTTTATGAAGAGACCCCATTTCAGCAGGTAAAGTAATAGAGGGCTGGGGAATGGCATGGAGATGGTGGGCATATAGTGTACAAGGTAGGAAAGGTCAAGATGAGATAATTGTGGCAAAGGGGAAAGAACATTGGTTAGGGAGTCAAAAGGCCTGAGTTTGAATCTTGCTTCTATAATTTGGACAAGCCACTGCCCTTACTTCACCCTCCTAGAATAGTTAATCAGATCAGCATGTATAGCACTCTGCAAACTTTAAAGTGCTATCTAAATGCTAATTATTATCATCATCATCACCATTATTCTTGTAATGGAGGCAATTTGGACCATTAGAGTCCAAATCTATGCTACTAAGGTCAAGGAATAGACTTGAATGGGGTGTAGTGTGTGTGTGTGTGTGTGTGTGTGTGTGTGTGTGTGTGTGTGTGTGTAGAAGAGTATGAATTTAGATTGGATATGAATTGTTGGAAAACTTTGAATTTCAGAGAGAAAATTGTTGTTTTTGCCAAAGAAAATACAATAGAGAGCCATTGAAAGATTTTGAGTAGAACTTTATATAAAAAAGATAGCTTGAGGCAGCTATATGGTACAGTAGATAGAACACCAGCCCTGTAGTCCAGAAAACCTGAGTTCAAATCTAGCCTCAGACCTTTAACACTTATTAGCGATGTGACTCTGGGTAAGTCACTTAACCCCAATTACCTTATTTATCTCTCCCTACCCCCCTCAAAAAAAATTAGATTGAAAATAAAAAGATAGCTTTAGCAAAGGAGAAGGTAGAAACTGTAGTGTGCTTTCTAGAGCCCCACACTGCCAAAATGTACTGTCCGGACTAGCCCTCTGGAGGATCTTGGGACCAGCCTGAGTCCTTAGTCTTAGAGGAGTGATGAGGCAGGAATCCATGTGGATGGTCAAATATGGAATCCATTTATTTCAAGTGTTGTACTAAGGTATTTAGGGCTGAGAGAGCTACTTAATTTTTGTCACTTACCACTTATGGGACCTTGGGTAAACTACTTAGCATTTCTTAAGATTCTAGTTTTTCCATCTATAAAATGAGAAAGTTACATTTTAGTCACTTTTGAGGTTCCTTCAAACTTAAGCCTTTATTGGGATGATTCCTTCAGACCTCTTCTTCATCTCATCAGCTTTCTCATCTCCCATAGTCTATATCCCTGAGAGCCCACTTTAGCCATATAGAGAGATAGTTAAGTCATTGCTCTTTTTTCACTGTCAAGTATGCCACCCCATGACCAAGAACTTTTACATTTCTCTATCTGGAATAACTTCTTATATTCTATCATTCTGACCTTTCCAATTCCTTGTTTGTTCCTCTTAAACTTACTCTTCTCAGACTTCTCTGCCTTCCCAAATCCTCCCTCTTGCTGTGGCTTCATTTTCCTTCTTCCCAATCTTGACCTTATAGTTAACTAATTTGATTTAACATTACCCTAGAATCCCAAATCCCTTCCCTCTTTGTCCTTATTTTAATCTGCCCAGATGCATTGGGGCATGGTTGTAGGTATGAGTGTGTGTGATATGTAGTTTTTGTTTCTTATCTATGTAAATATTGATATAATTTTTCCCAATTTAATGTAATTTCTTTGAGTACAAGAACTGTTTCATTTTTGTCTTTGTATCTTTAGTGGCTGGCACATAGTAGAGGATTAATAAGTATTTACTGATTATTCTATTCTCTACTTAAGAAACTTCAGTGTTTTCTTTTTCCCTATAGTTTCAAATACAAACTCCTCTAATAGGCATTTAAATTCCTTCAGAAGCTAGCTTCAGCCTTTCTCTTATGCCCTATTATACATGTTCACACTACCTTTCAACCAAACTGTCCATTTGGATGGTCTTCAAACATATGATTCTATCTCCCAGTACCTTTGTACTGGCTGTCCCCTATACTTTGAATGCACTCTATGCTTGCCTCTTAGGAGCCCTAGTATTATTCATGGCTCAGTTCAAGCATCTTTTGGTTTGTGAAGTTTTCCATTCCAAATTACCTTCTGTTTATTTTATATATACTTGTATAGATACATATATGTTTTCTCATCTGCTAGAATGTAAAATCCTTGAGGGTAGAGATTGTTTCATTTTTCTCCTTGAATCTCCAGTACCTGGCATGTAGTACATGCATAATAAATATTTGTTTGGTATATTCTAGTACAGACTGAATGACCATCTGTCAGGATGTTTTTAGAAGGGATTTTTGAATTATATGAGGTTGATTTAGATGATTATAATATCTGAATTCAATATATTCAGATTCTCAGAGAAATACTTGGATGATATATTAGTACCTCTGTAGTACCTCATTTTGTTTACATGTAAATATTTGCACACACCTATATTTTGGATTATGTATGAGGAGAAAAACTGTCAGCTAGAAGGAACCGAGAAAGATCTTGTGTATATATGTGAGCAAGGCACTAGTTGATCAGATAGAAATTTGAGAGACCCAAAGGCATCACAATATTTTAGCATGCATTGGTAGGAATACCTATACCAATGCAATTACAATTCCACCAAAGTAGTCCAAGTAGTATTACCACCTCACATTTAATAGAATATTGTAAAATTTGCACAATATTCTTTTTCACAGCTTTGTAGTATAGTGTCAAAGTATCTTTGACAACTCATTGATTTTATCAGAATGTCACTCACAACTTTTAGGTGCCATTTAGTGTTCTGATTACTTTACAACATAAAAAAGACAAAAACTTTTGTTTTAACTTTTTTGCTTTTATTTGGAAACATTCATTTTTTCTGTAATAGATCAAATATGTTTTATTCTGTTTTTCCTTCATATACCTATTTTTCTTGCCCCCCAAGTTTAGATTACTTTAGGGAATGCCTCTACAATAGGTTTTAACTTTTATGTGGTAAAAATTTGGGCATTTTTTGAGTAATGACTTTTCCAAATAAGGCAAAGCACTGGGTAATTGCTTGACAGATGAATAATCTTGAATTTTTTTTTATACCTCTGTGAATGCAATAGCTATTATATTTGGTCTTTTAAAACTTAACAAAAATGAATTCAAAATAATGAAATCACATATGATTGTCCTACCCTCTCTTTTTACCCATAAATTAAACTATTGATAATCTGTACAGAATATCTCCTTAATAAATGTAAGCTCATTGAGGTCAGGAATTTTCTTTTGCTTTTTTTTTTTTTTTTTTGGATCTTCAGCAGTTAATGTAGTATCTCTCTTGTGGAAGGTATTTAATAAATATTCATTGGCTGATTAACCTACCTTGAATTTTAAATTGAGTCAGCTTTTCTCCTATCAGCTTTGCTATTTTCTGTTATTCTTCCCTTTTATATTAAGCAGGTCAGGAAATGCATAGTTTTTTTATTATATCTTTTAGGAAGATAAATCTGATATTTGCCTCCCCCCTCCCCCAAATGTATTTCAAGTGAAATTATTTGTTTCTGGTTTTGATTATCCAGACTCCAATGTTGCCATTATAGATAAGACATACATATATGTATATCATCACCAATGTGATTCCAGATTGAAGTACTTTCCCTTTAAAATTATATAAAAACACAAGATGGCAAACTGCAGACAGCGTTCTCTGTGAGCTCCTGAGACCTTCCCTCAGACCCAGACAAATTGAGCCTCCAAACTGGTTCTCGGAGTGAGGGCTCCACCAAACACTTGGACTATAATGCACTTCTGTCAACAATCTACTTTGAAAAAACTGTGGAGAAGGTTAGCCTCAGGGGAATCGGCCTCTGGCCATGATCAGATGCCAGCGGCACCTGGGGCGGAAGTTGGGCTGCGATAGAGGGGCAGATTTTAGGCACCCAGGAAGCCTCTGGGAGACTCCTGTGCCACTTTGCTCTGCTTGCGGTCAGGTGCTTTGGCAGATCTGCCTTTGGTAAAGGGTGGATTGAGAGCAGCTGAAAACATGGTCCTAGTGCAAATCTAGCCCGACCAGCCTCAGACCAGAAGTCAACTCGAAAAACTGCCCCAGGGCAAATTGAAACTGCAGCAATATTCCCTGTTGGTGACTGATAACTCAGCTCAAAACCATGAGCAAGAAGCAGAAGAGAGCTCTCACCATAGACAGCTTTTACGGAGAAAAAATAGAACAGTCCCCAGATCCTGAGATTCTGAAAACAATCCCAGATGAAGCCACAAAGGCAGACTTAAGTTGGTCTCCCTTCCAGAAGGCTTACCTGGAAGATTGCATTAAGAATCTCAAAAGAGAGCTAGAAGAAGAAAGGGGAAATAAATTGAGATCAGTGCAACAGAGATATCAAAAACTGGAAAATAGGACTGGTGAATTGGAAAAAGAAAACAATTCACTGAAAAACAAAATTGGTGAATTGGAAAAAATCACCAATTCACTGGAAAATAAAAATGGCGAATTGGAAAAAGACAACAATTCACTGAAAAACAAAATTGGTGAATT
>JAJPUD010000796.1:44273-165753 GCA_023553655.1 Myrmecobius fasciatus | reverse complement strand
AAAAACAAAATTGGTGAATTGGAAAAAGACAACAATTCACTGAAAAATAAAACTGGCAAAATGGAAAAAGAATGCATTGAATCAAGAAATTCAATTGGCCAGCTACAAAAGGAGCTACAAAAGATAACTGAAGGAAATAATACTTTAAAAATTAAAATTGAACAAATAGAAGTAAATGACTCAATAAGACTTCAAGAATCAGTCAAAAAAACCCAAAAAAATGAAAAAATAGAAGAAAATATGAAATATCTCCTAGGAAAAACAACTGACTTGGAAAACAGATCCAGGAGAGACAATCTAAGGATTATCGGACTCCCTGAAAGCCATGATGAAAAAAAGAACCTGGATGCTATCTTCCAGAAAATCATGAAAGAGAATTGCCCTGATGTTTTAGAATCAGAAGGCAAAATTGGTATTGAAAGAATTCACTGATCACCTCCTGAAAGAGACCCCAAAATTAAAACCACAAGGAATATCGTGGCCAAATTTCAGGACTATTGCACCAAGGAAAGGATATTGCAAGCAGCTAGAAAGAAACAGTTCAAATACCAAGGAATTGTAATTAGAATTACACAAGATCTGTCAGCTTCCACATTAAAGGATCGAAGGGCCTGTAATCAGATATTCTGAAAGGCAAAAGAACTTGGATTACAGCCAAGAATAAGTTATCCAGCTAGAATGAGCATCATCTTCCAGGGAAGAAGATGGTCATTCAATGATACAGGAGAATTTTATTTATTCCTAATGAAAAGACCAGATCTGAACAAAAAATTTGACCTCCAAATACAGAACTCAAGAGAAGCATAAAAAGGTAAAATTATATAAAAACTAACTGTATGCTTTTCTTTTATTCTACTTTGGAAGCATACTGTTTAACTAGCTGTTTAATATATTGACAGAGTACATTCGAAGTATGAGAGATAGTAAAAAGAATCCCTGTTTTTCAACAGTATTAATAGAAAGAATACTGAGTCAATTGGTTCATATCTCACTTTTGAAACTCTTGGTTCTCCATTAAATCTCCTTGGGCCTCACTTTCCTTATCTATAAAACAAAAGGGTTGCACTAGATGGCTTATTGAATCTTTGCCATTAGATCTTTTCTTGATCCTAAAGATCAGTTTGACCAAACTTCTGATTTTATGGAGAGAAAGTAAGCTTTGAATAGTCAAAAGTCAGACAGCTATTTAGCATTGAGGCTTTGACTAGGAGTCAGGTATCAAAAATTCCAGGCCAGGGGCAGCTAGATGACACAATGGATAGAGCATCAGCCCTGAAGTCAGGAAAATCTAAGTTCAAATTTGGCCTCAGAACTTCACAGTCACTTAACCTTAATTGCCAAAAAAAAAAAAAAAAATTCCCAAGCAAGTTCTTGTGCCATTTTACCATAGTCTCTGTTACCCCTTGTCTTCTTATTGGAACAGAAAACTGAAGATACAATGTAAAACTTTTAATGCTCAACTTAAAATATGTCAGTTTCCTTACTTCTTTATTCAGGTACTTCTTTTTACATAAGACTTTTAAAAATTTAATCCTTAATTACTACTATATTATCCCTCAGAAATTTACTCTTTATTTTCTCTTATGTGAATATACCTCCCATTAGTGGAGCCTATGATTTATCCATACTTTTTCATCCATTTATTTATTTATTTTGGTGTATGTAAAGATAGTCTTAAATGGATAGTGAGTTGGCTATACAACTAAATATAAGAAAGCAGGATTGCCCTTGTGAATTGTGCAGGGTTGGGTTTTTTTTTTTGGTTTGTTGTTGTTGTTGTTTTTTTTTTTTTTTTGATGATCCCATATAGACCCATATATTTAAAAAGAAATATTTTCCTGACAATGCCATACAATTGGTTGGTTGGTTGGTTGGTTGTCCTTTGTTCTCAAAGAGAACCAAAATGATCACATTTGTTAGAGTCAATTTACAGTGTACCTTACTGAAGTTGATCAGACCAATATGAGGTAAATAAATGCTCTGCCACAGTTTGGTCACAAGTAGTCTATGAACATTTGGGATGGATTTTCAAACTTTGCAATCTTGTGTTTGCTTTGAGCTACCTCAAATCTGCTTTGCTTATAGACCACAGCACCTTCTTCAATGGGGGCACACCATTCTGGGTGGTTTTGTGCCTGTATCTCCCATGTCATGCAATTAATTCTAAAGTTCTTAAAGAGAGACCTTGAGAATGTCCTTGTATCTCTTTCTGAACACCCTGTGAGTGCCTGCCTTGTGTGTGTTCTCCATAAAAGTCTTTCTGGCAAGCGTACAGTGTGGCCAGCCCAGTGAATATTACCTGGTAGAATAAGATACCAGATACCAGATAAAATAGAAAAAGTCTTTTCTCGAACTAAACTACCAAGCATTCAACCTCTACTTCTAATCATAGTGTCACAGTCTTAATAGTGAAGGCAATAGGCAAACAAATCTGTACAACTAATCTATATACAGAATAAATAGTAAGTAAATAAGAAATACGAGGGGTTAGGAAAGGCTTTCTGTTTAAAAAAAAAAAAAAAGGAATTTTAGATGGGACTTAAAGGAAGCTTTGGACAGTGGCAGGTGGAAAAGCTAGACTTGAGGGGACAGCCAGAGAAAATGCCAAATGCCTAGTACCCAGAATGGAGCATCTTTTTTGTCAGACAGCAAGAATTACAGTTTTACTAGACCAAAGAACACATGGTGAGGAGCAAGGTGTAAGAAGTCTGGAAAGAGAGGAGGAGGCTAGGTTATGAAGGACTTTTACTGCCAAATACAATTTTATATTTGATCTTGGAGGCAATAGGAAGCCACTGGAATTTACTGAGTAGTGGGTTGATGTAGTTGAACCTTTGCTTTAAATTTACTTTGGTGATACAGTGGAGGATGGTTTAGAGTCAGGGGACACTGGTGGCAAGCTGACTCATCAGTAGGCTATTGCAGTAGTCCAGCATAGTCTGGACCTGATGAAGTCTGCATTAGAATAGTATCAGAGGAGAGAAGACATATTTGAGAGATGTTACAAAGTGTATTATTGATAGCCATGTTCTGTTTTTCTCTATGGTCTACCTTGTGCTGTAGTTATTTATGTACTTTGGTTTTGTGGTCCAAATATTACTATTTCTCTGTATCCTTCCCATCCCCCTTCTCTAACTTTGTGCAAACTTCTTTTATAAATAAAAACTGTCTTTGTTATGAAATTTCTCAGCATTGAACTTTGAACATGGTTAAGTACTAGCTAATATAACTGATGAATTGAATTAGATCTCCACATCAGTTTTTATTCTACAATTAAGCATTGATCCTTCTGTGAGAATATTGACAGGGGAAAAAAGCTGCAACATTCAGATGTGACTTTTTCTATAGCAGACTAATGGTCTGAGGACTGACATTTTGTTCTACCACTTTATAGTCAAGTGTCCTTGGATAAGTCACTCAACATCTCTGAATCTTAGTTTTTCCATGTTATATTTATCTTATAAGTGGTAAGTTGAAAAGTTGGTTTTTAATTGTCTAATTTCCTAGTCTGATGCTCTTTCTATACTAAACTCTTAAGCAACAGAACATTGATTGGGGGTGTATCTGACAATGTCTTAAATGGAACTACGTATAGAAGACATGCTTCTCATTCAATGATTGTCCATTGACATCTTCTGTAAACACTATAAAGAATTTATTTTTTTAAAATACTTTTGACTAAGTCAAAAGATTTTTAAGTCAAAGAAAGTCCAGAAATATTTGGACTACAAAACATTCCTTGCAGAAGGTACCTTTGAAGAGCTGTTTCAGTTGGGCAAGGGGTTGAGCAGTTTGCCAGGTGTAGCTCTGGAAGACAGGGAAGGAAATCAGGTGGGACTCAGTGTGACAGATTCTAAACACCTGGGGAGTCTATCTGAGGCTCTTGGGACACTCAGCCCTGATTGTAGGCAGGTGCTCTGGCAGATCTGCCTTTTGTAAAAAGCAGTTTGTAGTCCATTGCAAACACTGGTCCCAGTCCAGAGAGCTAAACACCTGAAGTTAATTAGAATTGCCCCAGGGATTTGTACAGATCTCAAACTTTTTAAAAAATGAGTAAGAAACAGAAGAGAGCTCTCACCATAGACAGCTTTTATGGAGAGAAAGAAGGGAAGACCCTAGATCCTGAGGTTCCTATAGGCAAAGCAACTCCAGAGGAAGCCACCAAGGGAGACATGACCTGGCCCCCCTTTCAGAAGGCCTTCCTGGAAGATTGCATAAAGAATCTCAAAAGAGAGCTAGATGATAAATGGGGAAATGAATTGAGATCAGTGCAAGAAGCCCTCCAAAAGAGATATGATAAAGACACCAATTTGCTTACTGAAAAACAAAATTGGTGAAGTGGAAAAAGTATGCAATGAACAAATTGGCCAGTTAGAAAAGGAGCTAAAAAAGATAACTGAAGAAAATAATATGTTAAAAATTAGAATCGAACAAATGGAAGTGAATGATTCAATAAGACTAAAAGAATCAGTCAAAAACAAAAAAATGAAAAAATTGAAGAAAATATGAAATATCTCCTAGGAAAAACAACTGACTTGGAAAATAGATCTAGGAGAGACAATCTAAGGATTATTGGACTTCCTGAAAGCCATGATGAAAAAAAAGAATCTAAACTCTATCTTCCAGGAAATCTTGAAAGAAAACCGCCCTGATGTTTTAGAATTAGAAGGCAAAATCACCATCGAAAGAATTCATCGATCACCTCCTGAAAGAGACCCCCAAAATTAAATCCCCAAGGAGTATCGTGGCTAAATTTCAGGACTATCACACCAAGGAAAAGATATTGCTAGCAGCTAGAAAGAAACAATTCAAATACTGAGGAACTGTAACTAGAATCACACACCATCTGTTAGCCTCCACATTGAAGGATCGAAGGGCCTGGAAGCAGATATTCCGAAAGGCAAAGGAACTTGGATTACAGTCAAGAATAACCTATCCAGCTAGAATGAGCATTATCTTCCAGGGAAGAAGATGGACATTTAATGATATAGGTGAATTTCACCTATTTCTAATGAAAAGACCAGATCTGAACAAAAAATTTGACCTCCAAACACAGAACTCAAGAGAAGCATAAAAAGGTAAAAAGGAAAGAACTCTTGAGAACTATATTTCTACTATGGGTATACTTAAAGATTGGGGGTATAATTTGATATTACTTTGATGATATGAAAAAGAAAACTAGAGATGGAAAGGCTATCATACTGGGAAAAAGAGGGAAAAGGTGGTAAAATGAGGTTTAAAAAAAAAGGAGGTAAAAATAAGGTAAAATCTCATGAAGAGGCAAGAAAACCTAATATAATTGAGGGAAAGAAGAGAGGGAGATGAGCATTGTGCAAATGTTACTTTCATCAGATTGGACTCTAAAAGAGTATATCAGCCACATTTGGTTTCACAGAGAAACTTGTCCTTATAGGCAAGTGGGAGGGAAAGGAGGAAAAGACTAAAGGAGGGATAGACTAATAGAAGGAAAAATAGAAGAATCAGGGAAAAGGAGTAAAAGAGGGGGAGGGGCTCTAAAGGGGGGAGGACTGTTTGGGGGAGGTGGTCATCAAAAGCAAAATACTGGGGAGGCGGGAAGGGAGAAAGGGGAAAGGAAAGAGAAAAACATAACTTGGGTAAATAAGATGGCAGGAAATACAGAAGTAGTTATTTTAACTGTGAATGTGAATGGGATGAATTCTTCCATAAAGCGGAAGCAGATAGCAGACTGGATTAAAAACCAGAATCCAACAATATGTTGTTTACAAGAAACACATCTAAAGCATAGAGACACATAACAGGGTGAAGGTAAAGGGCTAGAGCAGAACCTGTTATGCTTCAGGTGAATTAAAAAAAAAAAAAAAAAAAAAAAAGCAGGGATAGCAATCCTGATCTCAGATCAAGTAAAAGCAAAGATAAGTCTAATTAAAAGAAATAAAGAAGGAAACTATATTTTACTAAAGGGTACCATAGATAATGTAGCAATATCAATACTAAATATATATGCACCAAGTGGTATAGCATCCAAGTTCCTAGAGGAGAAATTGAGAGATGCAACAAGAAATAGACAGCAAAACTATACTATTTGGGGATCTCAACCTTGCTCTCTTAGAATTAGATAAATCAAACCACAAAATAAATAAGAAAGAAATTAGGGAGGTAAACCAATTGTTAGAAAAGTTAAGTATGATAGATCTTTGGAGAAAATTGAATGGAGACAGTAGGGAGTTTACTTTTTTCTCTGTGGTTCATGGAACTTATCATGACTATGTGTTAGGGCATAAAAACCTCAAAATCAAATACAGAAAGGCAGAAATAGTAGATGCATCTTTTTCAGATCATGATGCCATAAAAATCACATGCAATATAAGGCCAGGAGAAAATAGAGCAAAAGTTAATTGGAAATTAAATAATCTAATCCCAAAGAGTGAATGTGTTGAAAGAGCAAAGCATAGACACAATCAATAATTTCATCCAGGAGAATGACAATAATGAGACAACAAATCAGAATTTGTGGGATACGGCCAAAGGGGTTATAAGGGGTAATTTTATATTTCTAGATGCTTACTTGCATAAAATAGAGAAATAGATCAACAAATTGGGCTTACTATTAAAAAAACAAACAAACTAGAAAACGAACAAATTAAAAACCCTCAATTAAATACCAAATTGGAAATTCTAAAAATAAAAGGGGAGATTAATAAAATTGAAAATAAGAAAACTATTAATTAATAAATAAAACTGAGTTGGTTTTATGAAAAAAACAACAAAATAGATAAGCCTTTAGTTAATTTGATTAGAAAAAGCAAAGAGGAAAATGAAATTGTTACTCTCAAAAATGATAAGGGAGAACTTTCCTCTAATGAAGAGGAAATTAGAGTAATAATTAGGAGTTACTTTGCCCAACTTTATGCCAATAAATTTGATAATCTAAATGAAATGGAGGAATATCTACAAAAATATACATTGCCCAGGTTATCAGAAGAGGAAATAAATTATTTAAATAGCCCCATTTTAGAAAAAGAAATAGAACAAGCTATTAATCAACTCCCTAAGAAAAAATCTCCAGGGCCAGGTGGATTTACATGTGAATTCTACCAAACATTCAAAGAACAATTAATTCCAATACTACACAAACTATTTGAGAAAATAGGGACAGAAGGTATACTGCCAGAATCCTTCTATGAGACCAATATGGTGCTGATAGCTAAACCAGGTAGGGTGAAAACAGAGAAAGAAAACTATAGACCAATTTCCCTAATGAATATTGATGCAAAAATTTTAAATAAGATATTAGCAATGAGATTACAGAAAGTCATCCCCAGGATAGTACACTATGACCAAGTAGGATTTTTACCAGGGATGCAGGGCTGGTTCAATATTAGGAAAACTATCAGCATAATTAATTATATTAATAACCAAACTAACAAAAAACATATGATTATCTCAATAGATGCAGAAAAAGCCTTTGATAAAATCCAACACCCTTTCCTATTAAAAACACTAGAGAGTATAGGAATAAATGGGCTTTTCCTTAAAATGATCAGTAGCATCTATTTAAAACCATCAGCAAGCATCATATGTAATGGAGACAAACTGGAACCATTCCTAGTAAGATCAGGAGTGAAACAAGTATGCCCACTGTCACTATTACTATTTAATATTGTATTAGAAATGTTAGCTTTGACAGTAAGAAGAGAAAAAGAGATTAAAGGAATTAGAGTAGGTCATGAGGAAACCAAACTATCACTCTTTGCAGATGACATGATGGTATACTTAGAGAACCCTAGAGACTCAACTAAAAATTATTAGAAACAATTCACAGCTTTAGCAAAGTTGCAGGATACAAAATAAATCCACATAAATCATTAGCATTTTTATATATTACCAACAAAGTTCAGCAGCAAGAGATACAAAAAGAAATTCCATTCAAAATAACGGTTGACATTTGGTACTGGCTGAGAAATAGAGCTGTCGATCAGTGGCATAGGATAGGATATCAGGACAATCTAGTCAATAACTTTAGCAATTTAGTGTTTGATAAACCCAAAGACCCCAGATTTTGGGATAAGTACTCACTATTTGGCAAAAACTGCTGGGAAAATTGGAAACTAGTGTGGAAGAAATTAGGGCTTGACCTACACCTAACACCACATACCAAGATAAGATCCAAATGGGTTCATGATCTAGATATAAAGAGGAACTTTGTAAGCAAGTTAGAGGAACGTAATATAGTTTATCTCTCAGACCTGTGGAGATGGAATAAATTTATGTCCAAAGAAGAACTGGAACTCTTAACTGAACACCAGATAGGTAATTTTGATTATATTAAGTTAAAAAGTTTCTGTACAAAC
This sequence comes from Myrmecobius fasciatus, assembly GCA_023553655.1. NCBI lineage: Eukaryota > Metazoa > Chordata > Mammalia > Dasyuromorphia > Myrmecobiidae > Myrmecobius > Myrmecobius fasciatus. The sequence continues at coordinate 157,420 of JAJPUD010000796.1, read as the reverse complement.
AAAACTAATGCAGACAAGATTAGGAGGGAAGCATCAAATTGGGAAATCATCTTTACACTTAAGGGTTCTGATAAAGGCCTCATTTCTAAAATGTAGAGAATTCTCTCATATTTATAAGAATTCAAGCCACTCTCCAATCGATAAATGGTCAAGGGATATGAACAGACAATTTTCAGAAAATGAAATTAAAACCATTTCTAGTCATATGAAAAGGTGCTCCAAATCACTGTTGATCAGAGAAATGCAAGTTAAGAAACTCTGAAGTACCACTACACACTTGTCAGATTGGCTAAAATGACAGGAAAAGATAATGATAAATGCTGGAGGGGATGTGGAAAGCTGGGACACTAATACATTGTTGGTGGAACTGTGAGTGGATCCAACCATTCTGGAGAGCAATTTGGAGCTACGCTCAAAAAGTTATCAAACTGTGCATACCCTTTGCCCCAGCAGTGTTTCTATTGGGCTTATATCCCAGAGATTTTAAAGGAGGGAAAGGGACCCACATGTGCAAGAATGTTTGTGGCAGCCCTTTTTGTAGTGGCTAGAAACTGGAAACTGAATTGATGCCCATCAATTTGGAGAGTGGCTGAATAAATTATGGTATATGAATATTATGGAATATTATTGCTCTGTAAGAAATTACCAGCAGGATGATTTCAGAGAGGCCTGGAGAGACTTGTATGAACTGATGCTGAGCGAAATGAGCAGAACCAGGAGATCATTATACATAGCAACAACAATATTACATGATGATCAATTCTGATGGATATGGCTCTCTGTAACAATGAAATGTCTCAAACCAGTTCCAATTGTTCAGTGAAGATAAGCCATATACACCCAGAGAGAGGGATGTGAAATGTGGACCACAACATAACATTGTCATGCTCTCTATTGATGTTTGTTTGCATTGTGTTTCCTTTCTCTGATTTTTTTTCTATTGTAGATATGATTTTTCTTGCACAACAATGATAAGTGTGGAAATATGTATACATATATTTGACTTGTCAAGCATTTTAACATAATTAACATGTAGTGGACTTCCTGCCATCTAGGGGAGGGGAGGGGACTGGGGGGAAAATTTGTAATGGAAAGCTTTGTAAAGATAAATGCTGAGGAACTACCCATACATATGTTATGCAAATAAAAAGCTTTAATTAAAAAAAACAAAACAAAATAATAGTTGATAGTATAAAATATTTGGGAATCTATCTGCCAAAGAAAAGTCAGAAACTATACAAACTAAACTACAAAACACTTTCCACACAAATAAGATCAGACCCAGTCAATTGGAAAAACATTATTTGTTCGTGGGTAGGACGAGCGAATATAATAAAAATGACAATACTACCCCAACTAATTTACTTATTTAGTACCATACCAATCAAACTCCCAAGAAATTATCTTACAGATCTAGAAAAAATAGTAGCAAAGTTCATTTGGAAGAACAAGAGGTCAAGAATTTCAAGGGAATTAATGGGGAAAAAAAGGCTGATGAAGATGGCCTTCGTGTACCAGATCTAAAACTATATTATAAAGTAGCAGTCATCAAAACCATTTGCGGCTTGCTAAGAAATAGAGCGGTTGATCAATGGCATAGGATAGGATATCAGGACAAACTAGGCAATAACTAGCAATTTAGTGTTTGATAAACCCAAAGACCCCAGCTTTTGGGATAAGTACTCACTATTCAGCAAAAACTGCTGGGAAAATTGGAAACTAGTGTGGAAGAAATTAAGGCTGGACCCACACCTAACACCGCACACCAAGATAAGATCTAAATGGGTTCATGATCTAGATATAAAGAGTGATATTATAACCAAATTAGAGGAACATAGGATAGTTTAACCTCTCAGACCTGTAGAGATGGAATAAATTTATGTCCAAAGAAGAACTGGAACTCTTAATTGACCACCAGATAATTTTGATTATATTAAGTTAAAAAGGTTTTATACAAACAAAACTCATGCAGACAAGATTAGGAGGGAAGCAATAAATTGGGAAATCATCTTTACATTTAAGGGTTCTGATAAAGGCCTCATTTCTAAAATATATAGAGACTTCTCTCATATTTATAAGAATTCAAGCCACTCTCCAATCGATAAATGGTCAAAGGATATGAACAATTTTCAGAAGATGAAATTAAAACCATTTCTAATCATATGAAAAGGTGCTCCAAATCACTATTGATCAGAGAAATGCAAATTAAGACAACTCTGAGGTACCACTACACACCTGTCAGATTGGCTAAGATGACAGGAAAAGATAATGATGAATGTTGGAGGGGATGTGGGAAAACTGGGACACTAATACATTGTTGGTGAAACTGTGAACGGATCCAACCATTCTGGAGAGGAATTTGGAACTATGCTCAAAAAGTTATCAAACTGTGCATACTCTTTGACCCAGCAATGTTTCTATTGGGCCTATATCCCAAAGAGATCTTAAAGGAAGGAAAGGGACACACATGTGCAAAAACGTTTGTGGCAACCCTTTCTTTTTTTTTTTTTTTTTCTTTTTTTTTTCTCTGAGGCAATTGGGGTTAAGTAACTTGCCCAGGGTCACACAGCTAGGATGTGTTAAGTGTCTGAGGCCAAATTTGAACTCAGGTCTTCCTGACTTCAGGGCTGGTGCTCTATCAACGTGGCAGCCTTTTTTGTAGTGCCTAGAAACTGGAAACTGAATGGATGCCCATCAATTGGACAATGGCTGAATAAATTATGGTATATGAATGTTATGGAATATTATTTTTCTGTAAGAAATGACCAGCAGGATGACTTCAGAGAGGCCTGGAGAGATTTGCATGAGCTGATGCTGAGCGAAATGAGCAGAACCAGGAGGTCATTATACATGGCAAGAAGACCATATAGGATGATCAATTCTGATGGACATGGCTCTCTTCAACAATGAAAAGTTTCAAACCAGTTCCAGTTGTTCAGTGAAGAAAGCCATATACACCCAGAGAGAGGATATGAAATGTGGACCACTACATAACATTTTCATGCTCTCTATTGATGTTTGCTTGCATTGGGTTTCCTCTCTCAGATTTTTTTTTCTTCTAGACACAATTTTCTTGCACATCAGGATAAGTGTGGAAATATGTATATGTATATTTGACTTGTCAAGTATTTTAATATAATTAACATCTAGTAGACTTCCTGCCATCTAGGGAATGGGAGGGGACTAAGGTGGAAAAATTTGTAAAGGAAAGCTTTGTAAGGGTCAATGTTGAAGAACTACCCATACATATGTTTTGCAAATAAAAAGCTTTTATAATCTTGGGGGGGGAGAGGGGAGGAAAGGTAATACATCTAGGTGTCTTTTGAGAGTACAGGGCTTGGAATCCAGAAGACTTGAATTCAGATTTGCTCTTAGACACTGTGTGAATCAGCAAATCACTTAAAAAAAAAATCACTTTACCTCAGTTTCCTCATCTATAAAATGGAGATGATAGCTTCTATCTCAAGGTTATTGTTACAATCATAAGAGATTTTTTTTTTTTGCTTTACGTGATTCAACTCTACAGTTTATTTCCTTTTATACTAAATAAATAAATAAAGCACCTGGCACATTGCAATGTTAGCTATTATTGTCATCATCATCATCATTACTACCCTAATTTAGATTCACCCATTCAAAAAAGATAGGCTTTTTCAGTTTTTAACCAAAAATGCCAAGTAAGCCATTGATATTCAAAGATATTTTTCTGGAGAATCTTGTTTTTTGCCCAAGATAACTGTTATTAGCAATATAAAAAAGCAAATACATTTTCCTCTCTACTACATGTTAATAGTGATGGTAAAAAATGAATAGCTCACGATGTAGAAAGATTTTTGGTCATTGGCTTTTTTTAGTCAACTTCTATTTGAACAAATCTTGTCAACTGGATGTCATGTTACATTTTGGTTGATAGTGTTTCATAAGGGAAAACAAGCTGTTCATTGGAACTTTATGCATCAAATGGCTTTTTATAAAGGTGGTTTTTATTGCCTGCCTATTGTCTCTCATTGCAGATAGGCAATTTTTTTTTGCAATTTATACACTATAGCAGCTGTTCGCAATCTGGGTGATGTATACTCACATGGGATATAGAAATGAGATTAGTATAAGAAACTCATTTCATATTTCAAAAATTATATTGAGAATACTTCTGGTTGAAAGAAAGTCTCTCATTTATTTGTGAATGAAACATAATATGCTAAAAGTGCTGTGTACTGAATAAAGTTTTGTATTCAAAAAATCTCTTTGCTATACATGATTAAACTTTACAGTTTATTTCCTTTTACAGTCAATAGAGGAAAAGTAAAGTGGTGTTTTTGAAAGATACCCATGTATCATGTTCAGTCTCCAGTTTGTTTCTTACTTTGGCCTTAATTGGAAACATGCCTGATTTAATTCCTGACTCACAGATATTAAATTCACAGATATTACATTTGTTATAGATGAATCAAAGCTTTAATAAGAAGAGGATGTGATTTTTCTAAGGGTACACAAAAAATGTTGCCCTAGAGAGTTGCATGGACACTGAAGGCCTCAGTTACTCAACTAGGGTATAGAACCAGTATGCATAAGAGACTGAAGTTGTGCCCAGGTGCTCCACTCCCATGATCTTTATCTACTATACCATGCTGCTTCTTTCAAAGATATATTATCAGTAATTTTGAAGTTTTCCATATGATTTTTTAGTAATGCTGGTTCATTAATTGTTTAAATGATGGCATTAATTGTATTAAACATCACTATATAATTTTATTTGAATATTTTATATTTGAGCTGTTCTTGAGTAATTTTCCTGGTTAAAAATTTTGTTCTTATACAGTTGTTTAGTAATGATCTGGAAATAATTATCTTTTTCAATAATTAGACTATATATTCTCATGTAAGTGTGTTAATAGCTTTTTTTAGTGGGATGTAAGAAGTTTGGGCATTAATTATTAATTTTTAAGGTTTAATTGTACCATTTATATCTCATAGTACAAGCAGTAAAAATTATTATTCAAATCATATTCCAAGATTTCAGGTTACATATTTTATCTTTTGGAAAACATAACTACATAGGATAATATAATTACAGCTTGAAGAAATCTTAGAGGGAAATGTGATTTTATTATTATACAGAAGAGGAAACTGAGGCCCAGAGTAGTTGTGACTTATCTAACATCACATAGTAAATATCAAAGCCTGGTATTTGAACCTAGGTCCTCTAATTCCAAAAACCTCTAGTATGTTGTATTTTTTTTTTTCTATTTTACCAGCTAGAAAGACAACCATATTACTAGATCATTTACTTATATATATATATCTTCATAATAATAATTCATATTTTATGTAACAGTTTAAGGTTTGCAGATCACTTTCCTCACAATAAACTGGTGAAATAGATTGATCAAGTATTATCATTTCAAATTTACCTTACCATTACATTACCAATACCTTACCTTACCATTACAGATAAGGAGACTGAGGCTTAGTAGTTGAGTCTATTCAACTATAGTCACACATAGGAAGTATTTCCAGAATGAATAAGATGGAAACAGTCTTTTGTGAATATCTTCTATAACTTGGCCATGATTTCATGTCTTTATAAAAGGCATTTTTAACCCTTGAGTAGTTTGTAAGCATTTCATTTATTGTTATAATTAATGTTTTTTCTTCCTTTCATCTCAGTTTCTTTTCATCTCCCCAACTTTATTGATCTAGTTGTATGGTAAAGACTTGGCAAAGGCTTTAGGGCCACATTTTGACAAAGATTAAATGTATCTTAAAATAGTGCTAAAATAACTTTGCAGTTCAGAATGAATTTTACTTTAAATTCATTCAGACTTGAAAAATATTAATAAACATTTTCTTTAAAAACAAAGAACCTATCTTTCTTTGGACATTAGTCATAAAGAAATTTGGTTTAGTTAAATAAATAGTTTTTAATATAGCAGATATGGGAATTGTGTTAAACTATGGAATTAGCAATGAATGTCTTAAAAAAGCCTGCTCATGGGCAGCTAGGTGGCGCAGTGGATAGAGCACCAGCCGTGAAGTCAGGAAGACCTGAGTTCAAATGTGGCCTCAGACACTTAACAATTCCTAGCTGTGTGACCCTGGGCAAGTCACTTAATCCTAATTGCCTCAGCAGCAAAAAAAAAACAAAAACTAAAATTTAAATTTAAAAAAGCCTGCTCTTTTGAACAGGTAAACCATTCTCAATTTTCCTAACTACTTACAAATTTATGATTATCTTTATTTGAGAGTATAAAAATAGGCTGTAGGTGGGGTAGTGAACTTTTTTAATCTCTGCTTCTGGGAAGGCTGAACCTGGCAGATCTCTTGAGCTTGGGAGTTCTGAGCTACAATTGGCTAAAGTAATTAGGTGTCAATATCCAATCAATATGGTGAACCCTAGTGGGAGGGACCCGTTGCCTAAAGAGAGGTGAACCAGCCCTTGTCAGAAAGCCCCTATGCTGTTCAGATCTGGGTCCATGAATAGTTCCAAAATTACACTTGGGTAAGGTAAGATGTCCCAATCTTCATTAAAAAAAAAACCAAAAAACAAGAAAAGACATAATCTGCCTTCCAAAATGAAACTTTACATCTGAAATTCATTAGAAAACATTAATTGATTATTGGTTATTTGTATCTTTTTTCATATGGAATTTTAGTTGTTTCCCATATTGACTTTATTTACCTCATGTTGAAACATTAATTGCTAATTTTATATTTGTTGCATTTTCAGATAACTTGGATTTTTACTCCAATAACAGCTGAAATAGCAAGTCTTGATAGTGGAAATATAGATGAAATTTTAAGTAAGTACTTGGAAATTTAGTTTTCTTTGTATAATTACTATTCCACAAAGAGTTGCTGATGTGAAATTATGGGAAAACTCTGACTAATTGAAATGTTTGGGAAATCAGTACTCTGGTTAATTTAATTTCATTAGTAATTGAAGGGAAACCAGAAAATCTTTTTGATTTCAGGAATCTTTTTAAAAATATATTATTACTTCTTTATCCTGTTGAATACATTAAACAACTTTTTATTTTTATGATAATTCAGTATCTTATTGTGTTCTTAATATCATTTCATCAGGTATTTCAGGTCAACTTATAAATTCAATTCTGATTGTGTATATATAGACTAGTAGACATAGACACTGTAGTATTTGGGGCTGTATGATCTGAAACCATACTCCAAAGATTGCTTTTTAAACTAAGTCATTGATAGTTTGAAGAGTTGCCAGCTACTTCATGTACAAAAGGTAAAGTGCATTTTTTGATGCCTTATTGGTTGACAATTGCTGCTCAACTACATCCTAAGCAGCTAGTGTTTTACTATTATGTTTGCAAGAAGTATGATTGTAACCATTGCTAAAGAGTTTTGGGATGGGTATGGAGATGGTTTTTCATTTCTGAAATCATAATGGTAGTTATTTTGTCAACAGTGATTATAATTTGGAGGTAAAATTCATGGTTTATTGAAAAATTTTATAACTTATATTTAGAATTTGCTTAAGTGTTTCTTTACTAATTGTCACTGTTAAATGACATTTCATCATCCATTCACTGAATTAATAATGCAAAAATTAAAGTGACGTGGGTTAAAACAAAAACAACATTTTGCAATTAATGTGATTAAACATGCAAATTGTTTTATTGTAATATGTTTTGTTCAAATAAAAGTTCAACACTGAAAGTTAATTAGGGAAATCAAAAGAAGTGCTTTAAATCTGTAATTGAAGAGAGAGATATTACATCTTTATTACTTTTTGTGTAAGGGGTGAAATATTTTCCTAATTTGTTTTGTGGCTTTTTTGCTACTTGTTGGCAAGACAAAAGTATTACATGGAGTTTAACTTTCTCCTCATTCCTTCCTGTTGTGGTATGCAACTATCATAATTATTTTGTTATAGGGAGTTATTGATAAATGAATAGAGAACAAAGAAAATATAATCCTCAACTTTTGTGGGGACAATTTCCCTAGAAGACAGTGCAAAAGTAAAACACGTGAATGTTGATACATTGAACTGATGAGAAATAGAGGGTTAGGTTCTACAATCAACAAAAAAGTGATGTGCTAGAGGTTGCTGAAAATACACTTTTCTGCATACAATTCTTTATAACAAAATATTGGTCCTGATAATATGCACTCTTATGATAACTGTGAAATAACCCATAAAATATACAAAATAAAACTGGCAACATGCAAAACATTTTTTCTCTTAAGTACTTCCCTAGAATTCTGTGACCTTTTGTGCTAACATTTCAATTAAAACGAACATTAATTTCAGACAATATTTATTTTTAATAATATGTGAAATATACCCTACCATAAATACTGAATAGCAAATAAAATTCTTAAAATGAAAACAATTTAAAACCTGAATCTTAACTTCCACTGTGTCAGATGGCAGTATTAAGAGCTTTGTATTATATATGCAGGCATACCTTGGAGACACTACAGGTTATTCTAAACCACTGCAATAAATTGAGTGTGTCACATGGATTTCTTGGTTTCTCAGTGCATATAAAAGTTATGTTTATATTATATTGTAGTCTATTAAATGTGCAGTAGTATTGTCTAAAGCAGTGTACATACTTTAATTTAAAAAATACCTTATTGCTAAAAAAAAATTTAATATTAAGCATTAAGTCCCATCCGCCCACCTCGGTGGGTACCTTAACTACCCACCACTCTCCTTGTCGGGGGCAGACTCCCTGTCACTCACCTCAACGGGAGTCAACTGGTTTCTTACCTATTTCCCAGGTCTTCTGACGTCTCCGGCCCTGCTTCCCTAAAGCAGGGAATTATCCCCACAGAACACCCGAGATACGAAAGGCTGGCCAACAGGTCCTTTATTATGGGAAATCACAAACTGAAGTTCCCTATTACATGGCAATGCTAGATGTTACCCAGCAGCGTGTTGGCAGTCTGCCAGTAGTGCCTAAGTGCCGATAGTGCCCCCCAGCGTGTCTGTTTACTGTTTTATATGATCTCCTACTCCAAATAATCCAGGAGGGTAGTCCCTTCCTCACCTGGTCCAGGAGGGAGGAGCCCTTCCCCCTAGTCCTTGTTTACCTACTTCACATGATCCAGGAGGGAGGAGTCCCATTCACAGTATAACAGGAGTGAGGAGGTTCTTCCTCTTTACTGAGGCATACTTAATACCATACCCACCCTCCTGAGGAGCTGGCTTAGGCAGAATGTACCTGTGTGTCCTCAGAACTCTGTCCCTGTTATCTGCTGTCTGTGGGCCCCAACAATTAAGACAATTGGAAACCTTATAATGAATGACTTCTAAGTGTTCAAGTGAAAAAAAGACTCAATTGATATGGTAAACTGTATTGCTACCTTATTTTAAGAAATTGCCACAGCTACCCCAACCTTCAGCAACTACCACCCTGATCAGTCAGCAGCTATCAACATCAAGGAAAGACTCTCCACATGCAAAAAAAATTATGACTTGCTGAAGGTTTAGATGATGGGTTAGTAATTTTTTTTTAAGCAATAAGGAATAAAGAGGTCCTCAGAAGAGGGAGAAACCTGGGAAATAACCAGTCAGTGGGGCAGTCAGAATACACATAACATTCATTAATTGAATTTGTTGTCTTACATGGGCATAGTTTGTGGTCTCCTAAAAACAAATGTATTAATAGCTTTATACCAGATATAATAATAATAATTACCAAAATGTAACAGTTATGTCATGAGCATATGCTGTTGGAAAAATGTTATCTATATAGACTTTTCCAATACAGAGTTGCCACAAATGTTCAATTTGTAAAAAAAAAAACAAAAAAAAAAAACAAAAACAAACCCACAATATCTGTGAAGTACAGTAAAAATGAGATATTCTTGTACTGTACTCTTTACCTTGGCTGCTTTCCAAAAACCAAGAAAGAAGTTGATGGGACTTAAAGACACCAAAGCAGGTGAAGTCCCAGAATCACCTTAGAATTGAAAGGACTTCCACTTTACTGAGGGGCATAATTGCAACAACGAAACTTGAGTTTTAAAGGCAAATAATGAAAATATGTAATAAAAGTATGGGAACACACTTTAGTAGGATACGAACTTACACATATTGTACCTCAGATTTTTTCTCTACTGTGCATAGCTGTGAACTGTTCGTGGTTGCCATTGTGAAAGTGAGGTAAATAAAATCATGCAAATGCTTGAAATCACAAATATTAAATGTACAAATGTTAGAAATTGGATTGTATTTACTATGTGGTATTGTTAGTAATAGAAAAAAATGTAATAAATGGACCATCTTTTAGAATTTTGAAGTAGTTTTGTACCTACATAGCCAATCTTAATTTTCTCTACTAATGGCTTTTATACAAATCTCATTTACAACTCTTAGTGTTATTTCTCCCTTAGCTCTTATCAAAGCTGATACCTATAGCTTAAAGTGATTAATTTTAAATCAATCCTATTCCTTCCCCTAATCCTTTGTAGATGTCAAGAACAATGTAAATCATCTAGAGATAATGCATATTAGAAGTCTGTGAAGCAAAGGAGAATGTTAGTAACTGTCTAGGATGACTGCATATTAGTTTCTGAATAAAATTAAAATGATAGTAACTGGAAAAATATGGATATGAGTAACTTAAGCATAATTTATGGGTTTTTTTTTAAATTTCAGACAATGCAGATGTTGCTCTAGTTAATTTTTATGCTGACTGGTAAGTAATAGTTTTGCTTTTATGCATATTATGATTTTTTTACATTTCAAAATTGAATTTTTTTCTGGTACGAAGGAGTAGGAAATCACTCCTCTCCCCTCCATTTAGGGGTATTTACATATAAGAACATATACTAAGGAAAAAAGAGGAGAAAAGAAGGAAACATGGGGGAAATTACTTTCTTGTACTCAGATTTCTAAAATATCTAGTACAAGAGAAGCTTTAGCTGTTCTTACAAGCATCATTACGGGACAAAATGTCTTCCAAAGAGTTCTTTATCCTTTTCTGTGTATGATTTTTGTTTTATGGCATAGATAGCTAAAAGGCAAAGGAACATCATAAGTATAATTTCTATAGTGTACCTTGAAGTTCACAAAGTCTCTTTCTCACAGCCTCACAGTTAACTTTGTAGTTCAGACACCTCCTGAAAAATGAGAAAACTAAAGGTCAGAGTAGTTGGGTACCTGGCTGAAGCTTGGCCACAGAGTAGAACTTGTTTGCAGGACACTTAGCAGAGGCAGGCTTGGGCTTAGACCAGCTCCTGAGTTCTGAGTAATAAAACAGAACTTAACTCTGTGGCAGGGCTAATGGTCACATAGTATTCCCGCTCCTTTGTTTTAAAGTTTTTTTGATACCTCTTGTTTTTATGTTGCCTTAATTTTTCAATAAGGCAGCTAGGTGTCAAGGATCAGGTGCTGGGCTGGGATCAAGAAGACATGAGTTCAAATTTGGCCTTCCACAGTTAATAGCAGTATGACCCTAGGCAAGTCACTTAACCCTGTTTGCCTTAATCAACTGTAGAAGTAACTGGCAAGCCACTCCAGTATCTTTGCTGAGAAAACCCCAACAGACGATCTGGGCCATGAGGTGATAAAGAGTCAGATATGACTGAATGACTGAGCAGCAATTTCTGAATATATCCCTTCTTCCCTGATAAATTAGTCGGTCATTCTTTGAATGAAAAATCATTTATCTGGTAATTTAATGTGTGTATGCAAATAATCACTGGGGATACAAATAAAAATTTAAAATAGTTTTCATCCTCAAGGATTTCATCTTTTAATTGGGAGAGGTAATGCATATTGAAGATTTTAGAAGCAGGGGGGATGTTAAGGCCCAGGGGTCCTGAGGGTTCATTGACAAATCTAATGGCAATGCCTGCATATCTGGAGGGCGTTAGGATAATTGCTTAAGGCCTAGAGGTCCTTCTCCTTATGGCAAGGATTATTTATAGTAGAGGAGTCACTGGTCCTTGTAGTATTTTTCAAGTTTAAAGCTTTTTGTTAGGGTATACATGCACGCTCACACACACACACACACACACACACACACACACACACACAGACTCCTTTTTTTTCTTATGATGTACAGTAAAGGCTTTACACACAAATATTTCTATTAAAAATAGAATGCTTATGAGGTGATTCAGACCAATTCCAATAGACTTTGATAGAGAGAGCCATCTGCATTAGAGAGGACTGTAGGGACTGAATGTGGATCACAACATAGTATTTTCACCATTTTTGTTGTTATTTGCTTGCTTTTTTATCCTTTATTTTTTTCCATTTTGATTTGATTCTTCTTGTGCAGCATGATAAATGTAGAAATAAATATAGAAGAATTGCACAAGTTTAACATATATTGTATTGTTTGGGGAGAGGGTGAAGGGAGGGAGAAAAATTTAGAATATAAAGTTTTGCAAGGGTGAATGTTAAAAGCTATTTTTGCATGTATTTTGAAAATAAAACTATTATTAAAAAATAGATTGCTTAACAGAACTGAGTTGAATTTATTTAAAAAAAAAAAGTAGGATCCATTCCCCAATTGATAAATGATCAAAAGATATTATCTGTGCCCAATGGGCTATAAATTGATGCATATCCTCTGACCTAACAACAGCCACTACTTGGTATGAATTCCAAAGGAGATTCAGGGGGGGAAAAAAGGAAAATGACCTGCATGTATGAAAAATATTCATAGCAACTATCTTCTCAGGACAAAAAAAGTTGGAAATTGAGGGGATGCCCATCAGTTGTGGAATGGCTCAATAAATGTGTAATGTTTATGATGCAAATATTATTGTTCTGTGGGAAATGATGAACAGAATGCTCTCGGGGGGGGGGGGGAAACAAAACTGGAAAATCTTCCATGAATTCTAGCAAAGAGAAATATACTGTATATAAAGTAATAGCAATGTTCTGAGATGACCAGCTGTGAATGATTTTGCTATCTCAGTACTAAAATTATCCAGGACTACTCTGAAGGAGTAGTGATGAAAAATCCTATCCATATGTAGAAAAGGAACTGATTTGTTTGAAAAGATTGAAGCATTTTCTTTCTCTTTTTTTTAACATTTTTTCTTGAGGGCTTTTATTTTCATTAGGATGGGAACTATGTTTTTTTCCCCCCACAACTTGACTTTTATGGAAATGTTTTGCATAACTTCACAAGTGGTTTCTTAATTATGGATGAGGATAAGGGAGAGAACATAGAACTTAAAATTTTTTTTTTAAATGTAAAAAATTTGTTTTGAATGTAACTGGGGGAAAATATTAAATAAAACAAAACAGAAAAAAATAGATTGCATTTCTTTTGGCAAGCATGGAAATGAAATGAACGAGCTTGAGTTGATGTAATACAGTAATTTAATTTATGAATTATCTATAATTTTTTTTACTGTATCAACAGATATTGATGACACATTTCCCCATTTTAGACTTAGTACATAAATCCTAGGGAGTTATATCTGAGACTTTAGAGAGGTTAAGAGACTTGGCACAGACTTACCCAGCTAATAAGAGTTAGAGATAGAATTTGAATCTGTTTCTTTTGAAATCCAAGACTAATCCTCTATAATTCTCATCATATTTCTATTTTTAAGGATAACTAAACAGATACATTAAAATCTGGGTATCATATTGGTAACTAAGCAATTAACTAAAAGCCTTAGTTTCAGTTTCACTTTTGGATGTTGCATCACCACAATATCAATGAGACTTCTCTTTTTCATTGTAACTTTAAAAGATCTTTAAGTATATATTCATTCTTTAAGTCTTTTGGTATATAGTCATTCCTTTAGAAAAATACCAAAGTGGTTTAACTTTATTTGAAAGCTATCACATTGTAAATAAACTAATGGTGTATTGTTTTCAACATGAGTAAACTTACCATGAATGTTAGTAACTATAATAAAATATGAATACTTTGTTTTTCCATTTTAATTTGAATTTAAATTGTGTATAGGTGTCGATTCAGCCAGATGTTACATCCAATCTTTGAGGAAGCCTCCAATGTCATTAAGGAAGAATATCCAAATAAGAATCAAGTAGTATTTGCCCGAGTAGATTGTGATCAGCACTGTAAGTACTCAGTCATATAGTTAGTGGCTGGGATCATTCCATTTATTTTAAATATTTTGTTACAATCTGTTTAAAGTGGTGTGCCAGAAAGGATTTTGTGACCTTTTCCAAAATGATGGGATTGTTAATGTTTAGTCTTGGGAAAATATTACTTCAAGCTTTACTTTTATTTTTTGTGATGTATTAAATTGAGATACAATTGGATTGGTTTTATTGAATATATATATATAAAAGATGAGTAAGAGAGAAAAGAGTACAAATCTGAAGAAGCAAGGTTTTAATTAGAGCAGTAATACCAAAACTTTTACAGATTTTTTGAACTCAGGTCCTCCTAACTTCAGGGCTGGTGCTCTGCCTACTGCACCATTTAGCTGCCCCACTTATTCAGTTTTAAAAATAGATTTTAAGCTGGATGTAAATAATGTTCATATTTCTATTATCTTTAAAAACATCTTAAAGATTGACCATGATAGAGAATTCTTTGTTGCTTTGGATAAGATGTGTTATTTGATCTATATAAGCAATTCCCAATGAGGAAATGCCTTCTACTGGATGCACATCAGCTCTTCCTTCATTTAAAAAGTAAGCATCAGTGATAGAAGTAGTGACTCCATAATAGAGCAGTCACTCTTAGGAATTCATTGTCTACCTCGCTTGTAATTAGATGCCTCCCACCCTTCCTATCTGCTTTTTTGTGTTCTGCTCATTCTGTGGAAAGTATTAGAAATATAAATACTGGTCTTACAGAATTTCTCAAACCTTCTCTCTCACATAAGCTAATAACTCTCTTTGCTAATCTAAAAAATTAAGCAAAAGGATAAAACCTCTAGCAGAGATATTTAATGCAGGTACAGACAGGGCTTTTATCCTATTTCATTCCACATCATTTGTTAGATTTCTACCTCCTTCACCTCAAAGACTTTTTTTTTCCCCTTTCTTACTAGATTGTTAGCTCCCTGAAAGCCAAGATTGAGTTGTCCATAAACTTTGTATTTAACACTGTAGGCACTGAATGAATGTTAATTGACTTGAATTTGATAAGACAAAGGATCAACATACCTTTCTTTTAATATTACTGAAGGAGATTTTTTTCTTTAACTTTTCCATTCTCTTAGCGGAAATAGCCCAAAGATACAGGATAAGCAAATACCCTACCCTAAAACTGTTCCGGAATGGTATGATGATGAAGAGAGAATACCGTGGTCAGAGATCAGTGACAGCAATAGCAGATTACATCAGGCAACAAAAAAGTGATCCTATTCAAGAAGTTCATGACTTGGAAGAAATCAAATTTCTTGATGTAAGTTCCTGAAGCAACTTTGTTCAGTACCCATCTTGTTAAAAAAAAAACTTCATTATAATAGTAATTTTATTATAGCAAAAAAAATTACAATTCTTTCTTTTTGTTCACTTCAATATAATCAAAAAAGTGACTATTTTTAAAGCTTATTATAAGATTAAAGTTTATTGTAATGAAATTTTATCCATATTGATTTGGCTTTTTGAATTACATTTTAAGATAGCTATCATTTTGCTAAATGAAAAATTGTTTATTAGAATGTTTAAATTACATTTAAATATCAATAATTTGATTTAATTGATGGAGTGGTGGATGTAAGTTGATTAAAAGAAGTCCATATATTTTTTCCTATACATATGACTGAAGGTACCAAAAGATGATACCAAAAAACGTACCAGAATCAGAGTCTGAAATCTTATGTTTACATTTTGACTCTGCTACTTGCTGTGTGATTTTGTCAAAATCATTATTAACTTTTCTGAAGTTTTTTTATCTGTTAAAAGAAGGAACCTTTGCTCTCAAAGGCTTCCTTTCACTCTCAAGTCAGTGTTCCTAAGGGATTTATATTGTATAGTTACTTTATGAATATGCTTTAATGAATTAAGGCAACTTGAATGAAACTTAAATATTTTAAGTATTTTCCCCCGTTTACATTATTAATTTGCCCTTTAATTCATTTTTTCCATCATAAATTATGCCAAGGTCAGTTGATAATTGTTTAAGGGCTTATTACATGAACTTGTGATCAGCCCAACCTTTTTCAGATAATCACAAATATTAAATTTGTATAGTTCCATTTAATGAGGTTTTATTATATTTTTAAATGTATCCAACTCAAAATTTAAAGTCTTAAATGAGAAAAAAAGATTTGTTAATTAAACATTTTAAATATTTTTTGACTTTTCAAAATAAAATGCTGAAAATAAATTTTCTTCTTCTTCTTTTTTTTTTTTTTTTTTTTGGTTGAGGCAATTGGGGTTAAGTGACTTGCCCAGGGTCGCACAGCTAGGAAGTTTTAAGTGTCTGAGGCCAGATTTGAACTCAGGTCCTCCTGACTTCAGGGCTGTTGCTCTATTTACTGCATCATCTAGCTGCCCCTTGAAAATAAATTTTAATAATTTTCTGATTATCACAAATATCAGTATTATTTAACCAAGCATTTTTTTCCATATTTTGAGTATAAAGTGTTTGAATTGAATTTATATTTGGTTATATATATTTTGAAACATGGATGATAGGTATAGCTATTTGGATACCTGGGAAAGGGATATATGAGCAATGTCATGTTAATACAGTATGGGAGTAGGGTAGAGAACATTTTATATATAAAGAATATTTCATAAATGCTTTGTTTTATATCTATAGCGCAGTAAAAGAACAATCATTGGCTATTTTGAACAAAAGGACTCGGACAATTATAGAACCTTTGAAAGAGTAGCAAATATTTTGCATGATGATTGTGTCTTCTTTTCTGCATTTGGGTAAGTTGATTAATGTTGGAATTTGTTTGTGGGGTTTTTTGACTCAAATGATGTCATAGATTCCCATATCACTGTTGATATTTTCATTATTATTGAATTAAATTTCAGCTTCATTATTATGTATATTTAACATTGTTGTTTTTTCTGGGAGCCCCACAGTGGCTCAACCTCCATTAATTTTAGGCAATGCAAAGTGCATCTTAATATCTTTCCTTAACAGTGATTTCCTGATATATCAAGGTCTAGAGGAGTGGGATCAGGGAATAGCTGGGGACATACAATGATGGAAAAATTGAGGTTGGTACTACAAGTCCTTAATAGGTAAAGCAAGGTGATATTCAGAGAAAGGGAAAAAGGACACCCCTCTAATTAGAAAAGTTAAAAATTAAAGCCTTATAGTTAGAGGAGAAAGCGGCCATAGAAATATTGATGGGAGCATCTTAAAACCAGAGAGCTCATGCAAAAGGTTCTAAGACAGAGGAGGCAGGATAGCAAACCAGTCAGGTGGAAGGCAGACTGACAAATAATTGACATTTGAAACTCTCGACCCTGTTGACAATGATCTACTATATTAAAGAACATGCTTCCTAGTGTGAAGCTAATACTTTGCCAGCCAACATTATTGCAAGGATTATTAAACTGAGTGCTTCATATTTTTAATTTTTTTATTGCTATTGTCAGTAGTCATCACCAAGATCCAATATGTATATCATCACTCTCTTCTTTGTCCTATTAATGATCAGTACCTTGCTTTTTCCATTGGATGTTGTACTATTTTATATACTTTTGCAAGATATGGAAGAATTTGATGTCTAGGTCATCCTAAATTCCATTTTCCTATAGAGTTCCAATAACTCATGGACCAAAAAGGATATATCCCAAAACACTAGCCATACCTGGGAGTTGGTCACCCTTATTTGTACTGTCTAATAATCAAAGCTTTCTATCACTGCTACCTTTTAAAATCAGAACTCCTCCCTTCAACCTAACAAAGGTTACCTCTAAGGCAACACTATCTTAAAAAGCCTGGCTTATACTGTTTTAAGGAAATAGAGAATGAGAAAGTGGCTACAATTCCATTTCCCTCCCTTTGCCTCCCTTGTTTCCCTTCTGTGTTCTCTTTTCTACTCCATCCTGATCTAGCAAGATACCCTGACCTTTTCTTGAGCTTTCTTGAACTCATACCTCTTAGTCCTAGTCCCTCTTCTCTTAACAAAGTATTTATTTAGCCCTACTTAACACTTAGGTAACAGATCTTAAACTCCTGTCTGTGTTCTTGCATTCCCAATATTTGGAAATCTGGTCTTATACACTGAACCCCTAGCAATAATATTTTTTGATAAGTCCTTCAGGTAGTCTCAATAGAGTTGGCCCATCATAGGCAATAGTTGAGAAAATTTGTAAAAATTCTTTAAAACAAGAATATTCAACTAAATAACTTATAAGCTCCTTTCTAATGCTGAATCTATGACCCTTTGATCTTTTGATGATAAACAGATCTGAAATTCTGTAGTCATATGGTAAGTAGTCCAGTCCTGGCAAGAGTTTGAATTGGAATTAAGCATGAATTAGAAAGTACCATTCTAATGAAACCTCTGGGCTAAGACCTTGGTTAGATTTAGTTATAATGAATAACAATATTGAGAGTTAACATAATTATACAAAGAGTTGCACTGAGCCTAAAGATTCATATAGGTGTAAGTGAAGAGTGCATGGGAGATGATAGTTTGTGTAAAAACATGAATATGGGAGATGGATCAAGATGGATCAAAGGATAGCAAGTAGACCAGTGTGACTGAAATGGAGAATACACAAAGGTGGGCATAATGTGAAATAAGTGGGAAAAGGAGTCGGATTATCACAGACTTTTAATCCCAAAGTGTGAAGTTTAAATTTAAAATATCAGAAGCCATTGGAAAATTTTTGAGTCTGGGAGTAACATGGTCAGATGTATGCTTTACAACGTTATTCTGGCTGTTCTGTGGAGGATGGATTAGAGAGGAAGTGGAAAAGAAACAGAAGGGCAGATGAAATGCTAGAATTACCAAGGTATATATAAATCTTTTCCTATAGTGATAGCAAAACATGAAATCTATTGGTTTTAAGATTTACCTTTTGTCCCATGTATTCTTTAGTTTCTTAAAAAAATTATTCCTTTAAAATTACATTGTAAAGTTATTATATAATCATAATAGATTAGGGGATGGTTAAATTAAATGTTACATAAATATAATAGAATATTACTGTATTATAAGAAATGATAAATATGAAGAATACAGAGAAGCTTGGAAAGATTTATATGAAATGCAAAAAGAGTAAGCAGAAGAGCCAGGTAAATGGTATATACCAGAATGACAACAATGGAAGTGAAAACAAGGGGGAAAAATGAATCAGAGTATATAGAATCAAATTTCCCTCTGACATTTATTTGTGGGAAATCAAGTAAATCTCTTAGTTTTTGGGCCTACTGATATGCAAAATGAGAGTGATTGTCTAGTTGGCCTCTAAGGGAACGTCTTGACTGTAGATCTCTGTTCCTGTGAATACTGCCCAATGCTGAGGAACAAGCCTGGTTCCAAAGAGAAAAGTTATCTGTCCCTTCATTGGAGAGGTGGAGTTCAGTAGCTGTGGAACATTACATCTTCTGTCATATTTATCTGATGAGTTGGTTAGTCTTGCTGGATGGTTCTCGTTTTCTTTCTCCTTTCTGTCTCTCTTTTTAAATCATTTGTTACCAAGGGAATTTCATGGGTATATTTGATAGAGGTATGTTTGGAAATTAAGTAATATAAAAGCAAAAGATTAATTAAAAAACTTTTTTTAAAGAATTACAGATGGATTTTTGGGAGGGTTTTAAAAATGTTATTGGTATATCCTTCCCAGCGCCCCTCCCCCCAAAAAAGTCACAGTTTTTTCCCAGTAGAGTCCTCTTTTATAACAGTAAGTATAATTAAAGAAATAGAGCAGCACTTTGGCCACATCTGCAAATATATACTTCATTCCATATATGTTTTTCCCTATCTTTTTGCCAGTCTGTAGGACTGTAAATCATACACTATTCTAGTTAACAGTTGATCACAATTCTGAAGTATTTCAATTTTTTTCTTCATTTTACTGTCAGAATCATGTAAGATGATTCTTTGCCTCCCATCACCTCATTCAAAATTTCACAAGATTTTAAGAATTCTTCATATTTGTAATTTCATACAGCCCAGTAATATTCCAGAACATGCACCTAGTATTGATACCACTATTTGTTTAGTTGTTCCCAGCTGATGAACACCTTTTAGTTTGTTACAAAAAATACTATTATAAATATCTTTTATTATATGTGACCTTCTCAATATTTGACCTCCTGCATGTATGTCTAGTAATTGTATAAAAGGATATATACAGTTGAGTGATTCTTTTAAGAATAATTCCAGATTCTCCCTCTCTCCTTCCCTCACCCCCACAAGTTCCAGAACTGGACTAATTCACAACTTTATCAACAGAACATTAGAGTTCCTGTCTTTCCTTAGCCTCTCCAACATTTGTTTGGTTTTTCTTGTCTTTGTCTTTCTGAGGATGAAGTGAATCAGAGTTGTTTTAATTTGTATTTCTCTTATTATTAGTGTTATGGAGGATTATTTTATATGGTTTCTTTTGAAAAGGACCTAGTCCAAGCCTTTGTCTATTAATCAACTGAAAAATGGCTGTTATTATATATTTTATCTTTTCATCAGAGTTACTTGCTGAAAAGTTTTTTGTAGTTTATTATTTTATTTCTAAAACTTTGTTTATATAATTAGATTGTCTCTTATCTTGTAAGATAAATTTATCCCTTGTTTAGAGAAGAATTCCTCTAATCATAGCTGTATAAAATATTTCTACTCAGTTTTTTTACTATTTCAAATTTATAATTCATAAATTTAGATTATTTAGATATAGGAAATGATCAACTATCTACTTGTAGCTTATTGTTTATGTTATAAAATGTTAAATTAGATTAAATTAAATTTGGTGAATTCTCACCAAACTGCCTTCTAGTTTTCCTGGCAGTTTTTTGTCAAATAGAGAGATTCTATTTTAATAGTTGTCATAATAGACTACTATGCATGTTTTGTTGCTTTTGGTCTTGCTTACCTAGTATACTCCATTGATCATTTTTTCTGTTTTTTCATCACTACCTAATAATTTTATTGATCTTTGCTTTAATATAGAGCTGAGTTCTGATTGTCTTCATTTTTACTTTTTTTTTTATAGTTTTCTACCAAAATTTAATTAGCCAAAGCTTCTGAAATTTCATTACTGTTTTTAACTTTTGAAACATAGTAGAAAAAGTATCTTCATTTACTTCTTTATTGTTATTAGGTCTGTTTCAAAACCAGAAAGATTTAGTGGAGACAACATAATCTACAAACCACCAGGGGTAAGTTTATTGGAAAAGCAATCTGCCATTGGTTATCTATGGTATTTCAACTCTTACATCTATGAGTCATATGTGAATGTAAAAAATTTCTAAATAACTCCATTTAGCTTTGTTATTAAATTTTTGGAAGAAAGGAAACTAACATTTATTAAGCATTTACTTTGTTTCCAGGTACTATGCCTTTAGGACAAAATGTTCATACAATTCTTGAGAGAGAGGAGAACTTTTGTTTAATTCATTCATTCAAAATAGTATTCTACTGGGCTATAATTAAGTACCCAATTTGTATCCAAGAAGCATCTTATTAATTTATATGATTTAATATTATATATTACTGGTTTTGATATGTTTGAATATATCTAATAATTTAAAAGTGTAAGAAATTTAAAGAAAATTTAAATACTAGTTACTGTTTTAAAGACATTCCTTTGAAATGATGCATGTATAGAGTATTGGTTCATTTTTCTTCTTCTTTATGAAATTTTGATGTATGCCGTGGTTAGTTGGTTGGTGGTTGACCATCATTATCGAAGATGACCACAATGACATCCCT
This sequence comes from Myrmecobius fasciatus, assembly GCA_023553655.1. Lineage (NCBI taxonomy): Eukaryota > Metazoa > Chordata > Mammalia > Dasyuromorphia > Myrmecobiidae > Myrmecobius > Myrmecobius fasciatus. Next base: position 135,637 of record JAJPUD010000796.1, on the reverse strand, counting down.
GTATTAGAGTCGAGTTACAGTGTGTCTTTCTGTGGCTAATCAGACCAATATGAACTCAGAATGCTCTGCCACAAGTCGGACACAAATAGTTCCTATAAACATTTGGGGTGGACTCTCTAACTTTGTGCATTTCACGTTTCTTCTTAACTAATTCAACTCTGCTTTGCTTATAGAGTACAGCATCTTCTCTGATGAGAGCATACCATGCTGGGCAGTCCTGCGCCATTGTCTCCCATGTCATACAATTGATTCTATATTCTTGAGAGTGTGCCATAAAGATTGCTTTGCTTGTCAAGTTTTTGACTATGAGGAATTTTATTTGTAGCTTAGCTTAATTATATTTTTGTAAAGAAAATTCTAAGTACTATTATTTCCTTTGACATGTGATGTTTGTCCAGAATTAAACAGTTATATTAATAAGGTCAATTATTGAGAAAATAAGATATTAAGTGTAAGGTGCATATGTTTTAGTTTGGTAAGGTTACACAGTAAGGAAATCTCATTGTTTTAGAAATTATTTTTTCTTTCATAGGATTTCAGACATTTCAAATTAGTCACCTATATATTTGCTGCAGTTTTTTGAATATTACCATTACATAGGGGACAAGAATATTACATGTAATTACTAGTTGTTATAGTGATAATAGCCTATATTTAGATAATACTTTCCAGATTGCAAAGTATTTTTCTTCACAAGAATATTTTTCCTACATAAAAGTGAATTGACTTCGCCATGATCATCCTGTTAAATGACTGAGCCAGGTCTTACAACTAAATCTTTTTTTTTTTTTTTTTTTTTGACTGAGGCAACTGGGGCTGATGCTCTATCCACTGCGTTGCCTAGCTGCCCCAAACCTAAATCTTTTGATTCCAAATTCAATTTCCTTTCCTGTACGCTACATAGCTTATAAATATATGTAGACAATACTTCTATTTTCTCATAATACTTTCCCTTGGTACTTAACAATGAATCCCAATATCTCATTTTAGCCAATATTGCATTCAGCCATGTTGTCATATTAAAAAAATTTTTAAGCAACTCCATTAACAAAGAACACAGTTAGCTACTGAAAGGGAAATCCTTTCAAATATTTTATTTTGTCAAAAAGGCCTGAATAAACCAGAAAAGTTCAAATAAGGAACTGAATAAACAAAAAACCCAGATAAATTAGCAATCCCATGGTTGGCTGTTGTCCATTGTTCTCAAAGAGGATCAAGATGACATCACTATGTTAAAGTCAAGTTACAGTGTGTCCAACTGTCGTTGATCAGATCAATACAGAGCTTGGAGTGCTCTGTCATAGGTTGAACACAAATAGTCCTTATGAACTTGTGGGAAAGTTTCTCTAATTTTGTATATCTCATATTTCTTCTGAGCTAATTCAATTCTACTTTGCTCATAGAGCACAGCACCTTCTCTGATGAGGGCATGCCATGCTGGGTAGTCCTGTGGCAGTGTCTCCCATGTTATACAATTAATTCTCAGATTCTTAAGAGAGACCTTGAGAGTGTTCTTGTATCACTTTTTATGACCATCTTATGAACGCTTGCTTTGTGTGAATTCTCCATAAAATAAATTTTTTGGCAACTGTACATTTGGCATTTGAAAAATGAGTCCAGCTCAATGGAGTTGTGCTCTTTGCAGTAGAGTTGACTTTAAATAATTAGCTACTTTATACAATTATAGTATAATTTTTTTTTGTTAAAAACATGGTCTTATGCTTATTTCTTATTCATGCATTACCTTTGTCATACAATGCCCACATGTTCATTATGTAGGCATTCAGTACATACTTGATAAATAATTGAATTTTACCAATCAGTTAGCCAAGGAATTGATTTGACATGCTATCTTAAATCTTTGTTGTACTTTCCAAGTCTCTGCAAGAACTGTTACCAAAACTTTGGTTCACTTTCTTTTTCTAACAGGAAAATGCTCCAGATATGGTATACCTGGGATCTCTAACAAATTTTGATTTGGCTTATGCTTGGACTCAAGATAAATGTGTTCCTCTTGTTCGGGAAATAACATTTGAAAATGGAGAGGTATGGAATTTTCAGCAATGTATTTTTAATTTGTATTTGTCCAAGAACAGGGTTTCTGCACATGTCATCTGGGAACCAGCACAACTAAATATGGAAAGGCCTATCATCAAAAGACTGGCCACTATAGGGAATGAATTTTTTCAACCACAGCTGCTTCTGAATACCTTCTACCAGGATATGAAAGGGTTAGGATCTAAAATGATGGAAGGAGTGTTGACATTGTGAGATCACAATAAATTAAAATCTAGATCTAACTAAAAATTAACAAGACTATAAAACTAATTAAAATTATAAAATCATAAAATTCAATGATAGTTAACCTTAGTATCTAATATATATATTTATTTATACAATATTATATAATTAGTTACCTAAAGATATAGTGCTTTTTATATATATTTTAAAATGATAGTTATAATAATTTATATTCATGTAGTACTTTGAGGTTTATAAAGTGTTGTCATTGCAGCTGTCTCCTTTGAAATAGTGCAAATAGCATCCTTGTTTTGAGGTGGTCAGTGAACTTGGATGGGGAGAAAAATTAAATCTTTATTTTCACTAACCTTTTGTATCCTTTGTAATCCTGTGTTTTGTTTATACATTTAAAAACATTATTCTGAGAAAGGGTTCCTAGACTTCTCCAGTCTGCCAAAATACGTTTTGAACACCTTCTCTATGTGCCATAAGGATTTTATATATGTATGTGTATATGTATGTATATGTGTGTACACGTATAAACACAAATATAAAAAATGTATCTCATACAAATATGTATATGTATCATACAAACACTACCTCCAATCTGTATCAGAATAATTGTGTTTTGTTTGAATTGAAGATACAAAGTAGTTACCCCTTTATTTGCCCCTCCCCATTCCAAACATGCACCAAAATAAAATCCATCTAAACTCTTGAGACTTATGCCAGTGTAAAACAAATCCCTAAATGATACAAAAATCTAAAAGAAATAAAGATTGAAAAATTAAACTTTTTCAGCCCAGGTGATTCTTAGATCTTGCTTTTCTTATCCTTTGTGAATTGTTTTGAAATACATTCATTTTAAGTAAAATATTATTTTGTACAAAATGACATGATTACCTTCCCTCCCCTAAATTGTATGTAGTTGCTGAGCCTTTCAAGAGGCCAAGAGATTGAGCAAAGAAGCCTAACCCAGAACTCATAGTAGATAAACCACAAAATATGCCAATGTAGTAAAGATGTCTTTTCAAACTATTAAAACTTCATGAAACCAGATTAAATTTTGTTTGCTATAAAGGGATTTTACCTTTGTTTCAGTCATAATGACATCTAGTTACAGATACATTAGTAATTCATAAAAAATCTTTGTAAACCTTGTAAGTTGTTAATTTATCAGTTCTTAAGACTGCTTAAGAATCTTTTATAATCTTGTGAGATGCTCTTAACTCCTAGATAGAAGTGAAAGTTCCATATGTTTATAGAGCCAAAAGTAACCCTAGAGATCATCTCTTTTGTACATGAGAAAACCAAGTTTTAGAATGTTGAGTGCCCTAGGTCTTACAGATAGTAGTTGACAGTTTTCTTAGTACTCTTTTTGTTGAGCACCTGATATTTATATTCCCAGATAAAACCATATTTTTTTCCATAACTTATGTTTTTCCTTTTAACCATTTAGATGCAATGCTGTTTGGTACATATATGTTAAATATTATAATTAATTCATTGTCAGTACTGTCTTTAAGCAAAATGTATTTTCCTTTTAATTTTTTTTTATTAAATCTATTTTTACTGTAGCCATATTTGTGATCATAATTGCTACTTCCCTTTTTTTTTTTTTTTAAAGTGTAGCTAAGGAAAAATAGAGTTTTGCTCTAGCTCTTTATTTTAATTCCATATGAGTCTTAATGTGAGTCTTTATGTTTCAAGTGTGGTTCTTATAAACAACATAGTATGGATTTTGTTTTCTTATCTATTCTTTTTCCAATCAATGATTCATGCCCTTCACATTTACAGTTTTGATTGCTAATTGTCTTATTTCTGTGCTATTTTCTTAAACTTTTTCTTTCAATTAAATTCGGTAAGCATTTATTAAGTGCCTACTGTGTATCAGCTACCATGTTAAGTGCTGGGGATACAAATAAAGAAAAGAGACACTCCCTGCTTTTAAGGAACTTAAAAATCTAACAGAGAAAGACAACATACACAAGAAAACTAGAAAATGGGGGGTGGGAAGGTTATCAGGGAGTAATTTGCTCTGTGCAGTGAGACCAAGCAGAACTTGTAATCATAGGTTCTTTCCTTTTAAAGCCCTCTTCAGAACCCCCTCCCAGAGTTTAGGGTTTGTTATCTTTGTGCCCAATCTACCCTCCCTGAATCTATTTTCTTTTATTCTTCCTTTCCCTCTCTCATTTCCCTGTTGTATTGAATATATTTCTACACCAAATTGTGTGTGTATGTGTGTGTTTGTACTCCACCCTGATTTTATCAATTCAGATGAAAATGAGATTCAAATGACCCAATCCCCTCTACCTTTCCATGTTTATGTAAACTTCTTATGCCCTCTGATTATGAGACATTTCCCTGTTCTTCATTTTCTCCTCTAGTATATCCTTTTCCTTTCCCTTCCATTCTTTTAAAATCATCAAAACCTATAAAATCCATTCCCAGTCCCTCTGTCTTGACTCCCTCTATAATCTTTAATGGTAATGGGTTTCCAAGGGAACAGTTCTTTTTCCCCTCCCATTTGTATGTAAACATTTTATCCTTACAAAGTTCCTTTTGATTGCTCATTCATATTCACCTTTTTGTGTTTCTCATAATTACATTGTTTATATTTCAAAGTTTCTACTCAGCTCTACTCTTTTCATCAGGAATGTTTAAAAGGCCTCTTTCATTAAAGATCTGTTTTTCTCCTGAAGGAGTTATATGAAGTTTTCATGGGTGAATTATTCTTGGTTGTAAGCCTTTATCCTTTTTTTTGCCTTTTAAAATGTTGCATTCTTTACTTTCAAAACCCTTCTTTATAGTAACTATTGCTAAAATTTGTGATCTTGACTTATTCCTTGGTATTTAAATTTTCTCCCAAATTGTTTGTGGTATTTTTTTCTTTAACCTGGGAGCTCTAGATTTTGGGTGTGACATTCTAGGGAACTGTTATTTTAGAGTTTCATTCAGGATGTATCTGAATTCTTTCTATTTTCACTTTATTCTCCTCTAATATATCTGGGTGATTTTCTTTCATAATTACTGTTTTAGCATAAAATTCAATTTTTTTCCTGCTCTGAATTTTTTTCATCCCATCTCTTCTTCCCTTCATTGAAACAGCAAGAAAAACATGTAGTCAAAGAAAACAAATTTTCCTATTGTTTCATATATTCATATTCATATTCACAATCAACAAAAATGCTTCCATCTTCACTCAGAATCCATTACCTCTTTATGTCAAGGTGAGCAGCATATTTCATCATGAGCCCTCTGGAATTGTGGTTGGTTTTGTTCATCTCAATATCCAAATTTTTCTTTCTTTTTTAAAATTAAATTAAATTTTCAGTTCTATATTCTCTTTTTCCACCCATTGAGAAGGCAAGAAAAACAAACCCCATTGCAAATATGTCATACAAAATAAATTCTTACATGTCTTCCCTTCTCCCCCTCTCCCCCTGCCTTCCAAAAAAAAAAAAAGAAAAGAAAAGAAAATTTACTTAAGTATGCACTCTTAGTCTATTATTTGGGGAATTTTTATTACGGCCAGACTTTGTTCACTCCTTCTAGGACTGTCATGATCTTACGTGGTTTTGGCCTGTTTTATCTAGGGTCCTGCCACTGTTTTTCTTTAATGACAGTGCTGGTTTTAGTGAGTAAACTACAGATTTTCAGCAGATCCTGTGTAAACCAATCAAGAGCAGTCTGATCACTGCCATTCTACAGCCTGGTTTGGGTCTTGACAATAAAGATGCAGATTTACATAGTAGAGCACCATGCTCAGTTAATGTTGGATGATGGAGCTGAAACCCTGTTATATATCAGGGCCTGCATATTTGATAATTCCCCCTCCTGGATTAAAACATAAAGCAGTAGTCTTGTTCTGCTTAGAGTATCTGGCTCTGGGAACTCCTTTGTGATACAAGTAACAGAGTTGCAGTGTTGCTCTTTGCCTTGGGGTTTCAATCCATTATCTTCAGATTTTAGAGAGAGTGGAATAGTGCTATTGGCCTCTTTTGTTCTCCTGGGCTGGCTCTACTTTCTATTCCATCGTTCCTGCCTTAGTCACTTATCTGAGGGTAGAATTTGTAATCTTTGTAAAGAAAGATGATTTTCCAGGGTTTTTTCCTTCTTTAAATCTTTGTTTGAGTAGTTGGTGAGGGAATTTCCCTGTAATGCTTCCTCTTATTCTGCCATCTTGACTGATTCCCCAACCATATCTTGTCTTCCATTCAGATAGCTACTACTCAAGTTTTGTTGATTTTGTTTGATTTTTGTCAAACATAAATAAATACAAAATATTTGATTCATTATTATTTTTCGTGGAAGAGGAACAGTAAGATTTTTTTTTGCATTTGACTTTAAAAAATGCTTAAATTCTTAAGTTTTATATAGATATATAGCATCAATTATTTTTAAATTGGGCTTATTGTTTGGCCTGGTTTAGAGAAGAATGTGTAAAGACTATTGTGTGCTATTTGTGAAGATGTATTTTCAAATACAAATGAGGCCAGCAAAACTTCACCATAAAATATTCAAAAGTAGAAAGTAAATTAATTTGTTTTTCTAAATAAAAATTTGTCGAATTGAAATGACCAAAAGAATCTTTTTAGTGCTTATTTGTTGAAAAATCATTTCTGGAGGCTTTATATTTAATTGCCTTTGGAATTACTCTCAGCAAGAAACCTTTTTAGCAATAATAAAAATCAAAGCAAAGAAATCAGCTGGTGTCAGACCCTGTTCTACATTTTGATGTCACATTTCAGGGATAGAAAAATTGTCAAGACAGAGCAGTAATAATGCTAATTATCTTCAATTTATTTTATATTTTTATGGCATTTATGTACTTATCTTTAGCTATAATTTCTTAATGTGGATTTATATTTCATTTCAGTTATAAGAATAAGGGAATTTTTTTTGCTTTTAATGCAGAATTTAATATGTTATATATTTATGCAATTTTAAGTTTTCACTGAGGGGAAATTTAGATATTTTAAAGCTTTCTAATATAATTTGGTTTGGAAAACATTGTTCTAGACTTGAGATCGAGGGGACTCTGGGGCTTTCTAGAAATATCATTAATCTACCTTTGGTCCCTCAGAGGCAAATATTTGTGCATTTGTAAGTTGTGTCCATAACTTTGGTAGTAAGCATGGCAGGTACATCTCTTGTCAGAATAGATGAAACCTGATCTGCATTGTTTCTAGTGGCATATGATTCAGCAATTGTATGGAATTCAAAGAAGCTTGATTTTTTTTCCTAATTAGTCTTCTGCACTTATCATTGTCTCTACCAGTTAGATGAGATAGTGGATGGAATAATGAATTTTGAATCTGGAAAATTGCAAATGCTTACTAGACAAGTCCCTTATACTCTTTGAACCCTACTATTTCAATCTGGAAAAAGAGGGTGCTAATCACACCTACTTCATAGGGGTCTTTGAGAATTAAATGAAATAACATTTTAAAAGTGCTTTGCAAACCTTAAAGTGCTAAATAAATGTTAGCTGCTATTATTACTACCTCAACCTTGTAGTCAACCTCTCTCCTCAATCCATTTTTTCCTTGGTCTTTTCAGGAAATATTAGAACATGTTTAGTCCCTTGCAAATTGAAGTGTTTGACCTGCCTTTGCAGTGTGCATGTGCTACTAATAGCTTGCTGGGTAAATCAGTGCCAGCCAGGTACTCCTTACTGAGATCTGACAGCCCCCCCCCCCCCCCCAACAATTCTGGGAAATTAGCTGTACTAGAATTTTGTCAATTCATTTACTTTGTGCATACCATCCTGAATGTCAAAAATAAAAGTAGGAAGTTCTAATTGTTTAGACCATAAAATCTTGGAATTCAATCTTTTGTTGTTGTTGTTGAGGCACTTGGGGTTAAGTGACTTGCCCAGGGTCACACAGCTAGGAAGTGTTAAGTGTCTGAGATCATATTTGAACTCAGGTGTGCCTGACTTCAGGGCTGGTGCTCTATCCACTGCACCACCTAGCTGCCCTTGAATTCAATCTTGATGCAAGATCAATACCCTCTGTTCTTAATTCCAGATTTGATGAACAAGCTTTAGCATGTCCAACCAAATGTTCATGAAACTGGACCTTTGAGGAGTCCACTGTTCTTATATGAATAAAATAAGAAAGCAAATGGAAAAAGCACTTTTCAGTTCAATGACCTATTAGAATAGAAACCTATATATGACTGTTCTAATTCCCCTACGGTTTTATCATAAAACACCTTATAAACTTAATATGCTATGACTGTAACAGAAAGATAGGCCCTATCTAGGTGACATACTAAAATAGTTACTGAAGCCTTAATCAACATCTTGTCTAAATTAGTGTATCCTACCCCGGCACAACAAGCTATTTGCAAAACTGATAAAGTATACATTTTACAGGAAAAGAAATGGAATTCCTAGAATACATCATTGAGCAGTATGGAGTCTACATAAATTCTCCTTCCCCTTCTCCCCAGAAGCAAGAATCTCTTCTAAAACTGAAAAACTTCTAGAGTTTCCTTAAGTGTTTCACTTCTGCATATTTCTATCTTGGTTGCTTCTCTGAGAAATCTAAAAAAGAGAGGAAGACTTTTCTGAGTGGTCATTCAAAGTCAAGAAAGCCTTACATTCTGATTTATCAGATATCCAAAATAATTTTATTGCATAGGTTTCTAATTTGGTATATAGAGCCTCTCTTTTAAGTTGAGTCCATGCTTAGAAACTCTCCTTCCCCCTACCACCATGTGCCTTTTAATTTAATATTATATTTCAGTGGAAAGATACCACAGCATGTAAAGAGGTAGTGTAATTAGACCACTTAAAATTCTGGTTGCTGTACCTGGAAGGGATCAGGTACCCAGCTGTCAAAATGAATCACTGTAATTTTGAGTACCAGTAGATCAGGTGGACCTTTTTTCATCTTACATAGTCAAGACTAACATTAAATACTTTATCTCAAAAAGAGATATCAGGAGACCATACACTATTGACCTTCCTGTTTACACACATGTATACCACACATACATGCTTTTGTACATAAATATATGTGTGTGTGTGTGTGTGTCTGTAGCAGTATACTTGGTGGCCCTTCCATTTCTAATTCTGTGATTACCAGAGAGGGCTAAATTGAAATGCTGCTTTGCGTTTAGCATGACATCCTTTCTTCAGGCCAAATGCATTCTTCAGGAATCCATTGAAGGATTTTCATAGCAGTATGTATGAAATGTCTGCCTGGGCTAAGGACTCATCCAAAAGACTTGAAGACTTTTTATAATCCCTAATCACTAAGGGTTATTGGCTGCCATATTTTTTTTTAACTTGTGTCAATTTACATCTCAAGGCCACGATGCTTTCTTCATTGTGGACACCATCATCAAAATGTTCCTAAATCTGAACATTAACTATAGTTTCTGCTAGAAGGAACACACACACACACACACACTCACTTTATTCTGACCATTTTCATGATCATGATTTCCCTAGCTTTAGGCAATCACTTCAATGCTTTAGTTCAGATAGAACTTTGTTGCCCTCTGCTGGTCCCCAAGAATCCTGCAAGCCTCAAGCATCCCAAGACCATGGACTGAACCTTATAGAGTTGGATTTGTCCTCCTCAGAACAGAAATTTGAGAGATGATAGGTAGGTTTGAGGTATTGCTGTGATGCTTACATGGAGATGCTTATGTCAAGTCAACAAGTGCTTGCCATCAGGCACTGTGCTAGTAAGCACTTGGGATATAAAGAAAACAGTCCATGCCCTCAAGAAACTCACAGTCTAATGGGAGAAACAACACCCCAACAAAGATGTATGAGACATAGAGAAGGTAAAGGAGATGTAATATCAGAGGGAGGACTGGAAAAGTTCTCTTGCTGAAGGTGGGATTTAAGTTGTCTTAAAGGGAGCCAGGAGGCAAAAGTGAGAAGGGGGGAAATGCTAGGCTTTGAGACAGCCCATTAAAATGCACAAAATTGGGAGATGAAATGTCAGGTGTGCAGAACAGCAAAAAGGCCATTGTCTGGAAAAGTGGGAAGATGCCATGTTGTAACTTGGAATTTAAAAAAAGAAAAAAAAAAAGGTATCAATATTTGTTGGTCATTATCCATTTTCTGGGATAACCATTTCTTTTTGGTTGCAACAACTTGTATTACTCCAAAAATGCTGCTTTAAAAATATACCACTGGGGCAGCTACATGGCGCAGTGGATGGAGCACCAGCCCTGAAGTCAAGAGGGCCTGAGTTCAAATTTGAGAAATAAATTAATGAAGTAGAATACATGGGCCAACAATATATTAAAATATGAATTTGATAAATCCTTAGAAAAAGGAAATTACTTAATAAATGTATTTGGAAAGATTAATTGTCAATTTGGCAGAAAAGGTATTTGTATCAGCAGGATAATTTCAGAAAGGCTTGGAGAGACTTAACATGAACTGATATTAAGTGAAGTGAGTAGAACCAAAAAAGCATTGTACACTGCAACAAGATTAAGTAATGATCAATTGTGATGGACTTGGCTCTTTTCAATAATGAAGTGATTCAGGCCAATTCCAATAGACTTGATGATGGAGAGAGCCATCTGCATCCAGAGAGAGAACTATGGGAACTGAATGTGGATCACCTTTTTTGTTGTTATTTGCCTGCTTATTTTTTTTTTCTCTCATTTTTTTCCTTTTTGATCTGATTTTTCTTGTGGGGCATAATAAATGTGGAAATAAATTTAGAAGAATTGCACATGTTTAACATGTATTGGATTTTTTCCTGTCTAGGGATGAGGAAGGGAGAAAAGATTGGAACACAAGGTTTTGCAAGACTGAATGAAAAACTTATCTTTGCATACATTTTGAAAAGTAGAAAGCTATTATGAATTTAAAAAAAGAAATTAAACAGTCCCAGCTCTTCCTGTCATCTTGAGCAGATTGTATTTTCAGTCATTCAACCTTTCTCTTGAATCTTTGACCATTTTCTGTATATTGATTCCTTTGTTACAGCCTTCTGTCTGCTGCATTTAACAGTTGACCAAAACTCCTGCTCAATACTCATTCCTCTCTTGGCTTTCATAACATTACTCTTTCCCAGTTCATCTGTCTGCTACTTTTTCTCAATGACGTCTGCTGGCTCATCCTCCATATCTGTTTAGTATATAGGTGTTCCCTGGCCCCTCCTCCCTTCTCTTGGAATCATTCAATTACTCAAACCTAGCACTCTTAACTCATTAGACATTGCCTGTCCTCCCCTCTTTGTGATCTAGTCTAACAAACTCTATCTTACTGACAATACTTTCATCTTTTATAACTTTGTTTTCAAGATCTCTAATGCCTAGCATCCATTCTTTCTTTACCTCCACTTTATGTATTCCTTTAAAATGCAGTTCAAATACCATCTTCAGCAAATCTTTCTAATTTCCCTCAATTGCTACTTCTTCCCGAACTATTTAACTATTTTGTACATATTTTTATGTTTATTCTGTGCATATTTTCTTATGTGACTGTTTCTCCCATTAGAATGAACATGTATCATTGTTTTTATTTATTCTCTGTGCCTGGCACATAGTAGAAACTTTTTTGGTATAGAAGTAATATCCATAAAGGGACCTAGAAGGATGTATAGGTCAAGATGTTGAGCATAAGGAAGAAACACAACAATTGTTCTTCTTTTCCCTTCCCTACTAACTCCTCCAAACAGATCTAGAAAATGTATCACTAATCCCGTTTGGGAAATCCAAAATCCAAAGAGTAATTTTTTTTAGCTCACATCAATATAGGGAGATTTAAAAAAAAAAAAAAAAGTGTGTGGATACTCAAGATAAAGGTCTGGCTAGGAGCATGCAAGGCACAGAGCATTCCAGGCCAGAAAAAGACTGTGTCACAGGCTAGAAGAAGCCCTAGGGTCTAGCAATGAGCTACTCAGCAGTCACAATTTCTGGGCTTCTTGAAGTGGTGGTCTAAAATCAGCAATGCAAACAGGCCCAGGGCTCAATCCTCAAGAAGGATTTAGTTCAAATCAAGTAGCAGATAAATGACTCCCTGGAGGTGAAAAGGATCTTCTAGCCCATCTGAAGGAAGCCTGAAGAGAAATAAATGAGAGGAAATCCCAGACAGAAGAGAAGTTTACACAGTTCAGTTACATTCAACTATCAAATCTTTCCATCTAACTAATAGTGACTGAGTCCAGAAAGAGTTTTCTGAAACTTCAAAAGAGGCAAGTCCACAGGCCCATCTTGCTCAGATGCAAACACAGATTAGGAATTTAAGACTTGGGTGTAGGGACCAGAATGTGCTCTGCATCAGACTACTTTGGGAGCATTGGAAGTTTATAGATTCTTTCTTGAGCTGTTCCTGAAAGGCTGGAATAACAAATACAATACTCAGTATCTCCAAGAAAGCAAAAGCAGGAACAGCCCAGACATTCCTTAGAAAAATATGTGGAGCCTGATCCTAACGTAAAGGAAGTAGGATGGAAGAGTGGGCAAAAAATAAAAAGAAAAAAAGAATCCTGAAATGCTTAAAATACAAACCCAGAAGAAGAGAATGACTTCAAAACGTCTAACAAGCATAGCCTCAAAGCACAAATACAACTAAGTTTGCTGAAAGAGATGAAGCAAAAAGATTTGTCTTTTAAGGTTTAAAATATTTTAATAAGAGGATTAGAGAAAAATTGAAAATGGGGAAAAAATAAGAGCTTTGGAAGAAAGAATTGGAAAGGGAATTAGAAACTGTCACAATAGATACAAAATCTCACCCAATCAACAATTTCCTGAAAACTAAAATGGCCCAGATAGAAGTTAGTGACTCTACATAACAACAAGAAATAGTAAAGTCAGAAAAACTGAAAAAATAAAAGAAAATTTAAGGTTTCATAGCAAAAACAACTGAGTTGGAAAACATATCAAGAGGAAATAATTTAAGAATCATTGGATTACCTGAAAGTTAAATTAAAAACAAGAGACTAGACATTATATTTCAAGAAATAATAATAATTTAAAAAAGAAAACTTCCTGGATCTCTTAGAATCAAAACTCAAATAGCAAGAATCCACTTTCAGAAAACTGAAAGAAACCCCCAAATGAAAACGTCCAGTACCATTATGTAGTCAAAACCCAAAGCTTCTAGGACAAAGAAAACATACTGTAAGCATCCAAAAAGAAAGAATTTAAGTCCTGAGGAGCCACAGTCAGGATTATACATAATATAGAAGCCTCAACTACAAAGGATCAGAGTGTTCTTGGAATGATATTCCAGAAGACAATGGATTAAGATTTATGGTCAAGAATATTTTACCTACTAAAACTGAATGTAATCCTACAGGGGAAAAATGGATCTTTAAGAAGTGGAAGACTTACAAGCATTCCTGATGAAAAAACCAGAGCTGGATAGAGCTTTTGAAGAGTTTTGAGAAACATAAAAAGGTAAATGTGAATGAATAATCATGAATTGAAACAAGGCTACACTATGTACATTCTAATATGAAAAAATGATATGCATCTTCTCTCAAGACCCTATAATTATTAAGGATCATAGAGGGAACCTAATTAGAAAGAAGTCCTGGGAATGGTTCTCTTATATCTTGATGATTTTAACAGAAGAATGTAAAGGGAGGAGAAGTATTGGGGACAAGGGAAGGAAGAGAAAGGCAAAAGAAAAAATAATCTCACATTATTGGTGTATGCAAGTAGAAATCCAAAAAAATAAAGAGGAAAGGATGGAGGGTGGTGATGACACTTGAATTTCACACTCACCTGAATTGGTCAAAGGAAGAAAGAATGCACAAAGTTGCATCCTGAAAAAATCTTTCAGTTAACAGAAAAATGGAGGGAAAGGGAAAAGTAAGCCTAAGGAGTAAGATCAAGTAAGAGACTAGTTCTAAGCAAAACAAATTCTAACTGAAGTTGTACCAAAAAATTAGAGGTGATTTTGCTTTTGTGTGTACAAAGAATGGGAATTGAGAGTGTGTATCATAGGAGAATGGCTAACCAAGTTTTGATATATAAATATGATGGAATACTATTTTGTTGTAAGAAATGATGAGGAATTTCCAAAATATATAGAGAAATATGTTTATAAGAATTGCAAATGTTTAACCTATATTGAATTGCTTGCTGTGTATCGGAGGGGATGGGAGAAGGGAGGGAGAAAATTTTGGAGCACAAGGTTTTGCAAAAGTGAATGTTGAAAATTATCTTTGCATGGTTTTGGAAAAATAAAAAGCTATTAAGAAAAAAAAAGGAAAAAATGATGAGAAGAATTTCAAAGAAATCTGAGAAGAGTTGTTTGGACTGATGCAGAGTGAAATGAGTTGAACAAGAAAAATAGCTTGAATGTTGACAATACTATAAAGACAAACTTAGAAAGGGGCATAGAAAGAGACATTGGTCTAAAAAAAATTAGAGATACTTTTTTCTTCAAGTGAGAATGAAGGAACAGAAAAAAGATTGAGATTTTTTTGAGGTAGGCCATATCAGGTGGCCTTGATAATCAATGAAGTAGGTGATTGTATAAGTAGTGATTGAAACTATGAAGAAAAAAGAAATACAGAGCCTATTTCCAACTTGGAGCTGTGGGAAATATGACAAGAAGCCACTTAAAGTTTAGTGAAAAAGCTGTTGAGCAACAGTGAAATGAAGGTTCCTGCTGAAATTACTATAATGGTGAATAATAAGAGAATTTCAGGAGCCTGATTTGTTTAGCCTGTAATCTTTCCCTGTAACCCCAACAAAACAAGCAATGGCTGGATTATCCCCTCTCAGGTAGTTCAATTCTTGTTCAAGTATGGATTAGACTAGATATTTTAAGATTTTTTTTTAAGATTCTGTGATTCTATATTGAAATGCTTTAGTTTTATTATTATATCAGAGGCTTTTTAAAATTTTTAATTTTTTAAAATTTTTGAACATTTATTTTTTTAATTTTTAATTTTTTAAAAAAAATTTAAAAATTAAAATTAATCTTTAAACATATAACAATCCTTCTCTTATTCAGCTCCATTAATCATAGTTTAGTCTAGATGAAGTTAAATGATTTGTCTAGAGTCATACAGGTAAGCATCAGAGGTAGGATCTTTGTCTTGATCCTCTGACATCATTCAGTGCTCTTTCACCTATATAAGGACGCTATTTCCTTATTCTTCAATATAGAAGAAAGAGAACTTGCTAAAACTTAAGAAATCTGATTGTACTGTCAACTGAGCTTAAGGATCATATAAACTAGTAGCAGAATAATAGTAAATCACTATCACCATGCCTCAGTTTCCTCATCTGTATCTAAGATAGTGATTTACCATTATTTTTCTACCTACTGATTTCCGTAAGGGGGAAAAAAGCTATGTAACAATATGGGAATAGTGGGAGATAAAGAAAGTTTTGATATGTTTGATGTCTCCTGAGATTTTTTAGATAATTGCTCTTGATTTTGAATTTATTTCTAGCAGCTGCTTTCCATTACAGATCCTCACATCAGAGATAAAATTATAAAATTATGATTAAGAATTTTTTAAAAATCTTTAGAATTTATTTCAGATACTGTTGGACAAAGTTGAATGATTATCCTATACATATATTCAGTGTCTCAGAGGCACAGTACTTTTCAGAATTTCTATACAAATGAAATTACAATCCTCAGTATTTTAGTGCCTACTGTATTTCAGGTTTTGTAGAGAATGTAAAAAAAGTGAATAATGTGATCCATTTAAGGGAAGAATAAATATATTATTCTGGACTTTTTGTTCAATATACTATTAATAGCACTTCAGCATTTTCAGCATTAATCAGAAGCTATTAAGTAGAATTTTAAAATCTTAATTTGCATTTCAATATGTGAAACTGATGGTTGGTATTTGATTTTTGTCATGTTGACATGGAGCAATACAGCAATTATAAGTTTGTAGTAACTTTGGTTTAAAGTTTTGGTTTGAATTTCTCTAATTCTTCGTTCTATTTTTTGATTCTGTGTGAATTATCTAGTGTTGCAAAAAACAGAAAGAAAGAAACTCCCATATATTATGATTAATATTTCTAAAGATGAAAGGTTAACTATCACAACCATTTCAAGTTATATTGACTCTGCTATGATTTTTGTACAATGTAATGGTATTTTTCAAAATGTCTTAGAACTCCTAATTGTGGAATGCAGTTGACAATTAGCAGAGTAAAAACAATTCAAAAAACAACCACAATATAAGATTTGCATGAAAAAGCAATCATGCTGTTCCTACATATACCCTTTGTATCTCCTGTGTATCTCTGTTGCTCTTATAATTGTTTTGTTATTCTTTATTGTCATGAGCATCAATAATCTGAAGAAGTAGGGTCCTAGCATTTTCTTTTAACATTAAAGCTTTCATTTGCCAAAGTATGACATTAGATTGAGCTGGTCTATTTAGACAAGTTGGTTAAATTGGAGGGGGCAGGGAATGAAAGTAGATAAAAGTATGTATTCCACTAGGACTTTTAACATGGAGCTGTTTCTTTACTTTGTGTCCCCATTACTCAGCATAATGCCTAGCTCATAATAGGCATTTAGTGAGTGCTTATTAATGGACTATTTTTCCTATAAAAGTTTAATTATTATAAAGCAGTTATTCAAGAAAGTCAAAGAACCTTGAAAAACTCCTTAGTCAACAAATAATTATCACTTTGCTGAGAGAAAAGACAAAGAAACCAAGAGCAAGTCACACTAATTTGGAATATAAACTCATTTGTAAAATCTCATGCAAGAAAATAACAGAAGATTGCAAGTAGTATTCTCTCAAAATAGGTCAGAAATGATCATTTCAGGGATCAAGTACTAGCACTCACCACTTCTGACCTAGACTATCATAATAGCTTCCTAATTAGCCTCTTTCTGGTGCCTTGCCCCTATGTAACAACAGAACCAAATTTTCCTAAAGTATGAATCTGACCAAGTCACTCTCCTTTTTACTCAGAATCTATTAATGTATCAGATTAAATTTAAACTCTTCTTTCTGGCATTTAAAATCATTTATAACCTGGCCTCATTCTACTTTTCTAGACTTATTATTCATTACTCACTTATTCTGTAGTCCAGCCAAACTAATTTTCTGATTCTTCCTTCAGGCAGGCACTCCATCTCTTCTCTCTGGGCCTCTGCCTCTTAGATCATTTTTAGCATCCTTCAAGGCTCACTCAATTCAAGTACTCATATGTCATTCATTTTCTTCATGACCCTATTACTATGCTCCTTCAAACCCCCCAGCTGCTAAAGCCTTCAACCCTACCTCATTCCCAACCCCCACCAAATTATTTTGTTTATATCTAAAATATACACAATATAAAATGGTTTGTTTACCTAAGTTGTAAGCTCCCTGAGGACAAACTGGTTTCTTTTTTACATTGTCTAGTGTAGTAGGCATTTCATAAACAACCCAAATGCTTATTTGGGATGACATTTGAGCTACATCTCATAGGATGGGCAAAATTTGGACGCAAAGATGGTGGAAGATATATTCTCTCTCTTTTTTTTTTTTTATTAAAGCTTTTTATTTGTGTAACATATATATGGGTAGTTCCCCAACATTGATCTTTACAAAGCTTTCCATTACAAATTTTACCCCCAGTCCCCTCTCCTCCCCTAGATGGCAGGAAGTCCACTACATGTTAATAATGTTGAAATGCTTGAGAAGTTATGCAAGAAAAATCCTATCTACAAGAAAAAAAAAGAATCAGAGAAAGGCAACACAATGCAAGCAAATGTCAATAGAGATCATGAAAATGTTACGTTGTGGTCCATATTTCATTTCCCTCTCTCTGGGTGTATATGGTTTTCTTCAGTGAACAATTGGAACTAGTTTGAGACAATTCTTTGTTGCAGAGAGCCATGTCCATCAGAATTGATCATCATGTAATACTGTTGTTGCTGTGTATGATGATCTCCTGGTTCTGCTCGTTTCACTCAGCATCAGTTCATGCAAGTCCCTCCAGGCTTCTCTGAAATCGTCCTGCTAGTCGTTTCTTACAGAGCAATAATATTCCATAACATTCATATACCATAATTTATTCAGCCACTCTCCAATTGATGGGCATCCCTTCAATTTCCAGTTTCTAGCCACTACAAAAAGGGCTGCCACAAACATTCTTGCACAGGTGGGTTCCTTTCCCTCTTCTAAGACCTCTTTGGGATATAGGCCCAGTAGAAACACTGCTGGGTCAAAGGGTATGCACAGTTTGACAACTTTTTGAGCATAGCTCCAAATTGCTCTCCAGAATGGTTGGATCCGTTCATAGTTCCACCAACAATGTATTAGTGTCCCAGTTTTCCCACATCCCCTTCAACATTCATCGTTATCTTTTCCTGTCATTTTAGCCAATCTGACAGGGGTGTAGTGGTACCTCAGAGTTGTCTTAATTTGCATTTCTCTGATCAATAGTGATTTGGGGCAACTTTTCATATGACTAGAGATGGTTTTAATTTCATCATCTGAAAATTGTCTGTTCATATCCCTTGACCACTTATCTATTGAAGAGTGGCTTGAATTCTTTATATATGAGACAATTCTCTATATATTTTAGAAATGAGGCCTTTATCAGAACCATTAAATGTAAAGATGATTTCCCAATTTGATGCTTCCCTCCTAATCTTGTCTGCATTTGTTTTGTTTGTACAGAAACTTTTTAACTTAATATAATCAAAATTATCCATCTGGTGTTCAATTAGGAGTTCCAGGTCTTCTTTGGACATAAATTTATTCCATCTCCACAGGTCTGAGAGATAAACTATATTACGTTCCTCTAACTTGCTTACAAAGTCCCTCTTTATATCTAGATCATGAACCCATTTAGATCTTATCTTGGTATGTGGTGTTAGGTATGGGTCAAGCCCTAATTTCTGTGGAAGATATATTCTCAATGCAAGGAATGCACAGATACATTTGAGAATGACCTTATTGCAAAATGCAATGATAAACACATTGCTTTTTATATTGTTTTTTTAACCTGTATCACTTAGGATTCATCCTATCATTCCTTATGGGATATTATTACATTGCTTTCACATCCTGAAATTTTTCTTGCCATTTCCCATACACAGGGCATATATCTAATTCCCAACTTTTCTTATTTTACTACTATAATATAATAATAATAATAACTTAAATTTATATATTGTTTTAAGGTTTACACAGTTTTTTATGTGGGCTATGTCATTTGAATCTTACAACAACCCCAAACTCTGGCAACATCATTCCTTGATGAAAAGCCTCCATCAAGATTCAGCTACTACATCTTATCCTGAGGGATTTGTTAGGATGAGAACTCTATCATGTACTATCCTCAAGTACTCAATAGACTGGTAGAAGAAATCTCATTCCTTAATCCAGAGATGACTCCTTGAAATGAACCTCAAACATAGTCAGCGTGTATACTCACCTTCTAGCATCCCCTGAACTTTCCAGAGTTCAACCTGATGACTTCCAAGAGTTAGTCTCCTTCCATCCCCAAATTTTTTTCATTAACAGGTCCCTTCACTTTTATTGCTTTACTTTCCCTGCACACCTTCCAGTTTTTCAATGTCCCTCTTAAAATGTTTTATCCAGAACTGAAACACATGTTTCAGGTATGGTCTGGCAAGCAGAGGACAGGAATTGTATTCACATCATGTGATTGAATCAGGTTTTGCTTTCAGTCAGTTAGGACCCTAGTATTTTTATATGAACTGCTGTCTAGTCTTATTTCCACCATCCTCTGCTTGAAGTTAAGTTTTTTTTTTTAACTTGAATTTAGGAATTTACAATTATCATGTGTCTTTTGGATTCTGATTCTGTTATCCAGTATATTAGTATTCTTTGCTTTGTGCCTTTCTCCAATTTGAAAGACATGCCACCCCTTGATTAAAATAGTGAGCAGGACAGAATTGAACACCAAAACTTTATGAAACTACAGACCTTCTACCAGGTAGGTAGAGATTCATTAATTCTCTTTGGACTCAGTCAATAAACTATATATGAATCCACCTAAATGTGCAATGCCCACATTTTTTTCATACTTATCCACAAGAGTGTTATAAGAGATTTTAAAAAAGCCTCTTGCTGAATCCAGATAGGGGACATCTATGCCATTCAATTTAATCCAGACTGTTAAGAATCTATTAAATGTATCATAATCAGGAATAAACTTGGTCTGGCATAATTTATTTTTAGTGAATTCTAGAATCCTGATGATCTTCACTTATCTTATGTACTGACAAGCCATCTATTCAGGATTTCTAGAATTTAGCCTGAGTTTGACTTTTAAGTTTGCTTCATTGTAGCTGACAGAATCTACTTTCTTTCCCCTTTAAAAAAAAAAAAAAGTTGAGGAAAATTTTCCATCAGTCTTACAGCACGCCCCTCCTATTCTCAATTATAGTATTTATTTTTACTGTCTGTTAACATAATGCCATATAGGTTTATTCCTTTTTTTTTCTTGTTTGGAAAATAGCTTCAAAGCCCATTTTTATTATTTTCAGCTTTTTTCATAGGACTATGCTCATTTTGAGTTTTAGTTTTTGTGATGCTGTTTTTACAAATAAATGGTACTGGTCTGTATTTGCTCTTGGTTAAGTATTTGTACCCTAGTTCCATCTTTTGTACACATCTATTTTGAATATAAACCTACCAGAATCCTGTCTTATACATCACTGTCTTAGCATATCTCCCTCCTTTCCTGTGCAAAGTAACTCACATTGGTTGGTTTATCTAGCCTGCTAGGAGTGTATTCAGTTATGTAATAGAGAGACCTCTCCAAATAGTTCTGTTTGAGCCAAAGAATCTAGTACCAGTAGATAAAGACACTGATCCCCTAACCCCAAAAAAACCAATAAGTTAGTGCCAGTTGATGTTTTCTTTCAGAAATAGAAAGACAGAGACAAGGACAAAAGGAAGGGAAGGGGGGGAGATGGAGAAAGGGAAGAGAAATTACTTTACCTTTTAGTGGTATGTGCATGGCTCTTTGAGACTAATAGTTGCTGACCTTCATTGTTTTCTATCCTGGGAATTCTCCATACTACTGACACCATAGATCCTGACAAAAGAAAAAAAAGATATGTGTGTATCTATTTTTAGATGTGTTTAGATATATTTTAAGTATATGTAATAGGTATACTGCATATTTAGAGAGGTAGATTGAGTACTGGTGGATTTAGTATTGGGCATGCTATCAGGAAGTATATCAAGTGCTGAATTTGGAGTTCAGATCTTACTTCTGACATTTAGAAGCTGTTTGACAAATAAGTCTTTGTAGCTTCCAAAATGATGGAAAAGATCCTGGATTTTGTTTGTTTTTTCATTCCCCTTTATAACCATGCCTTTCTGCTTATTGTTTTTGATCCCCATTCACTTGGAAAACTTTCTTTCTCTCTTCTTTTTCTCCTTCCTTGTCTGAATCATACTCATCTTTCAAGTCCTAGCTCAGCTTAGTCTCTGCACCAAGACCTTGACTAATTACTTTAGATCATACAAATCTCACTTTTTCCAGAATTCCAGTGTATTAATATTCAGTTACAGCATATCTTGTCATCTAGTTTTATTTTAGTTGTTAGTGTCACATCCCTAATTAGATTATAAATTCCCTAAAGATAAGGACCATATTTTATATTAAACTGTAATTTCTAAACTGTTGGAGACAGAAGTGTTCAAGGAACACTTAACTGATTGATTGGATAGGGGAGAAGTTCTTGATTGATAAAAAACAGTTGTTCAGATCTTGCAGCTGTCTGAAATAAGTGATTTTTTTTTTCCGAGTAATGTACAAGCCTTCTTTTAGATGGAATCTATAACTATCTCCAGATGCCAAAATGCAAAATAAAATCATCTAATGCTGACTGGTCTTTCAAGATTACTAAGTCATTTTAAAAATCAATAAAAGATGAAAACTGACAAGAGATATGATTGAAATCTAAAGAAGTAAGAAGGGTATGGAAAGGATAAACATCAAATCATACAGTTTTTTCACTTGAAAAAGGCATTAATGATCTTTGAGTCGAATCCTTTTCACTTTAGAAATAGGGAAACAGCCAGAAAAGCTGAGTGATATGTCCAAAATTACTCAACTAATTTTTGGCAAAAATGTAAGTCTTCTAATCTCAAATGTTCTTGCCACCTTTATTTATGTTTAGTGTATCTCACAATATAGGACTAGAAAAAGAAATAACTTGGATGAAGATAGATTCAAAAATAATGTACAGTTTGATAAAGAATGAAAGGAAGTCAAGAATGTTTGGGCTATGTCCCCTAAGACAACAAGAGTACCTCACAGAATATCTCTTAGTGCTACCTGCAAAGATTGTTGGATTTGATGGACCATGATTCGGACTTAGTCTGTCATTATAATTCATAGAAGTCAGAGATGAAAAATACTTGTTTTGTTTATACTTAGGCCTTTCTTGCTTTAAGAGTAGTGCTATCAATATTTATATTTAGACTGTTTTCCCATTAGATTTTTGTTGTTGTTGCACGCTGCTTTTGTTGGATTGTTTTAAAAAATATTTCTATTCTACTAAATTCTGGAATATAACTAGAATAAACTGAAAAGCTATAACAATTTTCACTTAATACTTTCTCTGTACAGGAATTGACAGAAGAAGGACTCCCTTTTCTCATACTTTTCCACATGAAAGAGGATACAGTGAGTTTAGATATATTCCAAAATGAAGTAGCCCGGCAGTTAATAAGTGAAAAAGGTAGATTAACCAAAGTTTCTCTTTTATCTTTGCTATCTTTTCAAGTATGGTTAAAAATGTTTGGTATGGAACCTATATGTAAAAATCTAGTCAATAATTTTAGAGATATAGCTAAGTCATAATTTAGCAAGCAAATAGAGGGGAACATTAACAGAGGAAATAAAAAGCATTGATTCTCTTGACAATTCAATTCAGTTCAACAAACTTTTTATTTATCTGTTATGTGAAAGGTTCTGAACCAGGAACTGGGCACACAAAAGATGAAAAACAATGCTGCCTTTTCCATTAAGGAACTTCTACTCTAATAAGGAGAGAAGTTATACACAAATAACTGTTATACAGGTTAGAAAATGATAAAGCGAAGAGGAGGGCTGAAATGGAAATGGCTTGAGAAAGTCAAAGAAGAGAAAGATCACTTGTGGCAGGAGAAATTATGAAAAAGGTAAAACCTGAGATGTGCTCCAAAGGAAAAGAAGGGTGTTATAAGGTGGGGTGGAGTCCTGTTCCAGCCTTGGGGGACATCCTTCACTAGAGAATGAAAGTAGGAAGATGCTAGAGTAGATTCAGATTGCTATATAAAATCTAGTTTGGATGGAACATTAAAATATAGGGATAATTAATATTCCTTCTTACTGAAATATGGCTGGTAAGATAATTTGGAGACAGATTGTATAAGGTTCTGAATGCCAGGCTAATAAGTTTGTATTTATATAGTAGGTAAAGGGTCCTTGGCCCACTGAAGAATATTAAGCAGGAGAGTGCCATGATTAGATCTATTGCACAGATTTCTTTGATGAGCTTCTTGTCATTAGTATGTCATAGATCTGATTGGATGATGATGGTCCCCATGTAGATAAGTGAATTGGGACTGTGTTCATAGGACAGTTGGGTAATCTCCAGAATAGATTATCAGAAAAATGAACATGAACTGTAACCTTCAAATTATAATCTCTTAAATAAATTTGATAAAATATAAATTTCACTTTTAAAAGTAAAATATTTACTGCTTTAAGTGGTACATTGTAAAACAGGTGCAATTCTTGGTTTTTATAGTTCCTAGATTACTTTAAATAACTCAAGTATATTAATTTTACATTTCAGTGTCTTTTGTTCGAATACATAATAATAGCCAACATTAATGCTTGAAAGTTTGCAAAGCATTTTACACATAACTCATTTTATCCTCACAACAATTCTGGTAGGCTGATATTATTATCCTTGTTTTAATTGAAGTAATCAGAGGTTATGTAGTTAGTAAGTGTCTGAGGCAGGATTCAAAATTACTTACCTAATCCAGAGTCAATATTCTATCTATTACACCAAATACTCCTCCCAGATCTGACTTATACAAAAACTGCATATAGGCTATTGTCTCATGTTTTACTTCATGCTAGTGAGAGACTCTGGTACCCATTGATTTCAATCCTCATTCAACTTTTCCTTCAGCCTCTCAAATGTGCCAGTAAAATTGTTGAGAGTGCTTGGTGCCATTTCTGAGATTTTAGGGCAGCTCCTGACCAATTCCATATTTTCCATAATACCTCCCTTGCTTAGAACCCAATTTTCACTCTATATTCATATGTAATTTGGAGTAACTTTATATAGTTGTTTTTTATGATCTACTTCAGTTTTTTTTCTTTCAAAGAACTCTTACCAAATAATTTTAATCTTCTCCAAATACTATTTCTTTTTAAGGTACAATAAACTTTTTACATGCTGATTGTGATAAATTTAGACATCCACTTCTGCATATACAAAAAACGCCAGCAGATTGCCCTGTAATAGCCATTGACAGCTTCAGGCACATGTATGTCTTTCCAGACTTCAAGGATTTATCGTAAGTATCTATTTGAGCCTTTTCCTACTATCAATCAAAATAGTCAGTTTGAATTTGAAATGTTCATTTTTCCAGATAGTCTATATTGAAATAGTGATGTTTTGTTAATTCAGTGGTTAATTCTATCCTCTGTCTACTTTCATTGAATTTTTCTTTTATGTGATAGTTTTTCTCGAAGTATAACCCAGAATGGTGAGAGGATTCAAAATTTTGTTATACAGTTCAAAGAACTGAGGATGTTTGGTTTAAATTAAGAGTGAGAAAATTTGGGGGAAAAGGAAATAACAGGTAAATTAAAGTATTTTAAAGATTGTCATGTGCTAGGGAAGAAATGAATTTATTTTGCTTAGCTTCAGAAAAGGGAACAAGATACAATTTATGGAAGTTGCAGTAAGGCAAATTTTAATTGGACTTAAAGAAAAATTTCTTAATTATTAGAACTGTCTAAAAGCAAAATCTGCTTCTTATCTCTAAGAATCTTGAATAGAGACCAAGAAGTCATTGGTCAGGGATATCTTAAGGATAATTCCTGTTGTCATTGAACCCTTAGTTTTCTTTGCTGATTCAAATTTTGTTAATATTTTTCTTTTATAAAAGAATTCTTTCTTTTACATAAAATTCAATTATCTCAATGTCCTAAAGCTTGATAACCTGCAAAGAAAATTAAAGCACAGGTGTGGCTTCCAAGATAAGCTGTTTCATTGTAAAGTTCTTGCCAAATATTAAAGCCCTATGTGAATGTAAGCTGTTGTTATTATTGACAAAGCAGCAGGTTTAGAATTAAAAGATGAGTTCTCTTATTTTCTGTCTATATGACCTTGTAGTCTTTTAACCCCTATGAACTTGTTTCTTTATATGTAAAATGGGTTAAGTGGGTTATATTCATTTCAAAAGTCATTTCAAGTTCTGATTCTTATGATCTTAACAATTGCCTTAACTTTCACCAGTTGGAAAATTATTTGGTTCAGGAAGTGTGTGTGTGTGTGTGTGTGTGTGTGTGTGTATACATAACTTCACACCTCATGTGTTTTTTACAGGAAATTGTCTGTTTATAGGAAGTTGTGTAGAACAATAAATGGGAAAATTTATATATCAGTAATAAAGGCAAAACTTATCTTAAAAAACTTCATGTTTGGTTAAACACTACAAAAAAACCCTTTTTATACTGACTTCAAAAAGTCATTAATTTTGCTTGTCTGAAGTTAATTAAGCTTTGTCATATTGGTTTCTTCTACCTTCTTGGAGGTTTTAATATAATTTAAGCCTAAAGGAAAATATGGGCAGTAAGGGCAGGTTGTTATTGGTACAGGAAAAAAAGCAAAGGATAAATACTTTATCTTAGGAAGAGGATTTGATTCTGTGTGGCAAAAATGATGACTGGCAAATCTTCCTTTGATAACACAAGTAACAAGGAAAAATCTCTAAAGGCATGTTTTTAATACCCAGAAGTTATTGGAGTTGGCAGCTGGATATAAATTGGCAGATTGAGTAAAATAGAAAGTTTCTGCTTCAGAGGAAAAATTTTAGAATTGACTATTTTGAATATAATTTACTTTGTTGAATGTAAAATTTTCAGGCTATAATAATATAAAGTATTTTGGGGAATGAATATTTTTATCATATATTGATAACTGAATCTGAAATCCAGAAATCCTAAGGATTTCCTATCATTTTGTTTGTTAATAATAATAATCTTTTTTTGCGAATATCCATTTTACTAATAATTTTTCACCTTTTTGTAAGGATAACATCTTTTATCAGTGGTCCTCTGGAATCATGAATAGTCATTATAGGGATTATAATTTTGGCAAGTTTTCAAAGTTCTTTTTATAGTGTTATCATTATGTAAATTGTTCTACTGGTTTCTACCCAATCCCATCAGTTTATGAAATTCTTCATTTAAAAAATATATACATTATTTTTCTACTTTGCTTACTTCACTTTGAATAATTCTTTCCATGTCTTTGCAATCATCTCTTTCCTCATTTCTTATAGCATAAGTATGTTCCGTCATATTCATATATCACAATTTATTCAGCTATTTCTCAACTTCTGTACATCTCATTAGTTTTAATATTTTTGCCACTACAAAAAAAAAGAACTGCTGTAAATGTTGTTGTACATAAAGGATCTTTTCCTTCTTCTTTGATCTCTTGAGGATAGGTCTAACAGTGCTATAACTGCATGAAAGGGCATGTACTGCTTAAATAACTTTTTGTGCATAATTCTAAATTGCATTCTAGAGTGGTTGTACTCACTCATAGGTCTACCATTAGTCATCAAATTGTCTATTTTCCCATGAATCTTTCAACATTTGTCATTTTCTATGTTTTGCTCCCTTTGTTCCTCCAATAGGTGTGGAGCTGCAAAATTGCTTTAATTTTCATTTACATAATTAGTAATGGTTTGGAGCACAACTCTGTTGGGCTGGCCACATTATTCAAATGTCAGAGGTACACTTGCCAAAAAAAAAAATTAATTTATAGAGAACTCACACAGGGCAGGTGCACATGTGGTGATCAGAAAAACGACACAAGGACACTCTCAAAGTTTCTCTCCAGAACTTTAGAATCAGTTATATGACATGAGAAACACTGGCACAGGACCTCCCAGCATGGGGTAGCCTCCTCAGAGAAGAAGCTGGGCTCTGTGAGTAAAGCAGAACTGAAACCCAAAAAAAACATGAGATGCTCAAGATTAAAGAGTCTACCCTAAATGTTCACATGGACTCTTTGTGCACTCCGAGCTTGATGTGATCTGATCAACCACAGTCAGACACACTGCAACTCAGTTCTTAACATAGTGATGTCATTTTGCTCCTCTTCAAGAAGGAAGGGCACCAACCAACCAATGGTTTGGAGAATTTTTTTCAAATGATTATAAATAGCCTAGTTTTCTTTCTTGAAAACTGTCTGTCCATAGCAGAAGACTATGTAAATTGCAAATAACTGTTTATAGAAAGACAAATCTAGGTAATTGGAAAAATATTAATTGCTCATGTATAGGATGAACCAAACCAATATAATAAAAATGATACTGCTTAAATTTATTTGCTTATTCAGTGCTATATCAATCATCTTAACAACAGACTACTTTCTAAAACTAGAAAAAAAAATTAAATTCATATAGAGGAAGAAAAAAGAATCATCAAGGGTCTTGAGGAACAATGAAAAGAAAGGAGAATAAAGGTGTCTCAGCAGTGCTAAATCTCAAACTATATTACAAGACAATAATTCTCAAAACTATTTAGCATTCCTTAAAAATACAGAAATTTAACTAGTGGAACTGATTAGGTACAAAACACCCAGAAGCAAACTTTAGTATTTGGTAAATTCAAAGACCCCAGCTATTGGGATGAGAACTCATCATTGACAAAAATTGTTGGGAAAAGGAGACAATAGTGTTATAAAAAATAGATTTAGGTCAACACATCACATCTTGTTAGAAAGATCAGATCTATGAATAGGAAAAAAGTTTATTACCAAAAAAGGAATAGAGAAAATCAGTGATTATAAAATAGGTCATCCTGATTACATGAAATTAAATTTTTTTTGCCCAGATCTAATAAAGCTAAAATTTGGGGGGGAAGGATTAAGTTTTCATTTCCAAGATATAAGAACTGATTCAAATTTACAGAAGAAGAGGTGTTTCTAAACTGATAAATGGTCTAAGAATATAGACAGTTTTCAAAGGAGAGAGCTGGTTTATTTTGACCATTGTAGAAGTCTAGGAAATGCTTTTCAGGGATAAATACAAGATAATTGGTAGGTAGCAAATACAAGGAATACATAGGATTGTTTATATCAAACTTGGTCATATACAGAGGCAACTTTAGCAGACTCAATATATTGAAATCTTATTCCTGATTTCAGTAACTTATTTTTGTATAGCATTCTGGGGTTACAAAGTATTTTTGTCTTATTTAATTCTCATGACAACATTAACAAGGTAGCTAGCATGAATATTATTCCTATTCTACAGAGAAAATAACTAAGTCTAAAAGTGGCTAAAGGCAACTTTGTATGGGCGAAGGAGGAACTGGAACTAAGGGCAGGTGTCTGAGACTCAAACTCATCCAAAATTAATAGATGCAAAATGACATAAATTTTAATTACAATTATTTCATTCTCTTTCTGTGGGATTCAGATAGGAATGTTCCTGAAACAGATAACTCCCTGCCATTTTTTTTTTTTTTGGATTTATTGTTCTATGAACTACTACATAGTTGGATAAAATAACTACTTTTTAGTACTTGAATAAATGGTTTATCCCATCTCTAGTCTTGCTGAAAGCACCGTTAATATAATTCATAGAGCAGAAAAAATTTCAGAAATCATATGTACCTCACTCATTCTGTTCACATAGGATGATTTTCATTTCTTATTTTGAAAGTTTTTTTGTTTTGTGTAGTTTGGATATTATGAGTATTTTGGTGTGATGACATTAAATGAAAAAATATCTGAACATTTGTGGGCAGCAGTTTGGATTGTAATCATGGTCCTGTTTTAGCACAGTTTATTGTTCAGGTTCTTAAGAATATTTTGGTCTCTGTGTGTAGTTTAAGGATTTGTCATTTGAAAGAAAGAAACCTTTTAATATCTAATTCTAGTCATCTGGTCATGTCTTATTAGGTACTCAGTAGCTGCTGACTTTTTATAACCTACATTGACCTGTTGTGTAATTTTTGTACAATGTATGCTGATCACTAAATCTAGACTCATTAAGAATAATGAGATCCTTTTATAATTTCTGATTGTAATGACTCAATCCTGAATTGCTATCATAAATCCCTCCCTTTCCATAAACAGATCCCTATGACTAAGCTATTTATTGAATATTTCTTTGCTGATACCTGTTTGAGTTCATAGAGTTTTTGTTCAAGGAGTTGGGAGCTTAGTAATTTCACAGGCACTAATACATTTTAAATTATATTTTAAAGACTCTAGCAGCAGGTACCTGTTTAACAGTCTTTATACTATTACACTGTTGTGTCTTATATGTTTTGGGACTTTGTGACAGCTTATTCATTAATTACCAAATCATTAATAAGTTGCTCTCTCTATCCTTGGACTATTTGGCACACTCCTTTTGTGTCTTATACAATGTATTATTTTCTTGTGGGTACCTATAGGTTTTTTTTTTCTAAGCTACAAACCAAATGCTTTGTATAATGTATATAAACACATAAATCACCTATGTTTAAAGAGATCACTAGTTTTATCATTCTTTGTCAATAGGTAATAATTAAATTAAATTTATTAAATAAATAAATAATAATTCCTTCTCTTGAGAATAATGGAATTGGGCCTTGCTTAGTAATCCAGACACCACGGCAAAGCATTTGAGCCAAGACTTATTGATCTGGCTGATTTCTAATTTTGCCATGAGATTAGAGTTTCATCAAAGGAGTTCCCTTCCTTGATGTGACTGTTTTGTCATTCATTATAGTCATATTTGCAAACTTTCTCTGTCTTGTTAGTCAATTTGCACTTTTATTGTATAGAGTTCTTTAATTATATAGATGACCAGAAAATTTCCACATCCTCCTTCTTAATGGAATTTCTGTTGCCTTTGATTTCATTGCTTTTCAAACCTCTGGGGCAAAGTTTTTGGTTGGTGTCGAAATGTTTATTTTATTCTTTGTACTACTTCGACTGCTTATGTTGCCTCAGCCTTTTGGTTTTGGTTTTCAGTGGATGATTAAAAGAATCTAGAATTTCTGATATACTTATGTATTCCAAATTCCTTTCCTCATGTTTCTTTGAGTTCGGCCCCATAAAGTTTAGGTTCTTTATTGTGACCATCAGCTAGCTATCTATTGATGGAATATTCCATTGTAAACTTCAATAACTTTCTCAAATTGCTTTTTCTATCATATGTTTGATGCCTGTCTTTAGATCTGTAGCTTGTTAGCTCCATCTTTCCTTTCTGTGGTTATTACTGTGACAAAAACAGCTACATTTGTTACTTGGTGCAGGTCCTGAAATGTTTTTATGCTTTTACATCAAATTCTGCAGAAGAATGTATGATATTTATGACAGATGCAAGCTTTCTTCAATTACTCTATTGGGATGTAAATTGATAGTTAGATTCATGTTTTTGCCCAAAAAGACCTTTTTTGAATTAGTCTTAACTATGACCATTTCCTTTTCAAAATAATTTTAGACTTTGGTGGGTTTTTTTTAATCATCTTTTTCATTATTAGGTATCATTTCTAGAATTTGCAATAAGTGAAAGTTGGGGCTAAGTGATTTGCCCAGGGTCACACAACATCTAGTAAGTGTTAAGAATCTGAAGCAAGATTTGAATTCAGGTCTTCCTGATTTCAGGGCTGGTGCTGTATCCACTGAGCCATCTGATTGCTCTTGATGATATTTTTTCTTAATGACTGTCCTATACCAGGTCAGTAGTGTGTTATGTGACTTGGAACTAAGAGAACTGTTGACAGCAATATTAAGATCCAGTCTGTAACTGGTGAGATTTGCTTTTTTACAATATAGCATTAGTACATAATATATGCATTTATGTCTTCAGTCCATTCCATTCATACTCATAGTTTGCTCATTTTAGTTGTAAGTGCCATCTGCACTGAAGCATTTCTAGCAGATGGGGTAAGAGTATTTTGCTTTGTTCTAATAAAACTAGGATTTGTGTGGTACCAAAGCATAAAGGATTATGCTCTCACTCTTGTCTTCTCTATGACAGGGGACATTTTGATAGTCCAGCCTGCAACTTTATATAGCATTAAAGAGCAAATTAATTTTGGTAGTATAATCATTTTTGTTATATTGGTATGGCCTAGCCATGAACACTGAACATTTCCATAGCTATTTAATTTTTCTTTAATTTAATTTCTTTAATTAATTAAGGAGTATTGTAGTCTTTTGTGTGCTTTGGAAGATTGATTCCCAGATATTTTATGCATTTTGTAGTTATTTGGAATGGGATTTCCCTTTGTTTTATTGTTAATAATAAATACTACTAATCTTGATATAAATCCCACTTGGTCATGAATGATTTCTTGGATAAATCATTACTAATTGAATAAAAAAACTGAATCAATGTTTATTGATATTGGCCTGTAGTTTTCTGTTTCTGTTTTTTCTTTCCTTTGGTTTAGGTGTCGGGAGAGTATTTGCCTCATAAAATGATTCTGGCAAGGTTCTTAATTTTTGAAGTACTAATTGTTTTTTAAAAGTTTGGTGGGATTCTCTTTTGAATACAGCAGATTTTGGGTTATCTCTCTCTGCCGCCCTTGGTAGTTCCTTTATAACTAGATCTATTTCTTTTCCTGAGACTGGGTTATTTATTAAGATTTCTGTCTGATTTTCTGATAATTTGGATAATATATATTTTTGAAGGTATTCTCTTTTTTTGTGTTCTTAATTTTGTTAGCATATTAACTGAACATAATATGTTATAATTATTTGTTTTATTTCTTCTGGTTTTGTTATAATTTCCCCTTGTTCATTGGCTACTTTGTTGATTTGATTTTCTGCTCTCTTTTTATCAGGTTAGCAAAGTGTTCACAGGTTTTATTAGTCTTTTAAAAAAAACCAAACAAACAGCTTTTAGTTTTATTATTCCTATGGGGGTTTTTTGTTTCCAGTTTATTTCCCCTCAAATTTTTAATATCTTTTGCATTTATTTTAGGTTTATTTGTTGATTCTCTAATTTTATATGCATATTCAGTTTATTAATCTTTTCTTTTTCTATTTTATTAATGTACAATTTATGAGGATATGATTTTTATCCCTGAGGACTGCTTTAGCTACATCCCAGAAATTGTGGTATGTTCTTTCATCATTATATTTTTTACATAGCTATTCATTTCTATGCTTTAGTGTTTTTTCTGTTTTTTTGGCCCAACTCATTATTTAAGATTTCATTGTTAATTCTCCATTTGGGTTTGTGTCATTTGTTTGTAGTCTTTGAATAAATTTCAATTCTTACTGCATTATGGTCTGCAAAGAATGTGTTGATCATTTCTGCCTTTTTATATTTGCTTGCAAAATCTCTATGCTCTAGTACATAATCAATTTTTGTATAAGTTCTGTGTGATGCAGAGTAATATGTACTTTTGCTATCTCATTTAGAAGATGCTACAAGTCTTTTTAACTCTAGTTTCTTCTGAAATTTATTTAGTTCCACATTTTCCCTTTTATTTAATCTTTTTTTTTTTCACCTACTCAGTCTCCTGTCAGTATTGTAATACTATTTTCTTGACGCTCAGATGTATCCTTTAGGTATTTGGTATATCTAAGTTTATTATTGATATTGATTTGTTTTCTATGGTTCCTTTTTTGTTTTCCTTGTTTATTATATCTCTTTAGGTTTTGAATGTTTGTTTTTGCTTTGAATAGTGTAATGGCAACTCCAAGCTTTTTTTTTTTTTTTTTTTTTTAATTCACTTAATGCATTTTTTCCCCCATCCTTTCACTTTTGGTTTGATTATGCCTTTGTTTTTTAAATGTGTTTTTTGTAAGCAACAGTTTGTAGAGTTTTGTTTTCATGTCTGATCTTGTCTGTCCTTTTTCATCTTATTTAATGATTTAATACATTCACATTTTAAGTTATAAGAGTTAGGTTTATATTTTCCTTCATCTGTCTCTAAAATTGTTTTTTTTCAAGTTATGATTCTCTCCCCCCTTTTGCTATAGAGTATTTCATTCCCTCAGTTACCTTACTTTGATCTTTAAAAAAAAAAAAAAAAAAAAAGGTGGCCTCTTTTCCCCTCCCCTCTGATTCCTTTATCATTATTATTACTTGTTTTCCTTTAAGGTTTTATTAATTCCTGTCTTCCTGATTTTATTTGGCTATATGTTTATTTTGTTGTAGTTGAGTCATTTCTTATTCTTTGTGACTCCATTTGGGGTTTTCTTGTCAAAATATTGGACTGGTTTGCCATTTCTTTCTCTGGCTGTTTTATAGATGAGGAAACTGAGGCAAACAAGGTAAAATGATTTGCTCAGGGTCAACAATGCTAGGAAGTATCTTAGGTCAGATTTGAACTCAGGAAGATGAGTCTTCCTGACTCCTGTTCTCTGGCACTCTATGTACTCTGTCACCTAACTACCCATATTTCTATATCTTTCAACCCTCTCATTTTTCCCTCTTCTTGCCTCTTCTGTTTCATTTTTTGTGCCCCTTTTAGAAAAGGATTTCTTTTACTCTTCATTATCCATCTTCTCTTTCTATTTACTCTAGACCCTCAGTGTCTGATTCATGGCCCCAGTAATCATCTGGTCTTTCTCTTTTCTCTATATTCTTCATAAAATCAAAGCTTCCAAGGTATCCATTCTAGGCCCTGCCCTGTAGGTGATTTCTGTCATTGTTTTGTAAGGCTTATCCTATGGATTTCCCTTTTCTATTGTGCCTTACTCTCAGAACAGTGATAGTTATTGTGTCAGAGAGGACACTGCTCTATGGTAATTAATCTGTACTCTCTCACTGATCATTTTTCCCCCTCCACATTTGCATAGAAATCTCCTTTGGTCCAGGTGCCAGTTGTCCCCAGGAATTCCAACTCCTGCTATCTGCCAAGACAAATAGAGTTTTCCAGGCTACAAAACCCCAAGGGCTTAACTAAGATAAAGTCTTCATCTTCCTTTATCCAGAAGAACGTTCATTAGTAGAACCTCCTTCGACCTCAAAATAAAGCCACCTACAAGTCTCTCCTTTTGAGTTTTTTCCCCTTCCTAATAACCCATTCTCTTTCCTAATCACCATAGGGGTTAGTCACCTCTGCCCTTGATGTGACCTCTGTCCTCCTCTTCCCTCTCCATGTACCATCCTTTATTGTAATGTAGTATATCTTCAGGGTGTTGCATATAGTTCTGTTCATAATGTCTCTCTCCTCCTTTTCACTGATGCCTCAGATTTTCACCTTCATCTGTGTCTCCTGTGTATGCTTAGACAGAAATTTCTTGCTATTCTTTCTATTGCCATTCTTTTGCATCTAACAACTCCTCTTGCATTTCTGTTGTTTGGGGTATTTGAGATGCAGATAATCTCTTTAGTTCTGGATTCTTTCTGAAAAGAACCAAAAATTTACAGATCCCCAGAATTACCTCTGATAACAGCTTCACAAAAGTCCTAAAGCTTGGAATAGTGCCCCCTCTACTTGGGAAGTAGGGCTCCACTTTAGCATAGAGTTCAGAAATAGGCTGGAAAATAAGCAGAAACAAAAATTCTGACCATAGAAAATTACTATGGTGACAAGATCAAAACACACACTTATGAGAAAACAACAAAGTCAAAGTTCCTTTACCTCCAAGAAAAATATAAATTGGTCCCAGTCCATGGAAGAGTTCACAAAGAATTTTGAAAATCAAGTAAAAGAGGTAGAGGAAAAATTGGGAAGAGAAATGAGAGTGATGCAAGAAAATCTGGAAAAACAATTCAGCAACTTGGTAAAGGAGATACAAAATATTCTGAAAAAAAGTAATGCCTTAAAAAACAGAATAGGCCAAATGGTAAAGGAAGTACAAAAAAGTCAATGAGAATAATGCCTTAAAAAGCAGAATTGGTCAAATGGAAAGAGACCCATAAAAGTTCATGGAAGAAAATAATTCCTTAAAATTTAGATTTGGACAAGTGGAAGGAAACAACTTTGAGATATCAAGAAACAATGAGGGGCAGCTAGGTGGATAGAGAACCAGCCCTGAAGTCAGGAAGACCTGAATTCCAATCTGGCCTTAGACACTTAACACTTCCTAGCTGTGTGACCCTGGGCAAGTCACTTAACCCCAATTGCCTCAGCAAAAAGAAAAGAAAAGAAACAATGAAACAAAATTAAAAGAATGAGGGAAAAATTGAAGAAAATATGAAATATCTCACTGGGAAAAAAACTGACCTAAATACGTCCAGGAAATATAATTTATGAATTATTAAAAGTCATAATTTTTTAAAACAGAGCCTGGACATCATCTTTCAAAAAGTTATCAAGGAGAATTGTCTGGATAGTCTAGAACCAAAGGAAAATAGAAATTGAAAGAATCCACTAATCACAGGATGACAAAAGATTTAGCAGCTTCTGCATTTAAGGACTGGAAGTTTTGGAATATTCTGGAGGACAGAAAAGCTATAAGTAAAATCAAGAAGCACCTACTCAACAAAACTTGAGTATAATCCTTCAGGGGAAAAATAGATATTCAATGAAATAAAGAATTTTCAAACATTCCTGATGAAAAGACTGGTGCTGAATAGAAATTTTGACTTTCAAATATATGGTGCAAAAGAAGCATAAAAAGGTAAACAAGAAAGAAAAATCATAAGGGATTTGATAAGGTTAAACTATTCCTATATGGGAAAATGATACTTATAACTCATAAAGTCTTTCTCATTATTAAGGCATAAACAGAAAGCAGAGAGTTGAAGTGAATGCAATGGCACAGTTGTCTTAAAAGAAATGAAATTAAGGAGTGAGAAATAAGAACGCACTGGGAGAAGGAGAAAGGAAAAGGTTGAATGGGATAAAATATCTTACACAAAAAAGTCCCATAAGAGATTTTATAGTGGAGGGGAAAATGGGGGAATGCAAAGACAACAAATGAATGTTCCACTCATTGGAACTGGCTCAAAGAGAAAATAATAGACTCAGTTGGATGCACAAATCTACCTTATGAAACAGGAAAGTAGGAAGGAAAGGGAATAAGAGGGTTTTTTAAACTTCATTTTGAATTCTTGGTGTTATAGACAGTGACAACAACTATGTCTTTAGATCTGATGCATAATGATTTCTCTTAGGAAGAAATTTGAGATGTCAAAAATGTCAAGTCTGACAACTTTTTGTTCATGTGATATAAAACAATTTGTTTTTAAAATATAATGCTTTATATGTTTTATTTTTTTTTTATTTAATTTGTTACATATTTGCAAAATATATTTTAATCTGGTTTGGGCCACACTTGTGAGTGTTTTAAACCACATGTAGATCTGCAAGCTGTGTACTTGATAGATTTGGAGGTTATGAAATCTATTATGGTAAAAATCTATTAAGCACATTGTTTTAGAATTTTTATTCATTAGTGTTCTGTCTAGATTGTTGGAAGCAGTAAGTTTTCTTTAATGATCTAGACTAATAGTTTATTTTTTGAATTCTGAAGGATATTTTAGGACTTGTCATCTTATTAAGGATAGCTAGTTCTGGTGTATAATTCTAGCTACCTGATGGTTGTCTGTCTTTGTTTCTGGTAGATGTTAAAATTTTACACCTTGCAGTGATATGTTGTGCTATGCTGTTTCTACCACTGTGTTGCATAATTTCCATTAATCAACAAGTTTGATATCTTTGAGGATAAATTCTATGGAATTTAGAATTTGATCTCTCTTTTTTTCCCCCACTTCTTTGTTGATATTGTTCATTAAGTTGATGCAGATGCCTCACATGAAATGCCTTTTTGATTTTTCCTCTTGGATCTTAGCTATTTCAAAGATAACACTAGGAGATAAAGTACCTTGAGTTAATACAAATCAATATTGTACCAAAAATATTGCATGTATGTGTGTACACATATGTAATCCATGTACACACACATATACATATACATTTACACATACTAGGTATAGGTACAGATAAGTGGTGGAACAAGGGAGAGAGCAGTAGAATTGGAGTCAGGAAGATTCAGATCTTACTATCTGACACTATCTATGTGGTCCTGGAAAAGTCATTTAACTTCATTCAGGCTATTTCCTTAACATATAAAATAGAAATATTAATTATACCTATATCACTAGATTGTTGTAAGGATAAAATGAGATTAAAGTGTTTTGTAAACCTTTAAAGCACTATATAAATAATAGCTATTAGCATTATTTTTCTTTCTTTTTAACTTACCGTAGGTTTAATTATCATTTCTATGTTGGTGATACATAGATCTTTATATCATCCTTCTGTAACTTCCCTGAGCTTCAGTCTTACATCATTCTGCCTGTTGAACATTTTTAATTGGGTTGTTCAAGGGATGTCTTAAATTCAGCATGTCCAAAATTGAACTCATCTTTTCCCCTAAATCTTCTCCTTTTCCAAACTTTTCTGTTTCTATGAAGACACCACCATTTTTTCATGCTTTTGGTGTTCTAAATTTTGGCATTATTTTCAATTCTTTACTTTCCCTCACTTTCTGTGTTTTTAGTTGCTAGAAAATGACACTTTACTTCCACAGCATCTCTCAGATCCACCTTGCAGCCACTCTCCTGACTTCTCATATAAATTCTTATCCTAGTCTCTTAGGTGGTGTGTCTTTCCCAAGTCTCACTGCTTCAGTCCATCTTCCACACTAATGCCAAAGTTATTTTTTTCTTAAGCACAAATCTGATAATATTACTCCCCAACTTAGTAAACTTCAGTAATTCCCTATTGTCTCTGGGATAAAATATAAACTCCTTTGTTTAGCTTTTAAGGCCCTTTACAATTTATCCAGCCTCTCTTTTTAGTCTTATTAGACATTATTCTTCTGTACTCTCGAAAAATACAGTCAGACCAGCTTTTTTTCTGTTCCTCCCACACTGTATGCCCCCTCCATCCCTTTTGCTTTGCAGTGGCTATCCCCTGTGCTTGGAATGCACTTCTTACCTCTACCTCATAGAGTCTCTGTCTTCCTATAAGATGCAGCTTTGGGTCCCCCTCCCCCATAGCTAAGCCTTTGCCTTATATTGATGGGGGGCCTCTCTCTCTCTCATTTGCTGACTTCTTCCTTGACATGCTTTTTTTTTGACTTCCATCCTTATCCCTTCCCACTAGAACCTTGTGTCCACTCCTGCTTTTGCCCTAAGTCAGTTGTTCTCCCACCACTCCTTTCCAACATCCTTTTGTGTTGACTTTCCTAGAAGGTAAGTTCTTTTAGGTTCTGAATACTTGACCTTCATGCTTACCTTCTGCATGAAACATTTCCTGATTTTACTCAACTTAAGCCAACCAGAATTTAAATGTATATCATTTTGCTGGGCACTGTGTTAAGCACTGGGAATACAAATGCCAGTGAAAAGAAAGACAATCCCTGTTCACAAGGGACTCACATTCTAATGGGGAAGACAATACACACACAAAAAAAGGAAATTGAAAAGTGGAGGAAGTGGGTATTGATGGGAAAGAACCCAGTTTGATTCATGATAGAGAAAATCCTGCAGTGGATAGTCAGGAGTGATGCTTGGAGAAGACTGAAGATGTGATTGACCTCCTTCTTAAAATGGAGATTTTGGAAGGAACTAGCTAATCAGAGGGTGAGGTTTCAGGTGCTGGAGCTATTACCAATATAGTAAGTATCCCAGGAGTGGAGTGAGCTTCCAGAGTGAAGAGATTTCTGTACCAGGGTAGACAGAGTCCTATAGAGGCTCAGTAGTACAACTTGGAGAGGACTATTAGTACTTTCCTTCCTGATTTACTATGTATATCTATCTATCTATATACGCACACACACACATATATACTTGATTTTTAAAAAAAATTTTCTTTACATTAAATATAATATATAAAAATTCTTTATATTAAATTATAAAAAATTCTTTATAGAAAAATTTATATGTTTTCATATGTATGTATCTCCAGCTCCCGTCCTCAGAATGTAAATTGTTTATGAGGGGGGATTGTTTTATTCTTTGTATCCCTAGCACCTGTCTTAGTGCTTGGCACATACAGTAGATGCTTAATAAATGCGTTTTGATTGATATCTGTGGTCAGTCTTTATCATTGCTTTATAAGGCCTGTTTGTCCTAAAGGTATTTTTATATAGTTTTAACCTTTTTATCATCTGTTCTGGAAATATCTATTCATCTTTTTCCTCCTTTTTGATGAGGAAATATATTTCTATAGCTGCTTTGGAACTAAGGAGCCCCATATTTTATTAAGTGTAATTTTATAAGTTTTTATTTGATTGCCTTCAGGGACTATGTCATCTGTTTTACCATGCCAGAAACATTCATTAAGATTGGTATTGTATAGGTGTTAATTGCTTTAAATGTGTTCTTACTATTAAGTTTCAACTTCAGTCTTTTAATAGATTTTAGCCTTAGTTTTCTTCCTGGTAACTATTTTCTCAATGTGACTTACCTGAGGAAGACCAAGGTGTATTTTAAAATGTTGCCTTCGTACATTGGTTCAATTTATCATTTAGATTCAAACACAAAACTTTCAGATTCCATTCTTCCTTGGTACACATTTGGAATTTTATATTTTTCAAGTCCAGAATACACTTTGATATCATTGGAAGAAAGTTTCCATAGAATGAAATAACTGTTTAATATACATTTTAATGGAGCCATATGATGTGATATCATTTATAGTACATTCAGTGAAAAAATATAGTAGTTTGTATGATTCCCTCTTTGACTTGAAAGCCATGCCCAGCAGTGATGATAATGGATTCTGTTAGACAAAATTATAATGTATTTAAATTGTCTTCCTGGGAATGCCATGTTTGATACCAGTTGTTTACATGACTGTATTAGTGGAACATTTTAAAAAGAGAACTTTTTAGTAAACATTAACTACTCTGATATTCTCTCTATGTTGTGATCTCTTTTACATATTTGAAGAATGTGGCTTTGTCTCTAGGGCTGCCATGGCCAAAAATGTTATCATCAATTATTTACCTTCCTAGTGATTGACATGGTTAGTCCTTAGAAAACAGTCAAAGTTTGTTGTCAGAACCGTATTGGAGGTCCTTCCAAGGTAGTGGAACCTGACAGAATTATATTCCAAAGGTAACTGTATAACCTTCAAGAGTCACTCCACAGTGATTTTTCAGGCTGAATTGCCTTCAAGAAATTATAAAACTATTTTAATGGCCTTAAAACTGTCTTCCTGGAAAATGTCTTGTTTTATGTCAGTTTTTAACATACACTTCCCATTGATTATCCTAAAAACAATGGTTCATCTTTTTAATAAAAATATTCTGTGGTGGTGTAGGTTTGGCATCAGGACATGAAATTGTATGTTTTCAAAGAATTAAAAATACAAATCATAATTGTTGATGGAGGAGCACATACTGAGTATGAGTAAGGTACAACATATAATTATTGAGGAACTCTAAGGAAGAACAGGAGTAAAAGATGTCCTCAAGGAATACTATAATAGGAATAGAAAATATAAATAACCATAAATTTTCCACATTTTTCCTCCTTTAGGGAATTTTCTTTAATTTCTTTGCTTCTCAGGCCTCTTTAGTCAACTTTTTGATTGAGTTGTTTGTTTTGTTCCTTGCACTGCCCTTAATCAGCAAAAGTCAAAAGAGTAACACAGTACAAGAATTTGTTATACTTTAGTTATATGTTTCTTTTTTTTTATCATTTTCAAGCAATTATATAATGGTTTTCTACTATGCATATAAGTAAATATTGAATATTCCATTATCTTTCCACAGGTCTTCAGTAGTTTTCTCAAGTCATTTTTGTCATGGCAGTATTAGCTCTTTCTTTCCTCTTATGGTTTTTTCTATGTCAAAAAGACACAGGATGTTACTTATGCAGGCCTTGAAATACGTTTAAACTTATCAGATAATGTAGAAGAATATGTTTATTCATAATGACCATAGAAAATGTGTTTTTTTTAATTACTGTTTTTCTATACATTATCTTTTAATTTAATTCATGTCATTTTCAAAAAGGACATTATGAAATTCCATTTTACATATGCTCATTTTTAATAGCATTGATAATGATTTGCCCAAGGTTATGCCAATATTTAGATGGGGGTACTTGGGCCCAAATTTGGTCATCTGAGTCTAGGCTCAGTGCTCTTTTCATTATACCATCTCTCTCTCTTTCAAGTTATTGTTTTGCATATGGGAGATTGCTGTGGACTATCTTCCTGGGACCCATTTCATGTTATAGACATATTACTGTGGACTCCTTACTTAGATTTCTAAAGAAGCCACAAGATGGCAACATCATGCCATAGAATGTTAGAATGACAAGCTGCCCCTGTCATTATTTAGGCAAAAAGTTATATTTTTCAGAAGAAGAAACTATGACCCAGATAAGTGAAGTGACTTGTTCAGGACCACCTAGTGAAGGTAACACTGGCATAAAGGGATGGCTCCTTAATTCCCTAGTGGTATTACACTGCTGTTTCTCATAAAATAAACTGTTCTTTGCTAAAAGTTGAAATATAACGTTTCCATATGGCCAAATTCACAAATTAATGCTTTTATGATTTGAAAATTTGGGGAACAGATAAAAGTTTTCAAATTGTTCAATGCTTTTCAACATCCAGTTTTATGGAAAATGTTTTTTTCCCTAAGGATTTTTCCTCAGTTGCATATGTCTTCCATTTTGTGGGTTATAGATTTTAAAAGATAGAGGAAACCCTTTATTTGCTAGTTTTATCCTTTAAGGGTCATTTCTGCACCTAACTAGATGATCTCCAGTTATACCTACAGTGATTCAAATATTACAAGCATTGGTACTTTGTTTCAGATTTCTTGGGTTTCTTAGACACTTGAGCTGCAATTTAGGCAAAATTTGTTCTGGCTTTCCATTTTCTTTAGAAGTTAATTTATCTGGGCAGCTAGGTGGTGCAGTGGATAGAAGGACCTGAGTTCAAATCTGACCTCCAACACTTAATAACTTCCTAGCTGTGTGACCTTGGGCAAGTCATTTAACCCCAATAGCCTCAGCAAAAAAAAAAAAAAAAAAAAAAGTTAATTTTATCAAATAAGATAGAAAAGCATGCACAATACATAATTAGCATTTCAAAAAAGATGTGGGAGTTCTTAATAAACTATTGGAGTAGCGATTGGGGGACTTAATGGAGAACAGAAGAAGAGTATTAACTAGACATTTTCTGACTGAACCCTAAAATTCCGAATTGCAAATCTTTGGAGAGATTCCCATTTTAATCTAGTGAGTTTCATGTTTGCTTCAGTCTAGGTGCTTTCCCTATAGGATACTGCACCAGATTTTCATAGCTCAATCATATCATGTCAGATCTCTGCTCAGAAATATAAAGTGATTCCCTACTGCCTACCTAGTAAAGTTTAAATTCCTTTCCTTGGTTTAAGGTTTCCCATAATATATTGCCTCCTTTCCTTTCTGACCTTATCTTGTTTATTTTATTCCCTGCCATATAGTCTTATGGTCTCTTCAAACTGGTCTAATTTCAGTCCCAATTTTCTGCCTCCACACCTCTGATATATTGTGTTTCTTTGCCTAGTATGTCTTTCCTTTATATGCAGTTTATTGAATTTAGGGCCTCCAAGAATCTTTCCCTGTTGGTCTCAACATACTTTGTTTTGTACTTCTCAAATGTACTTATATGATGCCTGAAATATAAGCACTTAATATTGTTTGTTGATTAATAGTCATGTATTACATGACTGATAATACATATTAATATAAATAAATATAGGTTTTTGTTATCTATGTGTATTATTCCTTTATTTGACTAGGGAATTGTCTTACCTAAACTTAGTATCTTTCTAATCACCCAGCATATAAACTGCACATTGGACACTTAATAAGTCTTTGTCCAATTTAAAATTAAACCTCATGATACTAAACACACATATACACATATGTAGAATGCACCCAGAAACAGACTTTGGATGTTAATGGCATAATGAATTTAAGTTTAAATGTATCCCATTAAGGTTAGAAAATAATTACTTTGAACAGGAAAGATGTGCAGTTGATTTCAAAATCCAGGAGCCAACAGAATTAAATAGAAAAGTAGTGTTAATCAATAGTTTTTACTTTAAACATGAAATTTGATTCAGTTTGTGGCTAAATATCAAACATCAGTACTGAACCAATAAATGCATTTCCCCCTCATAATCCTCTGAAAAGATAAAGGACCCAGATATTTTAGAAAAAAAATAATAAATACTCTCCCCTTGTCCCCCAAGTAATCCATAATGAATGGCCTCAGCTTTAAGCTAGAGTTGCTTTCCAGCAGGGATCCACAGTTACACCTATTCACTATTATCTGTGAAATTCTTTTAACTCAGATGAAGAAGAAAAACATTTTTAAAAGCATTTTTCAGTAAATTTACTTTGACTTTCTTCTGTCTCTTGATCTGATTAGCTAAGAAATTGAAATATTGGACAATCTGTCAAGCTTACTTCCCAAATAAGACTAATAATACTCCACTTTTGAGTGGAGGGGAAAAAATCTCTGACAAAGTAGATAGTCCTAAACTTATTAAAGTTAAAGCAACTTTACTTTCATTTAATAAGTAGAAAATTTTAAA
The DNA here is from genome assembly GCA_023553655.1 of Myrmecobius fasciatus. Classification (NCBI taxonomy): domain Eukaryota; kingdom Metazoa; phylum Chordata; class Mammalia; order Dasyuromorphia; family Myrmecobiidae; genus Myrmecobius; species Myrmecobius fasciatus. The sequence continues at coordinate 91,725 of JAJPUD010000796.1, read as the reverse complement.
GTTTAGAAATATACTCTTTTGGCTGTTAAAAAAAAAAGAATACCAGAATTTAGGTTTTCTAATGGAAATTTATATCAGCATGAGATATGAGCATATTTCATGTATGCAGTTGATTTGCTTATAGTTTAACCTACTTATTACAAGTTTAAAGTATGACTAATTTAGCTGTTCTAGGAATACAACTGGAAAGTATTCTGACATTTCTCAAAATACTTTTCACACTTCTGGGCACCATAGCTTTTATCATTTGTATAGCTTTGAATGAAAAGTATTTATTTGTGTAGGATGGAGATTTTTAGTGTGTATTTTAGAGACTACTTGTGATAGAAGTTGGTCTAGAAGAGAAGGGTAGAACATAATAATGTCAGAGTAATGTTTCTAACCTTGCACGGGGTGAAAAAAAGAGAGAAAGGAGCACTATATTCAGTAGTGTTATTAGTGATGTTTTTTGTCCTTCATTTTCAAAGAAGACTGTGACATCACCAGTGTTGTTGTTTGGGGGAAGGGGAGAGAAAGAGGGAGAGAGGGAGGGAGGGAAAGAGGGAGAGAGGAAGAGGGGGGAGAGAAGAGTGAGAAGGAGAGAGGGAGAGAGAGGGGGAGGGAGAGCGCCACAGTTTTCAGCCTCACTCTCTCATTAAGCTTATAACCTACGAAATTTTCTCAGTCATTTTCACATGAACTGTCCTTATTGATGCCTTCTTGTACAAGTTGCTTTTTTTTTTTTTTTATGCTCAGGAGTAAGACTTTGCATTTTCCTGTTGCAGTTCATTTGTTTTTCAGTCATGTCTGACTCTTCATGAAAACTCCATTTTGAGTTTTTTCGCAAAAGTACTGGAGATGTTTCCTTTTTCATCTCATTTTACAGATAAAGAAACTGAGGCAAACAGGATCACACATTAATAAGTGTCTGAAGCCAGATTTGAACTCAGGTAGATGAGTTTTCCTGATTCCCAGCCCAGAGCTCTTTCCATTGTACCCCCAGCTGTCTTACATTTTCATCTAATTACATCAACTCTTAAGATTTAGTTCACTGGTATCAGAGTCAAACAGAAACAGGATTAGTAAATTGTAAAAAGGATCATTGAAACCCTATGTTGACTTGGGGGAAAAACATAAAATGATGTATGTTCTGTTGTGTTTATTATGTTAACTATTTCCCAATTACATTTTAATCTGGTTCAGCCTATGCTTGGGAACACAGTGTCATGTATATGTTTGACATTTCTGGCTTGTCTTTATGTCCTGGTTCTGCTGGTTCCTCTGTGAACTCTCCAGCCCAATTTTGTGTCACTTGCAAATTTGATAAATATGCCATTGGGACATAAATCAATGTAATTATTAGGGATGGATGAAATTATGATAGGTGATTAGAGACCCTTAGTGAGACACAGGACCAAGCAAGGATTCATAGGAGATACTACAGAAAACCTCATTTGAAATTAGCATCAGTTTATTAATGACTACTTTTAGGGTCTAGGCATTTAACTATTCTAAATTATTCTAATTATATTATTGTGTAATTTAACATTTCTTCCCCCTTTCCTACTTAATAGTATTTTTTCCATTTACATATAAAGATAGTTTCCAACATTTATTTTATAAGATTTTGAGTTCCAAATTTTTCTCCCTCTCCCTTCCTCAAGATAGTAATTTGTGAAAGAAGAATCAGAACAAAAAGGAAAAACTATGAGAAAGGAAAAAACAAACAAAAAAGTTAAAATAGTATACCTTGATCTACATTTGAGCTTATTCTCTGGATGTGAGTGGCATTTTCCATCACAAATCTATTAGAATTTTCTCAGATCATTATGTTGCTAAGAAGAGCTAAGTCTGTCGCATTTGATCGTCATACAATTTTGTTGTTATTGTGTACAATGTTCTCCTAGTTCTGCTCACTTCATTCAGCATCATTTCATGTCTTTCCAGTTTTTTTGAAATCTGTCTGCTCATCATTTCTTAAAGCACAAAAGATTCCATTACATTAATATATCACAACTTGTTCATCCATTCTCCAGTTGATGAGCATTCCCTCAATTTCCAGTTCTTTGCCACCACAAAAAGAGCTATTACAAATATTTTTGTACATGTGGGTCTTTCCCCCCTTTTTATGACCTCTTAACATCTCTCTTTTTCATAATAATTCAGTGAAAATTTTTGTTTAAATATTCATTTAAAATCCAAGTAACTTATCTAACATTCCCCTGATTCTTCAATTGAATAACTATCAAAAAAAAAAAATTTAGACCAGTATGATCTTTCTTGATTTAGTCATGTTGGCTTCTTTGTGATTACCTCTTCCTTTTCCTAAGCATCCCCTTAATTTAACTACTCTATAAACATTTATCAAGCACCTAGGACAGGCAGTGTGGGTTAGTGGAGCGTGTGTTGGATTTGAAATCAAGAAAACTTGGGTTCATATCCCACCTGAAAATAGCTACCTTTATTAAAATGTATTTAAAATTTCTCTTTTGGCCTCAGTTTCCTTATCTGTAAATTAAAGGAACTGGACTCATGAACACTAAGATTCTTTCTAGCTCTAGATGTAAGATCTTATATATAAGGTACTTAAGTTCTAGAACTTTGTTCCTAATGGAAACCAAATTCAATGACATAATTTACAGACTATTCTCTTCCCTTATTTTAGAAATCATGACATTATTTTTCCTCCCCTAATAATCCTGTGGAACCTTTCATTCAAAATTTTTTGAAGTTCTTTCAGCAAATGGGGATGAAGTTCTTCCATTTCTATTTATTTTTACTCTTCAAGTATGGTTAAGCCTCTGATGACGATCAATTAAGAAGTACAGAGTAATGGACTTGGATTCAGGAAGACTCAGTTTCCCCCAGTTCCACTCTGGCCTCAAACACTTTCTAGCTGTGTGACCCCAGGCAAGTCCCTTAACCCTCATAGGCTCAGTTTCTTCCTCTTTAAAATGAGCTGGAGAAGAAAATGGCAAACCACTCCAGTATCTCTGCCAAGAAGATGGTTGTACAAAATTGTATAACTGTACAACAACAAAATCTTTAATGAGTTTCCTACTTTATCTTAGATATCAGTAAACCATATATGCCTCTTTTTATTCTCTCTTTTGCAGCCCAATGATCCTTCTCCTCGGCAGAAGAAATATAAGAGTTGAGAAGCTTCACTAATTTTTAAAGTTATGGTGATAGATGGTGCTTTTGAAACATTATTAATTTGTTTCCTTGAAGATTTGATCATTCATAAATTGTAGTTGCCCAGCAAAAGCAATTCATACTGTTTAAGTATGATATAATCTTCAGACTTTACAAGAACAGCTAATAGTAGTTTTCATCCTCAGCATTATAGAACCTTTGAGATTCATGGATAGAATTGATATTTTAGCACTTTGCTGTGGGGGACAGTAGATGATGTCAGATTAAATTTAAATTGATCTCTTGGTGTTTATCTGTGGTCCATGTGCAATTACTTCAGCACTGGAGAACCTTTCAAAAGCATCCTGTCAATATAGCTACCTAACAGTCATTTGTATTTGTAAACTGTGCATTTGGCACCTGCTGTTCTCTGTTGCTCTGTGGCTAGTGGGGAGTCAGAATGGGTATACAATGAAGTTATTGGTTAGTACAACTCAGTAGGAGTTATTGAAGGAAAGAAACAACACTTGCTTGCCCTTAGGAGAGGATAAGAGAGAAAAAGAAAGTGGTAACATTAATGCAAACCTTCTTTTCTTTAGCTGCCAGAAAAGAATTAATGACTGGAGAAGTCAGCCAGCTCTATATCCAGAGCTTTAAATTGTTTTTAACAACACTAGTTGTTGTTTTTACTTTAAAAACACTTTTTAATTATCTAAGCTAAATTTATATGGCTTTTTTGATTTCAGGATTCCAAACAAGCTTAAACAGTTTGTGTTAGACTTGCATTCAGGAAAATTGCACAGAGAATTCCATCATGGTCCTGATCCCACTGATGTTGCTCCTGGACAGGTAGGAGTTTTCATATTCTTTCAATAGTATATTTTAGTGGGGAAAAAAGCTCTTTTCTTGCATTAATTTGATAAGTAATGCTGTTAAGCAATCCTGAAGCAATGGCCAAAATAAAAATAAACAACAGACTAATTTTTTTTAATATTGAAAAAGATGATCTCCAAGATTTTCATTTCTTTGTTGGCTAGTTTCCCTGAATCCTTTAATGATGAAAACTAAAATAAAATCAATGGATATCCTCTCAAATAAACTGGCTATTTTTAGTCAAAAAGTCATCATTTTTATTGAGCTTCAATTATCTATCTTAACTCTGTGATCAAGTTACAGCATAACCTAAAAAGCTGAAATATATTATCTTTTTATCTTCTACAGCACATTCAAGATGTAGCAAGCAGTCCACCAGAGAGTTCCTTCCAGAAACTAGCACCCAGTGAATATAGGTATACCTTATTGAGGGATCGAGATGAGCTTTAAAAACTTGAACAAAAAAATTGCAAGCCTTTCAAACAACAGCATCAACTTACGTGGTGGAAATAGTAAACCTATATTTTCATAATTCTATGTGTATTTTTATTTTGAATAAACTAAAAGAAAGGTTTGGGTTTTTAATTCCCCTGACTTAAATTATATGGTTTAATGAGTCATCCAATATAACTTCTTTTTTAAAAGTCCTATTAAGATTTAATAAGAAAAATACATCAGAGGCCCATCCTCACTTTGGATCTAACCCGACCTCCCAAACATTCATAAATCCATTGGAAGGTAATATTGCCAGAGACAATATGTTGTTAACTTGCACAGCTCCATTAAGTAAGAATTGGGATGTTTTCTGTGTAGCCTGGTAGTATGTACTCTATTTTCCCCCTTACTTTCCATAGGAACAGTTCTGTTGGTACTTTCATTGTCACATTTCTCACAACAAAAAGGGTATATATTCTGGATACTTGGGAGGGGAATAAATTAAAGTTTTACAGAACTTTGTGTTGTGTTAATGATTCATGGGATGCTGCTTATGAAAATTTGATTATGGTCTTTTGGGATTTTTAATAGGTTTTGACAAACCTGTTATTGAAGAAGCCAGAAAGCCCTAAGTCAAAAATTTGGCCTGACATATTCTTTGAGCTTAGAAAAAGAAAGAAAAGAGGAGAAATGCTGTTAAACTTATAAATGTTTACAGTGGCTATGGCAGGTATTTCAAACTATTAAAGAGTAATTTGTTCACAAATGTGAGAACAATCTCTAATCCAGATGAAATCCAGTATTTCTAATGGGGAATACAACAAAATAAAATCTGTTCAATTCCTAGTGTCTATTTAGAGTAGATCTTCCCTTTAGCAAATTTTGATTTGTATGACTATATAAGGTAGTACTGAACCAAAACCTCAGATTATCACTTAAATTCATTTTACAAATTGATCTTCCACCCAACCCCAACTACCCACTACCTTTTTTGGGTCTCACACGGACCTGAGTGGGTTATTGACATAGCTGCTACTCAGCATTCTGTCCATTGGATTCCTGATGCAGGATCTAGAGGAAAGCAGCACAAGAGAGAGACCAAAGCCAACAGAGTGGTGCTTTGCTGGCTTGGGCTGGCAGTGTATGGATCAGGAGTCTTTTTATACTTTTTATACTAATACATATAAGTCAACCCCAGTTTAGGGGAAGGTTTTTGTTTTGTTGTTTTTAATTTAAAAGGTTGACTTATGTGCCATTATATAGAATATGTAATGATACCTTGTAACACCTATGAGTTTTTTTCAAAATAAAAAAAATCTTCATATTTCTACTGGATATTTAATTATTTTGTTCTTTTGAAAAAGAACCAGCTTAGTCAATTATGGATATGATAGATAGATAGATGGATAGATAGATAGATAGCACTCTTCTACCCAATGAAAGAATCTCCTAAATATTTTTAAGAACACTTACAGTGATGGAAAGATTACCTCCCTAGAAAATAGTCCACTCTGTTTTTTTTTATTTTTGTTTTTTTGATGATTCAGGTATTATGAGCCAAAATCTATCATTCATTCATATGTGTGTGTATACAAATATGTGTGTATATGTATATGTATGTGTGTACATATGTGTGTACATATATTTATTCTAATTCTGTCCTCTGGAACCTTTTTCCAGATATCAGGCCTTTAAATATTAGAAGATACCTACTGTGTCCTATACCATCTTTCTTGTAAGCTAATGGCTTTCAATTACTTTAATGGTCCTTCATTTGATATCCTGATAGTCTTATTGACTCTTCTTCATTTTTTCAGTGATACTCCATAAATGGATATATTTGTCCTACTTGGTTTGACCAGCAAACAGTATAGTAGTAACATTACATTTCTGTTAACATGAACTAAGTAAGGCTTATTAGATTTAAAACTAAATGAGACTTTAAAGGTTATTCCAATCCTCCTTATTATATAGATGAAGAAACAGAGGCTCAGAAAAGTCAAATGACTTACTGAGGTCATTGTAGAGGACACCCAGCCAGGTCCTCTTGATTGTAACTCTTTTGCTCTTTCCATTGCATCATGCATCTTCCTCATCATTTTAAGCTTTCAGTTCACAAAAATCCCCAAGCTTTTTCCCTCCTATACTTACACATTTGACATTTTTGAAGCTAAATATAGAACTTTACATTTATAAAATTATTTGTTTTAATATTTGGCCTGTCACAGTCTGTTAATATTATGGATTCTATCATCTAGTATATTAGCTCTTCCTCTCAATCTTGTGTCATTTGTGAATTTGATGAGCGTTCCAAATAAGAAAAATGTTGGCCAGAATAGAATCAGGAGATCAGTTGATATCAAATCCATCATCTATACTCATTTAATCCACATATGTTCATTTTGTGTTTGTTTAGGGATGTTGCAAGAAATTTTTTCAAATTCTCAGCTGAAATCCAGACTCTGAATCTTTAGTATTCCCTTTGATCTGACAATTTAGTAAAAGTTAAGAAAAAAAGGAAATGAACTTGTGAATTACATCTAGTATATTAATTATGATGAATCTGAGTATCATGTTTGAGGAAGAGTCTTTACAAAATGTTGTGTCCCCACAGGAATAAAATCAGAAATTCAGTGATCATTTTATAAACAACGAAGAAACAAGCCCAGATTCTAGTTTGCTCAAAGTCACTCAATTTATTGATTAGTGACAAACCCAAGTCTTTTGACTTCTGGGCCAATTATCATTTTCTTATGCCAGGCATTTTATAGCTGGGATTGAGGAAACATTGTCACAAGAAACAGTTGAAACACTTGGAGAAATTTAGCCTTGAAAGAACAACATTAAAGAGACACAATTTCCATCTTTAAAAATTTGAAAGGTGGTGGAAGATGGGGAATAGGTTTGTTTTGTGTTGCCACATAGAAGAAAAATAGAATAAATGAAAAAATATATTCCTAAGAATTAAGTAGGCATATTTCATCTGAAAATCAGAAAGGATTCCTCAACATTTTGAGCTGTCCAACAAATGGTGAATATGAACATTCTCATTCCAAAATGGCAAAAAAATAGTTGTAGTAAGGCTGATATACGACTCAATTGAGCCAAATCATAGGAGAATCTTTAAAAGAAACTGGAAGAACAACAGACATCTATCAGTTCTGCCAAAATTTCTATGGGACAAAAATTAATAGAACTATCACACATGAATTGCTCCATTTTGGTGCCTGATGTACTAGGTGAGAACATGGTAGTGGCACTTTGAAAGGCAAGAAGCATAGACTTGAATAAATATATAATAGTAGAAATTAATGCTGAGATAAGTATACTCTCACACACACACACACACACACACACCCCTATATTCTCTGCTCTCAGGGAGGCTGCAGTTGGAGGATCTCTTGAGCTAAGGTATTCTGAGTTGCAGTAGATTAAGCCAGTTAGATGTCTACTAAGTTTGACATTAATATAGTAAGCCCCTGGGTAGGGGAGAGGTTGTTTAAGGAGGGGCAAACCCACAGAAATCAGGAGAATTGAGGTTGTGAGTAGTCCTTATACTTTTAAGCCTAGGCAAGATAGAGAATTTAAAAAGAAGAGAAGGAAAGCTCCGGTAGGAGACCACAAAATCTTAAAAGACATCTGGGGATCAGTTCAAAAAATGAAAAATTCAATGGATTCAAAAAGATAGTGGACAGTACTATGACCCCCCCCTCCCCAAAAAGCAGCTTGAGAAGACTAACAACTTGTTACATGCCCATTTTCTTCATGTAAATGTAATATACATTGAGGACATCATTAATGTAAAACATGAACAAGAATATGCAGACTGGGAGATTTTTTTCTCTAATCCACATTTTTGTAGTTGTACAACGGAGAGATGTAGAGAATGTAATATCCCACTGTGCACTGTTTCTTAACTTACTTAGTTTGACTTAGGAGAGCAAAATATAGCTTTAAAGATTCTCAAACAAAAGTGTCTCCTAAGAAACACATCAAAAGCATGCATGAGAATGTTGTTCATTCCACTGTTTCAGTGTCAGAAAGGCGTAAAATAGGAAGGTAGGTGCTCACTGAAGGTGGTAAACAGTGACACTAGAGCTTGCTTAGCACAGTGCCTGGAACATAGTAGGTGCTAATAATAGTAGGATTGACTTAGACAATCTTGGACGAAGTCCAAATAAAAGTAGAAATACTTCTTGGTGGCCAGGTTCTCCTTAAGTTTGTTTGTATTTGATGTGCTGGTTACATTGAGCCCCAGAAAAATATTGGGCTTCTACCACCTTTCATGAGCTTGACCTATCCTGTACCTGGAGGGAAAAGCAACAGAAGATGAAAAAACAATTGCACACCTCAATGAGAGAGAGAGAGAGAGTGAGTGAGTGTGTGTGTGTGTGTGTGTGTGTGTGTGTGTGAGACTGTTTTGGAAGGATGCTACAAATGGTCCATTATCTTAACTTGGAAACATAAGATTAAGAGATTTTAGATGTAGAATTAGAAGAAATCTTAAGTCACCCAGGCCAGGGGTGGGGACATTTTTCTGCCAAGGGCCACTTGGATATTTATATTCATGGGCCATACAAAATTATTAGCTTAAAGAACTCACAGCGTGAGGCTGTTGTACCTAGCTTTCAGTTCATCATCACCTGCAGTTGCCTTACCAAATGATTCTGTGGGCCTTAGCCTGCAGGCCGGACATTCCCCACCCTTGACCCAGGCCAACTCCTTCATTTTACAGCTAGGGAAACAAACCAGAAAAATTGACTTGGTCAAGTCATGCTGCTAACGGAGCCAGGAAAGGTTCTTACTCCAACTTGTTCCAAGCCACCGTTTTGCCAAGAGATTGGGCTGCATTGCATTTAGGAATTAAGTGCCAGTTAACTATCATTGATCCCAAGTTTCTTACTGCAATGGCCCATCTTTTAATAACATTATCCTGTAGATACTACATTGCTATGAATTCTAGAACATTAAAATCTCAGAAATTCCAAGTTGAAAAGGTCTTCGGAAGCCATCTAGTCCATGTCTTCTGAACATCCCCAACACCTAGAGAACCTTACTAGAAAAACTCTAGCTGGGGAAAATCTGCTGCATCTCAAAGCTGCCGATTTGATTTTTGGATAGTTCTGTTGGGAAGTTTTTTCTCATATTGAGCCTAAATCTGGCTTCCTTATATATTTTACTTCCTGCTTCTAGTTCTGCCCCATGATGCCAAAGAAAGCAAAACTGATACTTTTAACACATGGCAACTTCTCAAGTTCTTAAAGACAGTTTACATGGTCCCACCGAGTCTCATTACGCTAAGTATCCTCAGTTCCTTCAACCACCTCGTGTGGCATGGCTCAAGAGCTCTCATCAATCTGGATGCCCTTTCCTTGATGTTCTGCAGCTTGTCTTTCTGAAAATGTATCCACAATCAAACACAATACTACAGATGTGTTTTGACCAGGGCAGAATGCAGTGGCAGACTCCCAATTCGAGACAAGTCCTTGAAGCAGCCCATAGTTTCATGAGTTATTCTACCTGTCACATGGCATACTATCTCATGCAGAGCATGCAATACCACTAAGACCGTTAGATCTTTTCCTCACAAACTGTTGCTAGTAACACTTCCCCCTCTTGTGTTTTTATGAAGTGGTTTTTTTTTTTTAACTCAAAAGAGAGGATTTCACATTTGCCTCTACTGAATTGCATCTTTACAGAGACAGAGGTAATATAGTCCAGCTATCACATTTTAAAGATAAATTAATTCAAGGTCATATAAATCTTATTAGATTCACCCCAATATTTCATTCTATATGACTCTATCATAGAACATGGCTTTCCCTTCTTACTTTGTGTCATCAGCAAATTTGATACAAAATTCTATGGCTTCAACCTTGTCATATTGATAAAAATGTCAAACAATACAAAGCCTTTTGCTTCTGATAAAGACCCTGCTTTTAACAAATAACGTGAAAGACATCAGGGACAAGCAAAAAATAGTAAGGCTGAGCATAGGACCAAAAAAAAAAAAAAAAAAAAAAGGACATTCTGAGTATGTTGCAGTGTTATCTATGAAATTTTGAAAAAGAAAAAAAACCCAGAAAGTTTCCAGTGATTTGGGTGGGTTTTTTTTGTGAAGGGTTTATAAAATGTATTGCTCAAGACTTGCACAATATGTAGAAGACAATCATAGGTTGCCATGTATAGCAATCAAAGGAGTGACTATACTGATGAATGGGTATTTGAAGTTTATCAAAACATAGCTAACCAATGATGGAATAATTAGAAATATTTATCTTTTTTTTCTTTTTGCTGAGGCAATTGGGGTTAAGTGACTTGCCCAGGGTCACACAGCTAGGAAGTGTTAAGTGTCTGAGGCCACATTTGAACTCAGGTCCTCCTAACTTCAGGGCTGGTGCTCTATCCACTGCACCACCTAGCTGCCCCAATTAGAAATATTTAAATAGAGCTGTGGTGACCACTTATTCAAGATAATGACTTCCTTACATGTTTGGGATGTTTAATTAGATAATCTTCCTTTATTCTCTAAAATTTACACTGATATGCTAAGCCACAAATTATTCAGTGTTAGTTTTTTTCTAAGACATGAATCAGAATTTTATATCTAGAAGGGCTTTAGATAGCTTAAGTACCAGGTTTAGTCAGTGGTAGTACAGGTGAGACCAAGAATGTCTGAAATTTGAAAACTAGATAGATTCAATAATGTGGGATAAGTGAATATGTCTAGTTTCTTTTAATATACATGCAACAGAAAGAAGTTTGTATACAAACAGGCAGATCCAGCAGAAGCCAATGAGCAGATCTCCCAAAAGATGGCATCATTAAGGAATGCATAACAATTCTGGGAGGCAAATGGTAATCATAAAGAAGTTTGGCAACTATGTAGATGCTCTGGCAAGTCAAGAGCCCATGGTCAAGGAAGAAGTCATGCAGGAAGTTTGTTCCAAGATTAGGATTCAGCTACCTGCTTGAACTCTAGTGGTAGATCTCTGGTTCCTGAGACCAACTAGAAGTGAAGATAGGACCCTACAGTTCTAGAAGAAATGGGCTTACAGAGGTTAAGTCAGAGTCCTGGTTTCATATTCTGGCTTCTACTTAACTACCTTTATGAACTTAATCAAATTATTTGATCTCTCTTGAATTACATAAGCTCTAAGGTCACTTTGGGTTCTAAAACTATGATACTGTAACTTTGTGAAAGTCACAATCTCCTTGAATCTCAGTTTCTTCATTTTATATATGGGAATAATAATAACTGTACTACCTACCTCAGAAAGTTGTTGTGGGGCATCTCAAACTCATCTCTTTTTCCAAACCCCACCCTTCCAACTTTGCCAATGGCAGTGCCATATTCCAGTCGTTAAGTACACAAACTTGGAGTCCTCTTCAACTTTCACCCCCTATATCTGACTAGATCCCATGTACATTCTACTTTTGCAATCTTTCTCACATATTTCCCTTACTTTCCCTTCACATATATGCAGCCTCCAACCTAGTTCAAGACTTGCAATAGTTGGTCTTCCTACCTCAAGTTCCTTCCCCCTCTATTATGTCTTCAATACACAGATCCCTAAAGTCACAAGCAAAATAAAACAAAACCCAAACTCAAAATAAATCCAAAACCCCCCAAACTCCACTAGCTCCCTTTTGCCTCTGAGATTAAATACAAACTCCTCTGAATGACTGCCCTTCACAATCTGACTCCAGTCTACCTTTCCAGGCTTGTTTCCCATTAGTCTCATTCACATATTGATTGCTGCTACACTGGCTTTTTTGCTGTCATGTCATCTATCTTCTAATATTCCATTTCCCAACACTCTGCCTTTGCTATGTAAGCTGTTCCTCTCATTTGGAATATACTCCTTCCTTATTTCTGTCTCTTAGAATCACTAGGTTCTGTCAAAGCTCAGCTTATGTTACCTTCTGAATTAGTTTTCCTAAGCATACCCCACCTTCCCCAATTTACTCTGTATTTTTCATTTAGTAGCATGTATAAATGTTTCCCCCATAGAATGTAAGCTCCTTGAGGGCAGGAATTGTTTCTTTTTGCCTTTGTATTCCTAGCATCTAGTACAGTGCCTGGCATATTGTAGACATTTAATAAATGCTGCTTGATTGACTGATTGAGGCTCATGTGAGATGTATTAAGTCATTATACCTTAAAATGTTAAATAATTATTAGCTCTGAGGAGAAAGTCTCCTAACTGAAGTTGGGACACAGATATAAGACAGATAACCAGGACTTGGAGAACTAACTGGATTATTAGTTCAGGGGTAAGTGATAAAAAAACATTTTGAGCTCAAGAACTAGAACTAACATATAACATCAAAGGAGAACCAACAGCGGGGATTGTGTTAACTCTAGACTACTGGAGCACTAATAAACCTATAAAGCAGGGATGAAGAATACCCATTTGTAGGCCTGGAAAAACTACTTTATATGCAGTAGATGTTCAATAAATGTTTTCAGAATTAAATTGAATTGAAATAACATTAATTTCCTTCATTAAGTTATGCTTCAAAGGGAATATAATTGACATAATGCTAAACCTCCTCACAGTCAGCCCTCCAGTAGCACCTTCTATGCTTTCTGGAACCCCATTATGTTGTGAGTCATATTCTTTACCCAATTCTCTTTTTGCCTGACTCCAACTCCTGGAACTAAGTGTAAACTTGCTATTCCACTAAAAGACAGTGGTCTTCCTAATCAATCTTTATACCTCCACTCTCTCCCTATTTCTATGTCTGTTACTTTTGTTAGTTTTCTTTCATGCCCATCAGCATTCTGCTCAAAACCCTTCAATTGCTCCTAATATCTATTGAATTAAACTTTAAACTATCATTTAGGCCCTCCAATGTCTGATTCAGTTATCTCCTCCATTAAGTTTTCCCTGCTTTCTACCAGTTTTTATCCTTTATCCCATTGGTCTTCACATTTCACTTTATACTTTTCATATACTTGTGTCTTATTTTGTATTCTAGTTATTTAGAACTGTTCAAGGAACTTGCAAAGAATTGGGGCTATATTTATGTTTCTTTCAGAGTCAATCAAGAACTGTGTATTAAATTCAAAGAAATTTCCCTCTAAAAGAACTGAAAGGACTAACGGGAATCCTTTCTTTTCTTCAGGTTATCAGAGATAATAGGATGTTTCTAGACATGATGGAATTTCTTTTAAAGGCAATCATAGGGATGAGAAGATGCTGAGGAAGCAGAAAAGAATATATTTCAGTGTCAAGGGTGTGCAAAGTGGAACAGAGGAAGAAAAGGGGAAATCTTGGACAGGGATGGAGTGTACCTTAGGAGAGACCAGGTCAAGTGTGTGTGTGTATAAATATATGTGTGTGTGTGATGAGATATTTAAACAACATGAAAGCAAAGAGAAAAAAAAGATGAAATTGCAAAACAAAATAATAAAAGCTCACATTTATATAGTTTACAAATTATTTTTTCTCATTTGAACTTCACACAGTTCTGTGAAGAGGAAACCAAAGCTCTAAGAGGCTAACTTAACCACAGTTATAAAACTAATAACGGTAGAACAGAAATGCAAATTCAAGTCTTCTGCTTTACAATTTAAGCATACTTTTGTTTTTTTTTTTGTTTTCTTATGCAACAAGGCCATACATATGACTTCACATATATAATTGATATAATACTGCTTGTCTTCCCAAAGGGTGTGAGAACATAAGGAGGGAGGGAGAAAATTTGGGATTCAAATTTTTAAAAATTAATGTTAAAATTTTAAATGTAATTGGGAAATAATGAAATAAATAAAACATACTAAGGGGGGGGAAGAAACTCATTCATAAAGGATGGGAAGATACTCAGCTTATATTCTATCAAGGAAGATAACGTGTATTTGGCATGCAGACACATAAACTTTACACACTATATATATGTATGCATGTGTGTGTATAAATATACATCATAAAATAAATGAGGTAGAGTTGAGGGAAAAGTGTATTACAGATAGTGGGGTTGGCCAATGCAAAGGCACAGGGATGGGAGTTGAGATGTATGCATGGAAGAAAGAAATCTGGTTTGGACAAAACAGTTTAATTTTGGACAAATTAAACCTCAAGTAGGAGATGGATAGTGGGACTGTCCTTATATGCAACTAAAGTAGAATGATGGAGTAGGTCATGGGATTTTAGAAGGTTTAGGAATTAGGAGGTTAGGGAATTTGAAGAGTATCACCATTCCCCTTAGGACCAGCATGTCGGGGCAGGGTATGAGAGAAGTTACCACCAGGGCCAGATAAAATGCTAGAGATGCAATGAAATGGAAGGTTGAAGAACTGGAGCCAGGGGAATAGGAAGCAAATTTCAGTAAGGGACAGTAAATGGAAGGAGTGTTGGAATATGAACACTCCTCCCCACCTGCCCCCTCACACATTCCACTCTAAACGTTCATATGGATTATTTGTGCCTGACCTGTGGTGGAGCCTTCCAAGCTCCTATTGCTCTAATCAGCCACAGTTTAGACATGTGTCTTAAACCTAACATATCATTTTTGCCCTCTTCACTTAATAGGTTAGCGGGAATCTGGCTAAACACAATTTTACTATCTTCAAAGTATTTCAAGGTATTCTGGCTATTCACTTCTTTTCTAAAATCATAATATCAACTGGAAAAAGGAAGGAAAATACCACCTATGCTTTTGTTTCAAGATTGCTACTCAGGACTTCAGTACCACTAGAGAAGTTTTGCAGCCTCATCTCACTATTATTTTTTCTTTCCCAAGTAAATCAGCAAAAAGAGAGAGTGTTTAATAGATTTTATTAGTCTTTTCTAGCTGTCACATTACTCTAAGAGGATGGCACACCACCCAATGAGCTTTTTTAGCTCAATACCCTCTACCCAGTGTTTATCTCTGCACCAAATATGTGCCTCTTCCTCTTGGGACAAATAACAGGATTCTTCAAATCTAATTGTAAATTCTTCTTGTTCCTGGGAGAATGTGAAACCTATTTCTTCAGCAGATTCAATGTATGTCTGATGGGAAGAGCCATATAACGGTTGTATAGTGCCAGTAGTGTTTCTTCTCCCTTTCCTTCTCTGTAAGGTTTATTCTGCAAAGAAACTAAATCCCACATTATCCCTGACCTCCAGGAGTTTATAATCTGATTGGGGAGCCACAACTAGCACACAACCAGAAAGTAACAGTTTAGTACTTCATTACACAGGAGTTGAGAAGGGAGAAATCAGCATAGGTAACAGTATTTAGAGGAGATTTCATGGAGGTCCTAAGACTTGAAGTGAGCCTTGAAGGATGGCTAAGGCTTAATTAAACAGGTAGAGCAAAGGGATGATTGTTTCAAGTAGGGAAATGGGATAAGAAAAGGGGGGAAGCACAAAAGGCATTTAACAGTAACTAGATCAGCTTGAGATTCTTGAGATTAAGTTAGAAGAGTTTCAGGAAAAGCAGATTTGGACTAGATATACAAGATCATATATGCACGTCAGATCAATTCTGGACTTTGTGGGGAAATTTTTTCAACAGGAGCATTACATAATGAAAGAGGAGTTTTAATCTTGTAATGGCACACAAGAAGAACTGGAGGAAGCTAGGATTTATATAGTACTTTAATGTTTACATCTCAATTCAGTCCTCAAATCAAACCTGTAAGGCCAGTGCTATAATCATACAACTACTAAGTGTATGAAGTAGGATTTGAATTCAGATCTTTCTGACCTGAGTTTCAGTACTATTACACTACTCTACCAATTAACAAGGACTGGGAATGTAAAGGAAAGAATGGATAAAAGATATTTCTGAAGGTACAAATGACAAAATTTGCTGACAGATTGGATGACACAAATAACTACAATACAAATAAAAAAATATGTGAAAAGAAATCTCTACAAAATACTGACAATTCTACACCAAATAAATTACCTTTAGCTGGAGAAATTCATTAGCTCTGGAAAAAAGGATGTCTCCAAATATTTTGACAGCTGTATAAAGTTAGCAACTGAGATGCACTTTGAGAAATGGAATAGGTTTCAAAAGACAGAGTCTCTTCTGGGCATATAGAATAATATAATAAAAGATAAAAAATAAGGAAAAATCAGAGCACATTCATTGAAATGCAGATAGCTTGATTTGTCTAGAATGAAGTTGGGAAGTAATCTAAGACTATCTATTAAAGACATTAAAAAAAAAAAAAACTAAGTGCTTACTATGTGTCAGGCATGGTGCTAAGCACTAATGATACAAATACAAGCAAATAAAAATTTTGCCCTCAAGGAGCCTACACTCTAATGTGGGAAGACAAAAATAAAGGGAGTGGGGATATCACAATGCAGAGATGGATGGTATGTAGTATGAAGTCCTACACGCCCAACAAAGTAACCAATTCACCAATCAGAACTGGCAGAGTACCAGGGAGTGGAAGAAAAGACTCATAGGCTGATGGAAGAAGGCATGGTGTGGTGATGGTAGGGAACCTAACCTCCTCATTTTGCAGAAACCCAAAGATGGTAATGACTTGCCCAAGATCATACAGGTAGTTAGTTAGTGGCTGAGCAGTGGCTAAAAATGAAGTCTTCCTATACAGAGTTCTTTCCATTCATTTTAATGTATTATTCTCCTGTGTAATGCAAACCAAGAGAAGGAAGTGATTAACAGTGTTAGCTACTGCAGAAAAACCACAGAGGATGGAGACGAAAAACATACCATTGTAGTAAAGCAATGGGGTTAAGACCAGACATCAGAGAGGTAATTTCAGGTCCAGTTAATTGGAGGTAGAAGTGTCTTATGTGATGAAGAGCTCTGCAATATGACCATTCTGGGTGACAGAGATGGAGGTGACAGGACTGGAGTTTAAGGAATTGTGGGAATGAGGCAGAACAATATAATGGAAAAATGCAGCTCCAAGTTGAATAGAAAATCCCGCTCTGAAACTTATTCATATGCATGTCGCTCAAAAAGATACTTAAATCTGTGAGCCTCTTTCTTCACCTGTAAATAGACATATTGATACCTGCATTATTTACTTGATAGGACTGTGGTGAGATGTGTGCTTATTAAATCTCAAAGTGCTATTTAAATGTAATTTATCAATGAAGGGCCATCAGTATGGACATTAAAAATTCTGAAAATAGTAAGAATTACAAAGAGTATATACTAGATGCCAAAATCATAGAAACGGAACTTCCAGAAGGTGCAATCAGTAATGTATAGAATAGTCAGATGGAAAATACTCCCATTAACTAATCTTTATTAAGTACCTACTAAATACTCTAAGGCACTGTTCCTTGATGACACTTGAGGAAAGAACAGTGGGAAGTATGCTTATACAATTTCTCCTACATGCATGTGGAGTTTCCAAAACAGTTCACTACCTAGGGGCAGCTAGGTGGCGCAGTGGATAGAGCACCAGCCCCGAATTCAGGAGGATCCGAGTTCAAAAGTGATCTCAGACACAACACTGCTGACCTGTGTGACCCTGGGAAAGTCACTTAATCCCAATTGCCTCAGCAAAAACAAACAAAAAAAAACAAATTCACTACCTTTGAGGCATATGGCTTTTTTTTTTTTTTCAAACCCAAGGGCCAAAAGATTACTCTTGGGAAAAATGGGAAGTAAAGGGAAATGCTTGTCTTTATGGCCCCAGCAGCCTGCTGTGCTTACCAGCTTATGATTTTTTTTTCCTAGGAGTATTCACATTCTGAACTTGTTGCTAGGTTTATACAATCCAATACCTATCTACTTTGCCTTATTGTTCTTAATTAGCTCTATCCCGGGCTAAGGGTCCCACCCATCCAAGTGTCTGTACCCAAGGGCAAGCTGAATTCTGAAGTTAGAAAAGGATGAGGAGGGAAGAATGGATGAAGATGCATACTGGCCTGAAGAAGTGAAATTGAAGAAACTCACACTGGTTATCTTCCATTACCTCTCTTAGAAATCAGAGAGTGTTGCATCTATTAGGTGTGAGGATGCACGGCAGAATGGGGATTTGGTTATAGAATAGCTCCAGTTGGGGATATAATGGAAAGAACTCAGTGGGGAAAAGACAAGGTCAAAAAAAAAAAAAAAAAGACCTTGTTTCTAGTCTAGGATTATATATTCAGAGGAATACACAGCTAAAGTATACAGATTATATCAAATATCCACATGTAAATGTTGTTTGGATTGTGTTTCTCCTAAATTCACTTATACATGCCTACACCCAGACTAATTTCCCACTTTTTTTGGGGGGGGGGTCAACTCTCATGGCCTCTTCCTCAGTTTATTCCCTTTGCTTTTCTTTTACTACCCAAGGGAGTTTAATATCATATTACAATCAAAGTGCTTTTCAAAGCTTAAAGTATTATATAAATGCTATCTTTTTGGAGGGCTGTGGGGGGGAGAGATACTTGGATATTTTACTGTGTACATCCCTCTCGGATCCTTTAAGCAAGAATTTTTTCTTTAATGTCTTTAAATGTCTTCAAGCAAAACATTTCTCACTGGGAATCTTCATTCAGAAAAATGCCCATGTGTTCCTACATTGAATTCATTATCTGGGGTTCATCCAGGGACCAGCTCAAAGAATCTGCTTTTTCTCCTAGATAATACTTGTTTCTCTTATACAGAAATCCCACTTCCATATATGTTCTGCCAGTGAGATGGATAATTGAGGTCCCTGTCTCTTGGCCTGTGTAACTTACTGATCTTGTTAAATATTTTTAGCTCATCCTAGATGCTGGGACAGAACAAAGAAAAGTAGGTTCAAATCACTGACATGGATCTCAACAAATTATATTTAAGATGAAGATTTACTGTTTTTGAAATGTTGGTAGGTGAAATCTGACCCATGCTCTTAAAAAAAAAAGGGGGTCACTTTGGCTCTGACCCTTCTCTTATTACTTGTGTACCCTTGGACTAATTGACTTCTATGGTGCCTTGAAACTCTAAATCTATCATCTTCCTCTTGTAGACAGATAAATAAAGCATGTACGTAGTACTTACCATATCCAGGCACTGCACTAAGTGCTGAGAATATAAATACAAACCACAATAAAATGAGATCCTTCCTTCAGGAAATATTCTAATGAGAGAATAACACACATAAATGGGGTAGGGGAGAAGGGATAGTAGGAAGAATAGTAGGAATGAGTTTAGCTGGCTTGGGTTATTTCTTCAAATTAAGATTTCAAGGAGTATCACCAGTGAGAGTAAAGTAGGTGGCAATTATCATTATGGCCCCCTACTCTCATTTTCAGGCTTCCCTGTTTCTGGGTCTGTCTTCTACTGTTTAAACAAAACCTTGATTTGGGAACCATAAAAAGTAATACAAATGAGGTATTTTTATTCTTAGTACCACTGGTAGAAACAGCTTAATTCTAAAAATAGTATTCTAAGAGTTTAGTTTCTAAGTCACTGAAACTCCTCGCTCCTCCCCTACCACCATTCATTAGTCTTATATATCTTAAACTGCAATGGCTCAAGAGTACCATCTAAGAAGCAAGGTATGGAGGATGCCCAGTGTTAAGATAGATGATTAGGAGAAGATTAACATGAGAATAATCAGGAGGCTATGTGGAAGGAAAAATGATGGGGAATAACATTGAATTTAGCAGGAAAAGGTGAAAGGATGGATAGAGATGCCAGACATAGAACATGTGTTAGAAATTGGATCCAAAAAAAAAATTAAAAAAAAAGAAATTGGATCCATTCCACAATTAGCATATAACATCATCGTCACCATAGCAAGCATTCATATAGCATTTTAAGGTTTACAAAGTGCTTTGCAAGTATCTCATTTTATTCTTACAACAGCTGTGGGAGGTATATGCTACAATTATCCTCATATTCCAGATGAGAAAAAAGAGACAGTGGCTTTGTCCAGGGTCACAGAGTTAGTGTCTAAAGGTGGATTTGAACTCAGCTCTTCTTGACTCCAGACCCAGGGCTCTATTCATTGAAGCTGCCTATATAACATTTTGAAGAGCTCAGCTAACTTTGGGGGTAATATCTTTATTATCCTTAATGTTCAACAGTGTTTGGCAGCTATATTATAGGTACTTAATACAAACTTGTTAAATGAAAAATTGATTGAATATATTCTAATTGAAATGCTTCTCTCAAACCCTTGTGTCAAGAAGAGATTGGAAAATTGAAAACAAAACCATAAGTGTTCCAAGGAGCTATATGAAAACTTTCAGACAAATATTAACACAATGTTGTATTAAAACCTGACACAGTAATATCAGATGGGAGCCAGTAGATATGAAAGCAGACAGCAAATAATACTAGGGTTGCATAAAGAAGGGGAAATAGTACTCTCTTTCCTTAGACTTTGTAAAACTGGTGTGAATGAGTAACAACTTTAATAATAAAATCATGGTTCTCTCTAGATCTTACACTAATGGCAAAAATTAATGAACAGAAATTCCTAGAAATAAACTCAATCCTAGAGGAATCACAGGACCCTCCAGTTCATTATATCACATGACATCATTCTCACAACAGCTACTCTGACCATTATATAATCCAATTGGATGAATACGTACTATAGAAAGGACCTATTCCCCTTTGCTCAAGTTGGTGTTAAAGTAGGAGACAGGTATCATCTCTCTCCTCACCTAAAAGATAAATGTAATAGGAAAATTGTGTGTGTTAGTGTAAAAGAAGGGAGGGAATAGGGAAGAAATGGAGGATATAAGTAAAAGAGGTAAGTGCAACCCAAGCCTTTGTGAAATCTTTAAATAACAATAATTTGGAGAGATCCTTGAATGGCTAGATAGTAAAAAGATAAGTAAATAGTATAAGGTAAGTAAAAAGATAAAATAGGTAGGCCACTATTTTTACTTAGGGAGAAACCTTGCTAAGTGTTTTTGTTCAAAAGATCCTTTGAGACAAAGGGTGAAAAAAAAGCTACATAATAGCCTTTCAAATATTTTATGGATATTATCCTCCAAATTTACTCTTCTCTAGATTGAACATTCCTACTATCTTTACATGACTCTCATATGGCATGGTGTAGATCAGTGGTATTCAAATTCAAATAGAAATTGGGGCCAACTGATGTACATAAAAAATTTTTGTGGGCCACATATTGACTTAGTTTTAAAATTTAATGTTATTTATGTTTTATTGTATTGTGTCAAATATTTCTTAATTGCATTTTGGTCTTATTTGGGTAGTACTTGAGTTTTATTTTATACACTTGATACCCTTGGTTTCTTGGCCATCCTCCTATATATGCACATAAACTTGTGACTTTCCTTCCAGAGATGTGACCCTAAGAACAGGATACAGAACTGGGGATATATGTGTCATAACTAACACAGAATCTAGTAGGTTTGTCCTTTAGACTGTGAGCTTCTTGAGAGAAGGGAATATCTTTTGCCTTTGTATCCTTTGCTTGGCAAAGTACTTGGTACACAGGCCCTTAATAAATGCTGACCAAATGATTTCCCTTGATCATCACATTACACTTCTATCAACGAAACCTAAAATGCATTAGATTTTTTGGCTGTCAAGTAACACTGCTGACTCATATTGGTCTTAAAAGTCCACTAGAATTTTGAAGGCCTTTTTACATTAATCTGGTGAGATAAGCAGGTAAAGTTCTCTCTTCTCTTAAAATGTTACTTTGGGGGAAGATTTTTCCAACAAGACTTGACTCCTTAGCAGGTTACTTTCAAGGAGTACACCAATGTCCTGAGACTGAAAAATGCCAATTTAAAAAAAAAAAAAAAAAAAAGGTGTCACTTTGGCTCTGACCCTTCTCTGACAAGCACTAAAATAGATTGAATGGTGATCAGATTTTTTTTTTTGTCTTGGAGGTTTAGGAAAGTAAGTACAGAGAGAAAGAATAATAAAGTGCATACTATAAACTAAATTTCTCATTGTAGATTTGTTGAATTAATGTCCATAAGAAAGAAGCAAAGGATCTTTGAAAATCTAGAGAGAGAGATTAGCAGGATTGTCTGTGTGACTTGCAAAGAAAGTCTCCTACCACTTATTTTCTTTATTTAAAGAAGCAGAAGGAAAAAAGAAGGAAAGAAGGCAAGTTCAAAGTAATTAATAGAGAACTTGGAAGAGAGGTTGGAAATATTTTGGAAAAAAAGAAACAGAAAACAGGGTATGAAGTATATGACTGTCTTTCCATTCTTTTAACAGTTCTGGGCAGGGTAAGGCTGTGTTGTACTGGGTTTCATTCACTTCAGCCCCCTGGGCATGTGCCAGACTGTAGCAGCTCACACAGTGGACACACACTGAACACGATGACATCTCAATTATACCTTCACCCAGAGACCAAGTTCCAGTTCTCCAAGAAAAGGCTTGTAGAATAACTTTCATTTTCTTTCTATAATTGAAATAATTTCCTATAAACTTGCCAATTCCTTAGATCTTCAAGTCAAGGTAAATGAGAAAAGCATTCTTCTAGTATCCATTTTTTTCCCCTCTACCTTAAACACTGACATACTGACATATGATCCTAGTCCTTGTAAAGGCCATAACTCAACCATCACATAGGTAGAAAATTTGTAACTTAACAGTCATCTTTGAACTTCAGCTGAGAGGCAGTTCTCAACACCTGGTCTACTGAAACACTAATATCCCAATTAATACTCTATGTCAAATGACAAAATGTTTCCTCCGATTCCATTTCCACTCGGTATGATTGTCTACATTGTTTGTATCAATGAGTAAGCTTGTCTTCCATGAGCTGACTTGCGTGTCCATCATTGTTGGCAACTGCTATAGGGATCCTAATGAAACAGGTCTAGTTTCAGCTGGATTTTTTGTCACTTTGCCTAGGAAGATCTGGACAGCTGGAAGTGATCGCAATCATTTCCTGTTTTTTTCTTTGTATCAATTTTCCACCTGTGAAGCCCAACAACCCACCACCAACTGCAGCTGCAATTCCTGCCTTGAAGCCTGCAAAGAGGCCAAGTGGACCCCCTACTACTCCTCCAATGATTGCACCTGTGACAGGCAGAGCTGCCAGCTTGTATTTTGCAGCCTGTTAAAAAAAAATGAGAGAAAAAAATTCAATTTAGAAATGGAATTGAGAATATTTGCTTGTAGTGATGTGCATTTTTTCTTCATTACTCCTGGCAATGCCTCTTTAATCCTTGAGATGTATGTAGTTAACCCTCAGAACAGTATGTATGAAAAAAAAAAGTGGAATATTCTACAAATAAGAAGACTGGGTGCTGCAACTGCTCAAGGCTTCAGGACTCCAATAAAGAAAGACTGGATAATTGAAATTGCTTCTAGCTAACTTATAAAACAAATAATTCACTAATTATCTGATGGGTTTATTTAAATGAATGGCAACAGCTATTGAATGCTCCTTGGCCTTTTCTGTACACATACACAAAAAAAATTACTGTGGTTCATACACCTGAGATTCAAAACCCACAGGAATGTTGGCTCACAGGTGATCCCAAAGCTGTTATGGTTCTGGCAGATTGATTCATTTTGCCTTTCCTTAGTTCTTGCAAACTAGCTGGGGCCCTTCTTCTTTCTGATAATTCCTCTGAACTATATAGCACAAATGCCCATCACCAAAAGGCTTCAGTTTACTTTTTTTTTTTGAAAAAAAAAAAAGAAGAAAAGAAAAAGAAAAAAATTCCTCTTGACAGAATGATTCTTGGGGTAGAATATTACAACAATCATTGATTTCTTTTACTACCTATGTGCCATTTCTTCCTTATTTCCTTAATTGCTGGTTCCCTCAACATTAAAGAGGGCAGATCAATGGGGTTAATACTGAAGATTCCTGGGAGGCAGAGGACCATTGATTTGTCAGCAGGAGCAGAGCCTTACCTTCCCCAAGTTTTTGGTTCCCTCTTCAACATTCACAGCAGCACTGTTGACATGGTCTTCGATGCTGTCAATCTTCTCCTGCTGAGACTAGATGCAAAGGAATTATGAGGGAGATTTCCTGCTGGGAAGCAGCAGTAAGCCAATACACACTATTTTAATTCCTGTAATCAGGGCCCTCATGTATTGTAGCCTTGCAGTCTTAATGGTGGTTCATTAAGAGCATCTGATAAAGCATACTGAAAAGTACGAATTTACTTTTTTTTTTTTTTAAAAAGGGAAATTTAACTACTAAGTAATAAAATGGTAGTGTATTTATAGAAAAATATATCTCATATTAAATTGGGCTCTTTATTAATTAATATGCTATTATTTGAATGATTCAAATCTCAAGAGGAAAAAAAACAACAAAAAACCCCCAAATATCTAGGTGGCATGCTGTGTTTGCTTAAAAAAAAAAAAAACTACCAAAAAAAAACCCACTTCCTATTCTGGAATTCTGAAGATTTGGTTTAAAACAGGGGCAGATTACATTACAATGAAAATGCTACTGAGTTTAGAAATACAAATTAGTACTTCTGATCTCTCTGAATGTAATATACTTATTTTAACTTACACAAAAGGCATTTCCCCTTCTAAACCACGGTAGAGTGGAGTAAATGAACTCAGTGATTTTAGGTTTTAATAGTTTAATGCATCATAAAATGACAAATCAAAATATTTCACATTTACAGAAATGAAAATAGCAAATTGAGGAGTCAATGTCGATTTAATTAAATTTAACAGTAAAACAAAATAGTGGTAACTACATAGCACAATAGGAATTGTGACTAAAATTGACAGAGAAAGATTATCTCTTTAGAGCCAACTGAGTTACTTTGTAATAATTCAATTTTAGGCCAATCTTAAATACAGTTTTAATAACTTATATTAATAGCATCTTACACTGATGCTATAAACAGAAAACACAATTATAATCCCAGCTGCCATTTTCACTGAAATATCACAGTCATTTTTTTCCCCCATAGCTGGCATGTTTTCTGTTGTTGACATTTTCTCCCCTTCATACAATACCTTATATTTAAGTATTCAATGCTTTCCTAATATTTCTTCAGCCTTGCAATCAACATTTCTACCTAGGTCTCTCTGCCTACATAGCTGAAGGGATATTATCAATATTCCATAAGGAAGAAACTTGGAGGCAACCTCTTCCAGAAGCCACCTTTTTTTTCCCCCCCATAACCTATAAAACTTTACTTCCTAAGTCTGCCTTTCAATCCTAGTACTTCTTTCCTATTTGATGTCTGATATTTCTTGATTATGTCCCATACACTATCTTTTATAACTTTTCCTCTCTCTTTTTAATCATCTCTTTCCCAGATGTTAAACCTCCAACTGAAGTCTTCCCTTTCAGAAAATTTTTTCGAATAAGGACCTTGGGGGGGCAGCGAGGTGCGCAGTGGATAGAGCACTAGCCCTGACTTCAGGAGGACCTGAGTTCAAATATGACCTCAGACACTTAACATTCCCTAGCTGTGTGACCCTGGGCAAGTCATTTAACCCCAATTGCCTCAGCAAAAAAAAAAAAAAATGAGAATAAGGACCTTGTCCAGTGATTCTACACATTGAACTCCACTCCTAAAAATGTCCTATAAAGACCCCTTAACAATTTTATATGTGTACACACACACACACACACACACTCAAAGCCCCTTAACAATTAACTCACAAACTTCTAGTCAATTATGAAGCCCAAATTATTGGCCTTCAGGAAAGTAGCAAATGGAATTTCTAACAAAGAAGGCTTTTCTATGCCTCCTTCTCCATTTAAGATCCTTATATGATTGCTACTAATTATTATTTATCTTTAAGATTCAGGGAAATATAAAGGAACTTCTCCCCAAATATATTGAATATTATATTGGAGATAACACAGTGTCTTGACTTGAAGCATATTTACTGAATGAACAAAGATTATATACCACTCCTTCCCAGGTCAGCCATCACATCACAAAATGCCTTTGATTTGATGAGGTCTAGTGGAGCTTTTATTTAAAAAGAAAAGTATTACTACATTTTATTGCAAATATACATTCTTTTACAATTAAGAAAATAAAAAAGGGGGGGGAGAGCAATTCAGCAAAACAAGCCACCAAGTCTATAAGCATGTACAATGTTCCAAACACATTAAAGAAAGGTATGGTATATTTTCTTATTTCTTGCCATGGGAAAATCTTGTATCTTTACTTTTAATTATGAATTATTTCGGCTTATAAAATGGCAAAATAGACACAATTTCTTATAGACGAATAAAGAACCCCTGAGGACAATTATATTCCCATTCTTCATGATTCTAGTTGGCTTTCTGATGTTGAGGATATCTTGCCATCATAATGGCTCACACTGCACAATTCTTGCTGATCTGTCTCTTTTTTTTTTTTAGGGGCAGGGGAGGGAGGTTAAAAAAGCAGCAGTAGTTTGCCTAACATATCCTTTCTGAGGCTTAGGTTTCCTCCTGTTTTTTTTCTTTTTCTTTCTTTTTTTTAGGACCCTCCCTGATAGGCCTATTTGTGGGTTTATTGTCTATGAAAGAAATGTAATATCCTCAGCTAAGCCTTCAGAATCTTCTGGCAATAATATTTCACATTTGCACTCACAATAATCCTCATTTTCCTAAACTATGTTTTCAAAGTTTGTACCTGATCATAACGATAAACTATACTTGTCTATCACCTAGAGAAAAACAAATAGCCTACAATTTTTCTATGGAGTACAAAATCTAGCTATCTCTATATAATCATTAACCTTAGTATCCCTTCCAGGAAACCTGACTACCAGTACTTATGACCTTTGCTATTATTCACCAACTCTCTGAGACAGGATTCAAATTGTATACTCATTCCTCTTCATGTCCCCTTAAGATACAGTGTATCTTTCTATCAGATTAACTTTTGTGCAGGAAGGTTTACTACTTCTAGTGATGGAATAAAGACAGAAGAGTGCTGGATCTGACACACTGCCATCGATAGAATTCTACCCTAGAAATCAGAAATGTTCATTTCTAATCCCACTTCTGTCACTAAATAATTACTTAACTTTGGTGGTCACTTAAACTCCTACCAAGTGACCATCTAACATTCTTTTGGAAGACCTCCAGTGATAAAGAACTCACTGTAAGCTATACACTATACACAGGTCAAACCATTAAATTTCTGAACAACTCCAAATGTTGAGAGGTGGTTTTCTATTTTGAAACCCAAATATAGTTCCCCATTATCTTTACTCATTGATCTTTTTCTTCACCTTTAAGCTAAGAAAAACTTTTTTACTAGTGGGGGAGATGAATGAGCTTATCATGTTTATAAAGATCATAAGATTACATCTGAAGACAAGGATCATCTGTCCAATCTTTCTGCTCTAAGATCTCTTGTCTCCAGGTTACACCTCCCCTTTCTATAGAATATCAATAAACTCTTCCTTGTATGTCTGGTTAATATCAAATGCTTACAAATGAAAAATACTTCTACGATGTCATTCTATCAACCTTGAAGTAAAAGCAATAGTTTGTTATACTCACATTCACTAATAGAGAGAAATCAGTAATTAGCTGATTGAGTTCCATCAAATCCTAAAAAGAAAAAAAAATCATTATTATCTTACTTTCATGAATTATGGTCAATAAAAGGGAAATGCTTCTTAACATACCGCTTCTAAAGATTCCCAGGATTCTGCAGCATTTTGATCTTGGGGAATTTCAGGCAAGGATGAATACACCTGGACCAAACTCTGGGGACCAGCTTCAGCTTTGGTGGTATGAAATGCTTCTGATTGAAAACATTACCACATGTAGAAGTTTAATTACTTTATTAAGAAAAGTAATTAATTAGGAATTAGCAATATATATTTCTATAACTAATTCTAAAATATACTTACCATGTAAAGTCATTAATAATAATATTAACTATCTCTATATTAGCTTAGATTTATTTTAAAAGAATTACTCTTAAAGAATCTTTTTGGTACATATCTGGCTATTTGGGTTTGTTATAAAAAGAAAATGTTATAAAACTCAATATCTAATAGAAGACTGGATGACTGCTCTTTGGAGGAGAAACTATACTGAATTATATTTGTAAAATATGAGTCAAACCACATGGAGATATTTAACCTGGAGAAGAGAAGACTGAGGGAGAGGAAAGGAATGATAGAAATTTTCAAATATCTGAAACACTAATATACAGAAATTCCTTTGTTTGTTTGGCCCTACTGGGCAGAGCTAGGACTAATGAGTATAAGTAAAAAAGAGGTAGAGTTCAAATAGATAGGAACACCTCATAATGATTAGAGCTATTTTGAAAGGGGAAGCAATTTCCCTATCTGTGAAGGTCTGAAGTCTATGAAGGCTGGACAGTTATGAATTGGGGATGTTGTAGAAGGAATTCATATTTAGCTATGGGTTGTATTTAATGATCAATAAGGTCCTTTCCAACTCTCAGAATCTGATTCATTCCATGGCTTATATAGAGTTTATGAAAAGGGGGGGGGCATTTAGAAACAGTAGTATTTATCTTTTTCCACATTACTTCCTATAATTCCAACAATTTTTTTGGCTATTTAGCAATACAAATCTAGCACCACAAAGAGACTAAAATCTAAGAATCACTGCACAACAAGAATAGTTAAATACATCACATCAGAAGACAATGGTCTTATCATATTTGTTATTTATTGATGTTGGTACCTTTTAGTCACTCAGTTCAATTGTTTAATTCCTTTGTTTACTATGTGCAAGATCTTATATAAATTTAAAGGTAGACTAAAAGGTTCTAACTCATATCTAAAGTAAATTAAACATTGCCCATACCTTGAGATATAGAAATATATATATACATATATATATACCTGATCTTCACTGTGCCTCCTTGAAACTTAAATTCTTATTTTCAGGCGGTTTGAAGTATTTTCTTTCTTTGACCATGAGATTCTGGATTTTGGCTATAATATTCTCGGGAGTTTCCATTTTGGTATTTTGTTTACAAAATGACTAGTGGGATTCCTTCTATTTCTACTTTGCCTTCTAGTTTTAAATGATCTGGGTAGTTTCTTGAAATATTATGTTCAGCCTAATTTTTTAGTGATGGCTTTCATGTACAGTTCAACAATCTCTAAATTTCATCTTCCTGATATTTTCTTTGTTTTTCTTTGAGATACCCTGAATTTTAACCTATTTTTTTCAGTGTTTTTTTTTCTTTCCCTTCCTTCTCTCTCTCTTCCCCAAGGCAACAAGCAATTTGATATTGGTTATACATGTACAATAATTTTAAACATATTTACATATTACTCATGTTGGATCACACATGATTTAGTAGTGACCAATATAAAAAAGCTGAGAGCTTGGAATACAATATTCTAGAAGGCAATGGATATAGAATTATAGCCAAAAATAATTTACCCAGCAAAACTAAGTATAATCTTATAGGAGAAAAAATAGACCTTGAATGAAAAAGACTTCCAAGTATTCCTGATGAAAAGAACAAAACTAAGTAGAAACTCATGAAGTGCAAACATAGGAGTGAAGAGAAACATTAAAAAGACAAACATGAATAAACAATCATAAGAGACTTAAAAGGGATAAACTAATTATATTCTAATATGGAGAGGTGAAATATGTATAGCCTTTGAACCTGATTTTCATTAGGGATTGTAGTCCTGTTATGTTTTGATGATCTTAAAAGAAGAATGAGAAGGGAGAGGAATAGGAATATCCAGAGGAGCAGGGGAAGGCAGAGGAAGGTTAGGGAAAATTATCTCACATAATTGGTGTGTACAGTAGAAATGGGCAGAAAAAAAAATGACCAAATAATGAGTTTTTTCCAAGGTAATTATGTTATCCATTTTATCAAAAACTAAGCTATTAAATTCTAATACTTTTATTTTACTTAATCTAATCTGTTCCATTGATCTATCTCTGGCCAAGGAGAAAGAGCTGTTATACAAGTGCTAAAAGGTTAATTTTTGCATTTTGAGTCTCTGAGGGTCTGGGAAAATAGGGGGATAGGATGTGTTATTGAGCTCTAGTGCAAGTCCAGATACATGTCCTACCTCTTTCCCTATCTATGTTTTTGGTTCTCCTGAAGAGACTTTTGCAACATTCTGCTGCTCACCATGATATTGGCTGGTGACAGTGAGTTTCCTTTGGGCAACTGCAAAAGACAAGGGGGCTGAACTCTGAAGCCTGGACCCAGGATTTCATGGTCTTAAAAACAGGAAAGGGAGACTGAAGTGTGTTTTGAGTTTTGTAGCTATATTGTGAAGGTAGCAAAGGGGAGGGCTGACTCAGTTCATGGGTTTGTTTGACCTTCTTTTGGATTCCAAGTATTCTAAATCATGGAAACAGCTCAAGTTTCAATATCTTTTATTCAAAATTTTGGTTTTGAGGAGATAAAATGATCAGAGAAAATGTCTAGTCCTCCATTCCATCTTGATCACATGACAAAAGAAATTCAGTTTATTATTTTTTACAGCAGAGTTTTACTCATGATATTTATGTGTCACAATTTGTATATATAGCCATTACCTAATAAATGGGCATTTACTTTGATTCAAGTTCTTTGCTACCACAAAAAGTACTGTTGCAAACATTGTGATGAATATGGAGTCTTGATTTTTGTCAGTCACCTCTCTGGATATAAACTGAACAATGGAATCTCTGGGATAAAGGCTATGAATATTATAGTCACACTGGTTTGACTAATTCACACTCCACCAATAAAATGTATTTTCTTTCCACACCAACTCCAACATTGATTAGTCCCGTGTTTTATCATCTTTGTGAATTTGTTACTTCTGAGGTTAAACCTCAGAGTTGTTTTGATTTGTATTTCTATTAGTAGTGATAGTAATTCTTTCACATGGTTATGAAAAGTGTGCAATTTCTTGGAAAACTGCTTATATCCTTTAATTACTTAAACTACTGGGGAATGGCTTTTGGATATATAGTTCTTTTGGTTATCTATATATCTTGAATATTAAAACCTCATCAGAAATATTTGATACAAAAGTTGTTTTTTTTCCTTAGTACATCCCCCTTCCTATTTTATGCAAAATGCATTAATTTCATTGTGCAAAAGGCTTTGAAATTTAATGTAATCGGGGCAGCTGGGTGGCACAGTGGATAGAGCACCAGCCCTGAAGTCAGCAGGACCTGGGTTCAAATCTGGTCTCAGACACTTAACATTCCCTAGCTGTGTGACCCTGGGCAAGTCACTTAACCTCAATTGCCTCAGCAAAAAGCAAAAAAGCAAAAAAAGAAAAAAAGAAATTTAATGTAATCAAAATGATCTATTTTTTATCTTTTGTAACTGCCTTTATTTCATTTGGTTAAGAATTTGTCTTCTGTCCATTACCATAAAAGACATAGGATCACAGATTCTCTTCTAATTTTTTAAATGGTATGATCTCTAATATCCATATTATGAATCCTATTTTGAATTTAATGTGGAATAAGATGTAAAATGTGGTATAAACCTAATTTGGGTAGACTGCTTTCCAGTTTTTCCAACATATCTTATCATATAGGGAGTTGTTTCTCATAATTTATGTTTTTCAATTGATCAAATGCTGACTATCACATATTTCTTAAAGAGGAAATATATGTACGTTTACAGTCAAAAATATGAATATCACCAAATTTTTTTTCCTCTCAAGGAAAACTCTATTTGACAAATGATACCTAAGAAATGTTCAGGAAGGCTAGGATAAAAAGGGATAATTTAGTGAAAGGGTAACTTGTAGGCTTGTCAGAATTGATGGTGTTCTTTTTTTGAACCTTAAGTTTTTTTTAATATGCTTTACTTGACTTTATGGTTTAAAAAGCAGAATAAAAACATTATTGACAAATTAATTTTTGCATTTTATCACACTATCAATGTCCTAGTATTTTAAGATCTTTAGTTGATTTTGTAACTGCTTAAAACAGCAATTTCATATTTACTCCAAGTTATAGGACAGAAATTTTTATTTTCATTTCAGTTCAATATAGAAATTACCTTGTCATTTCATTCTACTTAAAATTAATAACATACTATGAAATCCTGTCTTCAATTTCTTTAAAGGGTTCCATAATTTCTAAGAGGACAACTTTACAATATATTTTTATTTAATACTGTAATTATTTACAGAATTACTTTAATACTGTAAATATATATATATATATACATTTAGATATTTACTTTGCTACTATTCTAGACATTTTTTCTACAAACTATTAACACAAAAATGTATTAGATTCCAACGGGATAGATAATCATAAGGACATATTAACCACATAAAAATATTCATTTGAAAAGGCAGACACAGGAAATGTTTGGCATTTTAAAGAAGCACAAAACTTCTCTCAGTAATAATTTTAAAAAAACAACAAAAAACTTAAGCCATTTACGTCTTACTTAAAACCAAACTACGTATACATCTTAGTTCAAAAGGTGGCTTAGAACAAAGAAGTTCATTCTTTTTCACAAAAATGCTGCTGTGAATTTAAACTTTGAATCACTAAATCAATGTAAAGCATGACTGGCAGATAAAACTCAGCCAACCCAATTTACTGTGATCTTCATAATTTATATATTACAAATTAGGTTATAAAACACCATCTCAGTGATTGGGCCTACTGACTGAATTTTTTTTAGACTGCTACGTAAATGATGAGGTAAAACATAGGGACAGATTACCACTGCAGAAAAAGAAGACTGAGAATTCTTATCTCAATCACACAAGATATAAACTTGTAATTGTTTTGTGTGAATTGACGTAGACTGAAATTTGCTTACCCATTCTGATTTGACAGACTATATGTAACTACAACTAGAATAGATTACAACTACAAATAGAGTACAAAGAGAATATGTAACACCTAACATTCTTTATTAAATTCCAGAATTTATTTTAAAGTTGCATTTCTTCTAACAAAAGTAAGGCATAGATCACTTTTCTGGACTATATACAAATATTCTATATCTAATAACATTAACTGGCTCCAAAAAAAAAATTAAAGGAGACACAGGAATTGAGTTATAAATGTGAATATATTCCTGAGTGGACAAAATTTTGACCAAAAAAAGTCTGTCTATAAAAAACTGATACATGCTACATAATTTTTATAATGGTGATATGATTTCTCCTCTCTGTATAAATTCTTCTTCCCCAGTTAATCAATATATTTTTCTTATCTAGTGGGTAGAATAAAGGGAAGCTGCCCCATAAATGTCCCTCTAATTCTCTAATTGGAGCTACAGTGAGGGATGGAGAGGTGAGGGAGGATAAGAGAGAAAATGTGGCATAAGGAAAGGCAGCTCTCCCTTGACCATATGTTAGTCCCTCATAATGTTGCCCACTGTACCCTCATATTCCTTCCCTCTGCATTCCCTAAAGCCTAATGAGGAATATATATATATTTCAGCTTAGTTGGGATATACACAATAACACAAAAGGGTGGGAAAGGAAGGCTTGCCGGCAGATGTCCCTTGTGAATCACTGGTACTACTATGGCCCATAACTGATTTCTGTTTGACCTGAATATTAAAATTTCCTGGTGAGAAACACTCTATTCTCCATCAATAGGAGGGTAGACAGGATTTTTATCTCCAAAGATCAGCTGCCATTGCAGCAAGATGGTACTAAATAATAATGAGGCCTGGTTAAAATGCATTAACTATGTTATTGTGAAACAGGAGTTCTTAACCTTTTATGTAATATAGACCCCCCCCCTTGTCAGTTTGGTGATTCTTCTTAAAATACTGTATTTAAATACATAAAAATGAAAGATAGAAGATTACAAAAGAAATCCATTATATTAGTTATAAAAATATGTTATATTATATATATATTTATATATAAAAATATTAAAAGTTCCAAATTCACAATTCCCCTGTCTCCCAAAAATCTGTTCATGGGCTACAGTTAAGAATTCTGCTATACAATTAGTGTTTGATAAACCCAAATACCCCAGCTTCTGGGATAAGTACTCATTATTTGACAAAAACTGCTGGGAAAATTGGAAACTAGTGTGGAAGAAACTAGGGCTTGACCCACATCTAACACCACATGCCAAGATAAGATCTAAATGGGTTCATGATTTGGATATAAAGAGTGATATTATAAGTAAATTAGAGGAAAGTAGTATAGTTTACCTCTCAGAACTATGGAGATGTAATAAATTTATGTCCAAAGAAGAACTGGAACTCTTAAACTGAACACCAGATAGATAGCTTTGACTATATTAAGTTAAAAAGTTTTTGTACAAACAAAACCAATGCAGTCAAGGAGGGAAGCAATAAATTGGGAAATCATCTTTACATTTAAGGGTTCTGATAAAGGTCTCATCTCTAAAATATATAGAGAATTGTCTCATATTTCTAAGAATTCAAGCCATTCTCCAATTGATAAATGGTCAAAAGATATGAACAATTTTCAGAGGATGAAATTAAAACTATTTGTAGTCATATGAAAAGGTACTCCAAATCACTATTGATCAGAGAAATACAAATTAAGACAATTCTGAGGTACCACTACACACCTGTCAGATCGGCTAAAATGACAGGAAAAGATAATGATGAAGGTGGGAAGTCTGGGACACTGATGCAATTGTTGGTGGAGCTGTGAACGGATCCAACCATTCTGGAGAGCAATTTGGAGCTATGCTCAAAAAGTTGTCAAATTGTGCATACCCTTTGACCCAGCAGTGTTTCTACTGGGCTTATATCCCAAAGAAATCATAAAGGAAGGAAAGGGCCCCACATGTGCAAAAATGTTTGTGGCAGCCCTTTTTGTAGTGGCTAGAAACTGGAAACTGAATGGATGCCCATCAACTGGAGAATGGCTGAACAAATTATGGTAGATGAACATCATGGACTATTATTGTTGTGTAAGAAACGACCAGTAGGATGATTTCAGAGAGGCTTGGAGAGACTTGCATGAACTGATGCTGAGTGAAATGAGCAGAACCAGAAGATCATTATACACGGCAACAAGACTTTATGATGATCCATTCTGATGGACACGCCTCTCTTCAACAATGAAATGTTTCAAACCACTTCCAATTGTTAGCTGAAGAAAGCCATATACATCCAGAGAGAGGGATGTGAAATGTGGACTACAACATAACATTTTCATGCTCTCGATTAATGTTTGCTTGCACTGTGTTTCCTTTCTCTGATTTTTCTTTCTTGTAGATATGATTTTTCTTGTACAACAATGATAAGTGTGGAAATATGTATACATATATTCGATCTGTCAAGTATTTTAACATAATTAACATGTAGTGGATATCCTGCCATCTAGGGGAGGGGTGGGGAGTAGGGGGGAAAAATTTAACAGAAAGCTTTGTAAGGGTTCATGTTGAAGAATTACCCATACATATGTTTTGCAAAAAAAAAAAAAAAGAAAAAAGAAAAAAGAAAAAAAAGAAAAAAAAAAGAAAGAAAAAAGAATTCTGCTATAAAATAATGCTGGTTGGGACAACAACATATGTTTAATAAATAGTCTACAAATCATTCTCTGTCTCCTCTGAACTTTATGAACAGTCATGATTTTATCTTGAATCCATGAAATCACAGACTTAGATCTGGAATGAACCGTAGGTATTAGATGGGCCATTTCTTTCATTTTATATTTGAGAGAATTGAAGTGGCCCAGAGAAGTTAACTGAATCATCCAAAACTGTGCATACACACAAGTATCAGTGTTGGTATTTGAACCAAAATTCTTTGAATCCAAGGCCAGGGCTCTTTACATAGAAAGGTTATGCACAGAATTATGATTTTCAGGCAACTTTGTTATATATATCACAAAGAGTTTAATTGTAAATATAAATTAAATGAGTGGATCTTTCTATTGTTTTCTATATTTTGTTAGGTTTGAAATCTTATCATGTAAACTTCTAAATAATTCCTGAGTTTAGGGTTAGTTTAGCTGAAAAAGAAAACTTTTGAGAAAAGTATAAATCAATGGCTTTCAATAGGAAGTGCCAATACAAGTCTCCCAGAGTTACTACTGAGTAGACATAATACAGAAGCATCTGCATGCTTCACAAATCAGTTTTTTACCTTGTTATACATATGATAAAATCTCATAATTTATAAAATTTAATATTCTGGTCTCAAGTTTGCAACAGTTTTAAGATTGGATTTTTTTTCTTTTGTTACCATTTGTTTAAAATGTAATAAAATTTTATTCTTTTTAGGCTAGCAAAGTCTGTATGCTAGAGAGGGAGTAAAGAGATCCAGAGCAGGAAAAAAGACACTAAATTACTTTGAATGATTTTAATATACTTTCCCAAACATAAAACATATCACTTATATGATATGAAGCATATCAGTTTTCTTGATGAGAAGCAATATGCTAAAAATGAAGCTAGTGACAAAGGTGGAAGACAGTGGGATCTCTTCTCAGATTGGGCAAGATTGGCAGATCTGCTTTGCAAACTATGGACAAAAGGAACAGCTTAAACCATCAATGGTACCCTCTACATTAATGAACTTACTTTACTATCTAGAAAAAATAAAACATTCTCATCTCTCTTTAATTCTTACTAGCAAAAAAAGGAAATTATTTGTACATTTTAACCCTGATTATACTAATGTAACAACTGTTTCTGAATCGCTAGAGATGTTTCTAATTTATTTATTATAACAGATTTAATTTTTTAAATTAAGGCAAAATTGTTAAAGAGTATAAATGATATGCAAATGAGCATTTTCATAATGAACTGAATATCCAAAGCAAAAACAAGGGGGAAAAAAAAAACAAGGGAAAAAAAGAAAATATGAAGAATGGGAGGAAACCACACAAGGAATGTATGGCAGTTTTGCCTTAAATCACAATAAAATTTTGAGGGCTACCTTTAGTGTAGTGGAAAGAACATTGACTCTGAAGTCAGAATTTAAATTTTAGATCCTATCTCTTTCAAATTATGTAATTTTAGGAAAAGTTACTAAGTCTCTGAGCCTCACTTCCTTCATCTGTAAAATGGAGACAATAAGTATATGCAAAAAAGTGATAGGTATGTTGAGGATCTAGGTTTGAGTCTTGGTCACTTGTTACTTATATAATGATGACTTGCCAGTCATCTTAATTCTTTAAAACACTTTCTCATTTGTAAATGAGAAAGTTGGACTAGATTACCTATAAGGTCACTTACAGTTCTGAATCTTTTGCTTGTGCTGCATTACATGTTTGTTGTGAGAATTAAATGAAATTACTTTTATAAAAAAATCATAAAGTATTAAAAATTCTTTTTGAAATTAAAATATACTAAGTGCATATAAGTTTTTATTGTGTGATTAATAATCAGTAAATACAATTATCATTATGATTAACAATGGTAATAAAAATGGTGGATAGCACTTGTCACTAGAATCTCCTGGGATATAAGGCAACTTTTGGAGCCTCCTAGAAGGATGAAGGAGTTAGTAGGGATATGGTAGGATGGGAATGAGTGGGCCTCTTCACAATGCTCACCAAATAAAAAAAATCTTGGGTCTTTCAAATAGTATTCTATTGTCTCAGATCCCAGCAAAAGCCTTAAGTCTTTATATTTTGAATTCTGGCAGCTGACAAATGTAACTTTGTTTTATAGAGTAACAATAGGCAGCAACAATAAGCTTTTCCTTTATTTTTGCAATTTTCTTCTACAGTTGTTGACATTTTTGGATTCAAAGCAACCTGAAAGAAACCTATTCTTGCTGGTGCAGGATCCAGGATCTTCTAGTCCTCAAGGATAACAATGAATGCACAGTGAGGGTAAAGGGTAAGATCATGTTTGCAATTGGTTTTAAGGAGAAACTAAAAATTTCCTCATGAAATTTAATAAAAATTATACACTGTATATCCTATGTCTGGTGCCTCATGAAAATTAGCACTATGATGAGATGGCTTTTTCTTTGTTTGAGGAAATGCATTTGGGTGGGGTTATTAATCTGTGGGTTTTTTCCCATGTCAAAAAGTTCTATGACCTTAAAAAGCAGAAAAGTAGAGGGAAAAAAGACCACCCTCTATTTTTTCTTCTTTATGCTCTACTGTAGAGGTATCAAACAACAGTGAGGACTGAGGCTTAATATCCTGAATATTCTGGAAAGAGGCTGAAACCAGAGTAAAATGTTATTGGAAAATATTTAACAAAATAAATAAAAACACGATAGAACACAGATAAAGTTAATGTGATTTCTAAATCAACATGTGGTCACAGAGATCCTTAAGGATGTATGATTTAGGGCCCCATTACTATTTGAGTTTGACACCACTGCTCTAGCAATAGTAACCCAGGCCTACTTGGCTCTTTCTTTTTCATTTCCTTATTTAAACTCACTTTCAAATCCTAACAAGAGAATGGACTATGAACTATAAGGGATCATTGTGGCTCTAAATGTTAGAATTCTTACTAATCAATGAACAATGTCTTATTTATTTATATCCTTCAAACATATAACACTGCCTCAGTGTCGTAGTTATCCACAGGGCAGGGCAGCCAGCCAGCCTAGCTGAAGCAATCAAGGCACTCCAAGGGAGATGGGAGGTAGCATGGGCCAGGCAAGTCAAACCACCTCCATCACCTTGATCTCTAAATCTCTATACCCAAGAACACTAGGAAAACAAGGTTTTCAGACCAGTGAGCCTGGCAACTGCTCCTGCAAGTGCTACTGCCATTTATACTGACGCTCTAAAAATGAAAGATCTTGACACCAAAGACCTTGTTATTGTCAAAATGTTCACTATCAGAAATGAATATGATTTTGTCAGTGGAAATGCCATTCAAGAAGAGGCCACTTGCTTTGCTGCTGTACCCTAAGATCATCGGACCTCCATTTGACATAAAACTGAAACTTTCTACACATACTGTCTTTCCCATTACAATGTGAGGTCTTTGAGGCCAGACTTTACCAGAACAGTATAATGCACATAATAAGCACCTAATAACTTCTTTATTCATTTTGTTATTTGCACTCCACTTTACAGAACTGTTGTGAGGAAAACACTTTGTAAAACTTAAAAAGTGCTATATAATTGTGACATACTATATAACAAAGAACTGAAGAAGCTAGATGGCTTGGTGAATAGAGTACTGGGCTAGGAGCTATGAAGACCTGAGTTGAAATTCAACCTCAGACACTCACTAGCTGTGTGATCCTGGGCAAGCCACTTAACCCTGTTTTTACCTGATCTACTGGAGAAGAAAACCACTCCAGCATCTTTGTTAAGAAAATCCCAGAGAGGGTCACAAAGAGATAGACATGATTGAACACATAACAATAAGTACTACTAAAGTCAATTGAATTAGGTAAGCTGTTTTGATTTACTAGCTCTAGGGTCTCATAATTTCCTGATTACATAAATTTAAGAAGGGGAGGAAGTGGACTCAAGTGGCTTTGAAGGTGCTAAGGGAAGTGTAACAACATGCAAATGATGGAAGCAAGTATAATCTTATAGAAGACAGAAAATGTAGTAGCTGAGTTCAAATTTTCTGGTTGCTAGGTAGCTGCTAGTGATGGAAAATTCTACGCTGATTGACCTAAGAAGTCTGAAATCAGCTTATTTTTTCCTCCTGAACATTAAGATGTCAAGGACTCTCTGAGATATTTGACCACTAAGACCCATTGGTCACTGACCACTGGCATACATGTCTAAAAGAGCAGGATAATGTTTGCAACATGCTGTCAAGGGCAAAACAAAGAACTTGTGACAGATTAATTGCCATTCAAACTCTTTATTGCTCTGTGTGCCCATTCTGGAACACAGACTAACATTCAATGATAAAAGCTTCACGAAGAAACACAAAAATAAATACATAGAGAGTTAGCAAAAAACATACCAATAATGTCACACCACTCTAACACAAATTAAGTGCCATTTGGCTAACTCATCTTCCAAAAATATAGTTTTCTGAGCAGCGACAATTGGCCAGACTACCAAACACTAACCTAATGTTTTGACTTTTGACTTCTGTGCTACCTAAGGCAAGCCTCACAAAGGAAGAAAGGCTGAACTGGAACTGGGATCTACTGTTCCAAGATATTATTTGCTCCCTTTGTATCTCAGCTGTCCACATTTCCTTAGAATAGTAATAACATTACCCCCTAAGGCCCATTTCTGTCACTCCTAGAATTGAGGATAGAATTATGGGGTGCCAGCTAGCACTCATAAATATCTCTCTTCAATTCATGAGCAGCTGCTGGTTGACCACCTTTTTTCCTAAGCTGTCAAGCCATCTAGCTTCTTCAGTTCTTTGTTATATAGTATGTCACAATTATATAGCACTTTTTAAGTTTTACGAAGTGTTTTCCTCACAGCAGTTCTGTAAAGTGGAGTGCAAATAACAAAATGAATAAAGAAGTTATTAGGTGCTTATTATGTGCATTATACTGTTCTGGTAAAGTCTGGCCTCAAAGACCTCACATTGTAATGGGAAAGACAGTATGTGTAGAAAGTTTCAGTTTTATGTCAAATGGAGGTCCGATGATCTTAGGGTACAGCAGCAAAGCAAGTGGCCTCTTCTTGAATGGCATTTCCACTGACAAAATCATATTCATTTCTGATAGTGAACATTTTGACAGTAACAAGGTCTTTGGTGGCAAGATCTTTCATTTTTAGAGCGTCAGTCCTAAGTAAAGACCTATATGATCTGTCTCATGCTCTGAATTTTTTGGCAGATTTCTTTCCTATCTTTTACTCACAGGGTAGGCTATATAAACATACCATTTAATTATTTCCTATATTATCTTTATTCTTTTTGGGTCCTGCCAAGATACATGAACTACTAGCTTCTGTACCTTCTCTTTCAGTGTTCTCTCCACTCAGCATAAAGACTTGAATTAAAAAGAAAAAAAAACCTTATCTTAGATATAATTTATTATTTCTCGAGGCAACATGGTAAAATGGAAAATTGAGAAGTCAGAAGATCTGGCTCTGCAGCTTACAAAGCATGGGCAAGTAAACAACCTGTGTGAACTTATTTCCTCCTCTTCAAAATAAGAAAAACATATGTATTAACCATGTCACAAGATCATTATGAAAGAAAATTCCCACTGTAAATTATAAAGATCTATGTAAATGTAAGTCATCAACATCATGATTATCAGTCTCGTATAAAGGCTTCTCAGCCTGATGTACTCATTGCCAGGTCAGCCATATCCTCCATGAGGACCTTGAAGAATTAGAGATTTCAGAGTAGGAAGGTTGCTAGATTTCTAGATGTTCACTAACCATATCTTTAATAATATTCTAGAATTTTAATATCTTAGAATTTTCCAGGAATTGAGGACATGCTGCTGCTGCTTCTCTTCCTTTTCCTTCAGTGAAATATTTGTCTTTCTCCAATCCTTTGTATGATATATTTATGAAAATCTTTCAAATAATATTGACAATGACTCAGCAATCACTTCTCCCAGTTCTTTCAAGTATCCAAAGATATGGTTAGTCAAGGCCAGATAATTTTAATTCTATAAGGGTAGTTAGGTCTTCTCATATCATCTCCTTATCTTGAAGAGTTATCTTGAGTATCAACTTATTAGCCAATTCTGTTGTTCTTTCTAGTCCAAAATCTACTTTTGGTTTTCTGATGTTGTGGTATCTCTCCAAAGATGATTTCAAAATTTAGCTCCTGCTATAGGGCAGTCTTAGAAAGGCAACTCTTTGATTTCAATCAGGAAGAATTTCAATTCTCTATTCTCAGTTAATGTGAAAATCCTTTACTTGGACTATAGAACCAGGTGATCACTACCACCACTGATATACCAAAAACTCAGACTTTGATGGGGAAGGATGGTCACAACACAAAACACTGAGGTTTCCAATTCACTCTAATAGTCTGGTCTTAAACCCTTTTCCTTTTTTTCTCTCTTTCTTTCTTAGAATAGGTTAGTTTATTTGATGATGCCAATCCTGAAAATAATAATGTCATCTTTCTACCATGTTTTAATATTTGTAAAATATTCTCTTTACAACAATATTGCAAGCAAAATAGTTAAACTTTTTTAATGGGCATTTTCCATATGAAGAAAGTTTTTTTCTAAAACCTAGTTTTACCTAGTTAAGTATCTGAGCCTATATTTGAATCCAGGTCTTTTTACTCCAAATCTATCACATTTTTGTACTGAAATAGGCAATTACTGAGCTGAATGTAGTAACAGAATTTTAAAGTTCTCTTCCACATCAATCTGTCCTTCATATCTGCCATCCCAGGGGCACACACACTCTTCTGGGTCCCTAATTTGCTCTCTCTTTCATTCTTTGAAGTAGACTGAAATTCTTATGAAACTTACCCATTCGTCCAGCTCCTCATTCAATTTCTTTTGAGAAAATTAATAACTGCCTCCTTCTAGTCAAAATGGCTCCTAACTGGAAAAATTCATTGATTTATGTAAACAATAGTCTCATTCCTCTGCTCTAATATGGGAACAATGGTATAATTTAAAGTTCCCTAGACTTTGTGTTAGAGGTGAATCTGAATCTTGTCCATGATACTTACTCATTATATAATCATAGACAAGTACACTTTTCTCTCTGAGTTTCAGTTACCTCACCTGAAAATTCTTGAAAAATACTTCATTTATCTTAGAAGGTTATTGTGAAGATAAGATAATTTATGTAAAGTGAGTTGTAAACTCTAAAGAACTAAGATCAATGTCAGCTTTTATCATCCTGTTTTCATCCTTTTTGATGGAGTCTATTATAAAAAAGGCCTGAGGACAAGTTATTATCCTGCTATTAAAAAACAAAACAAAAACAAAACCTAATATTCTAAGGACATTTGCATAGGTTGATTATAAATTATTCCGTTACCTGTTGCCTGAATTCATCCAAATATCATTTAAGGAAGAGGAACTTTTTGGTGCACTCTTTTGAATAATGGTTTCACAGACTCCTTTGTTATAGGTGACAAATATAGTATTGTGTACCTGTTATCAATTTTAATATCATTTGAAGAGATAACTAGTTATTCTTAAAGTATTTCTGCATATTTTTATATTTCTTTCTTGTGCTTTAAGGAATAATTATCAAATCTCTTCTTCCTATTTGGTGCAGAGGATGCAGTGTTTCCACAGTTGCCTTAGAGTGCTGAGCACTATGTTTGGGTAAAATTGTATGGTATTTTTTGTCAGATATTTTTCAAATCTGTTATGGTCCATTTTACCATTCTGAAAGTGTTAAGATAGGTATTGTGTAAATATTACTTGTTTTAGATATGTTCTTCCCACTGAATTTTAAATTCAGAATGTCATTGAGTCTCTTATTGTATTCAACCACAGCCATCTTTTTGAGATTTTTATGCTCAGTGTGTCATGCTGGGAGGAGATCAGGATATCTGTAGGTATCAGCTTTCATCCATTAGTTCACTGTAACCTCCAAGTTCAAGTTAAAAGCCCTCCTATTCTATGTTTCTTTGACATATATTAAGAATTTTACATTTTAGTCCAAAGGACATTTTTTGAGATTACTGGAGACAGAATCCAATTGTTAAAACAGTTTTTAAATTTTTCAATAGACTATATAAGCTTGATGCTATTCATATACATCATAGATTACATAAGCTTGATGCTACCTGTACATATCAAGAAGTTAATAAAATGTTTTTGTTCTCTTCCTCTAATTTGGAAGCCAAATTTACTTTGATTTAGCAGAGGAAAAAAAATATTTTTTAACACTAATAAAAACCATAGTGTACTCAAATCACCTCCCTAAAAAATGAAACATTTTAGACTAGTTTTGACATTATTGTGATGCTGGCATATTTTAAACAAGAGAACCATTTTCCATGTGGTCATCCAATACTAATCTTACTCATTTGTAGGTTGTAAGTAAACCAGAAGGGAGAAGCTGAGGTAAAGACTTTTTGATGTTATTGTTATTGGTCTGCATCTGTGATTTCCTCTGTACAGGATTCTTTGAGGAAACAAATTCCCCCTACCAATTCACTGTTAACTGCTGTGCAATTAAAAGTCTTGGACACCTGCCAAGAGGCAATGAAAAACCCAGTGAGTTGCCCAAGGTCACACAACTAATATAAGTCAGAAGCAAGACTTGAATGCAAGTCATCATGATTCCAAAGTTGGCCCTCTGTCTACTTAGTCATGCTGCCTTTTGTCATAATTATTACATATCCAAAATGAAGCTACTACTTTCTATGAAAATGTCAAACCCTAAGAAGAATCTTGGCTTTAAAATGTTGATAATCACCAGCAAGGAAACTTTATGATTCAGAATCTCCAATTTGCCAAAATATATAAACAAGGCTGGGAAGCTCACACTGACCCAACAATTTCTCTTTCTATTGCCT
Organism: Myrmecobius fasciatus; assembly: GCA_023553655.1. Taxonomy (NCBI): domain Eukaryota; kingdom Metazoa; phylum Chordata; class Mammalia; order Dasyuromorphia; family Myrmecobiidae; genus Myrmecobius; species Myrmecobius fasciatus. The sequence goes on along the minus strand of JAJPUD010000796.1, from coordinate 47,204 downwards.
TTGAGATATAAGAGGAGAAACATTGGTGGCTTCAGGTAGGCTCCAGGCTGCAGCTGGAGACCGTGCAGAAACTGCCACACTCTCCATAATGTTTCTGCTGCTATTCATAAAGATTTTGTATTGCCTCTTTCAAACCCGTCAAGGGTTAGAGATGAGAGGAAGTAGAGATGTGAGGTGAGGAGAAACAGTGGGAAAGCTCCATGATGAAGCCTTTGATAAAGTAAGATTCAAGAGAACGGGGAAGAGCTCATCATTATCCAAATCCTTTGACTTTTGCTGTGTTCAAGACTGTGGGTAGTTCATAGGGTGGTCTGGAACCCAAGATTCTCCAAGGGACACATGTAACACAAGAGAAAATAATCACATACAAAAATCCAACTGAAAGCAAAAGACACTAAGAATCTGCTGCCCTATAAAGAGGTGACAGGGTAGTAGAGTGGATAGAGTGCCAGACCTGAAATCAGGAAGATTCCTGAGTTCAAATTCAAATACCTCACTCTCTTACCACCCATGTTAACCTGTGCAAGTTGCTTAACTCTCCTACTTAAATGTTATAGAATGAAATGGCAAACCACTCTAGTATCTTTGGATAACTCAAATGGGGTCATGAACAGTTGGATATGACTGAATATGACTGAACAAAAACATGAAGAGATCTCATTGGCTCTTTCATTCTCCCTCATTCCCAAAGAGCTCTATAACTGTAATTGGCCAGTCTAATAAACAACAAACTGGAAGATCTCCCTGATTTTGCTTATTGCCTACAGACAAGATCAAAATCAAGAAAGGCTGATGTAGTCCCTACAACTAATGGCCAAAGCTGCTGCTTGCTTTTTCCACAGCTTAGTTGTCCTGCCTTGTTTTTTGTTACAAAATCATCAGGTCTACCATAACTGATATGACTGTAAATGCATGTTGTCTGGGTATATAAGCTTGCTTCCTGATCACAGAATTAGAGAGGACCTAGTTAAAGATATTCAGCTTTTCCTGCCATTACAAGCTAGCAGAATGAACCCTAACCCATTTAAGAGCAATAGAAGGGGGTGAGAATGTCTACTGAGAGCATTTATAAGGCAGTCTGTATCTATGATTCTGCAATTATCTTTCTACACTAAGAACTGGTTTTCCTCTTAATTACCACCATTGAAAAGTTAGAGTGGAATGATTTCAGAACATTTGAAAATACAATCATCTTTTATAAAATGTGAATTAGAAAATAGAGTGAAGCCCCCTATTTGTTTTTTAAAATAACAATTTGACTTCCATATCAATATGGGGGAAGGCAAATATAAAAATGAATAATCTGATTGTGAGGAAGTGGGGAGGAGGGGGAATTTCAGGAGGAGGACTTTAAGAAAATACTTCTGGACAAAAAGAGGGACCTAAATTTCAGCCACAAAAGAGAAGCTGGGTAGAAGAAGGGGCCTGGAATTCAGACAGGTGAAACAAAGTACCTTTCAATATTATAAAAACATTAGCTTTGTATAAACAAACAATAAGGAATTCACAGAATTTGAGAGTTGGAATGGATCTTGGAGGCCATTTAGTCTAAACCACATAGTAAAGGAATCTCTACTTTATAATGGAAATTCCTAACAAGTGATTGTCCTGTCTCTGTAGGAAGACCTCCAAGATGAGAGAGCTCACCCACCCTTCAAGAAAGCCAATTTCACTTTTGGATAGTTACAATTTCTAGGAAGTTTTTCTTCAATTAAAGCCTACATTGGTCTCTTTATGCTTTCCACCCACTGTTCTTGGTTCTCCCCTCTAGGAGAGTCTAATCCTTCTTCCAACTGACAGCCCTTCAAATACTTGAAGATAGCTATTGTCTTCCCTGAGTCTTCCCTTTTCTATTGTTAACATGCTTTGTTCCTTCAAACCAAGTGGCTACTGACATGATCTAAAATTATATTTTGCTTAATACATACCTCCTACAGTCATTGATCTTGTCAAAGGAGATTGAAGTGAGGTTCCATCATCATTAAACTGATTTTTAAGTTCTTCTGCAGATTGCAAGTGAAGTTGGAGAAATTCTGCTATTGCACCTGAAGCTGCTTCTTTAACAGGGTCCATCATTCTTTTCAGAACTCCCCTGTCATCTGTATGGACTTTCAAACATAGCTTCTCCATTTGTTGGATGTTGGAGCGAAGTTGCTACAATGAATAAAAAAAAAAAGCACCACAAATAATTCAATATTCAACATTCAACTTTTATTGAGTCTTTATTCCTTATTGTGTGCAATTATACCATGTTTCAGGAGATCTAAATTTTTTTTTCAAAAAAAAGTCCTTGATCTTAAGTAATTAATCTAATCAGGGAAATAAGACAAGTACTTAGATAAATATTATTTGAACAGAATAGAAATGCTAACTAGAAGTATAAAGTGCCAAAGGATCAGGTGAGGGATAAATCACATGGAGTTGAAGTGGTAGCATTATTAAAGAAATGGCAAGTGGCTATACCCTGGTGGTAGACAATACACCTAAGATAAAAAAGAAAACAGCTTCTTAGGGTCCTAAATTTGCAGACCTATAAGTAAAGTGATGACAATAAGCATTCCACTCTCTATAGAAAATAGCAATATAGGGTAATCAGAATGGTCAGAGCACTAGCCCTGGAATCAGAAGGACCTGAATTCAAATCTGACCTCAGACACTTACTTTCCATAAGAAAATAGCAATATAGTAATCCATCCTCAAAGCTCAGCATTACTCAGGCCTGTATTAAAAAGTAACGAGGAGTAAAGAAGCCTCTTTATGAGGGTGAAAGAGGAGACTGTAAAAACATCAAAAAAGCCCAAGAATGGGACAGTTAGGTGGCACAGTGGATAGAGCACCAGCCCTGAAGTCAGGAGGACCTGAGTTCAAATCTGATTTCAGACACAACATTCCCTAGCTGTGTGACCCTGGGCAAGTCACTTAACCCCAATT
>JAJPUD010000796.1:14175-36410 GCA_023553655.1 Myrmecobius fasciatus | reverse complement strand
ATATAATACTTGTCCAGAGCCAGTTGATGCTACCTGAAGATGGCTGTTGTTTGATTTTCTCTACTATATTAGTTGGACCAGTTTGAGTCTCAAAACAAAACTACTTTTCTGGCACCTCAAACTACCTTGTCCTGGTAATGACACATGCTTCTGTTTCCAATACCACAGCTTAGAACTCCATGTCTTGGTATACAGTCTCTCACTTTTACTTAAGTGGCTGCCTATTTCAGCTAAACACACTACCCTTACCTTTTCATAACTCTCTATTTAAGGAAGCCTCTGCCTACAGCATGGGGAAACTTATAGCCCCAAGAACATGTTCCCATCCCAACTTGAAAGGCCCAGGAAAAAAGCAATACAAATACAAAAATTGGCAGGCAAGATGCCTTTTCAGCTACATGTCATTGGTGATATGTATTTTCAATTCACTTTGCTTTTCCAGGAGGTTAAATAGAGTATTATCTTTTCAGTAGATCAATAAATATATTTTAAACATCTACTATGAGTTCTGTGCTAAGAGCTAATGATACAAAGATATTCCTTGCCCTCAAGAAGTTTATAATTTAGTGGAAGTTAACACATAAAAAGAATCTGAAAAGTAGTAGGGATTCTAAGGATATTTGGTGTGGAGGCATAATAGAATCTTGAAACTGGGATGAGAAATAATCTGAGGAGATATGAGTTACAGAGTTGATTTTATTTTGCAGAATTATGACTTTTTGTAAACTATGAAGTTCAGAGGGGAGGATGAGTGAGAAATGATGCAGCCAATCCCTTGGATGCCCCCCTTAAGTAATAAAAGATCTGAGAGGAGTCTTCTAATGTCTACCTCCCACCTGCAACAGCAAGAAGGTAGGAAGAGTCCCATTGGCAGAGATTGTAAGTTTCACAACTGATTTCATCTTGTAGAATGATTTTTCATTCTTTTAAATTTTTGCAGCTTTGTCTGAATAATTTTTGCATTTATCTAGAATATGCTGTAATCTACACAATATCAACTTCCAAGGACAAAGCCAAGATAGTGGAGTAGAGGAAGCACTAAAGCTGAGCTCTCCCAACGTTCCCCTGTAAACACCTTTAAAATAATGCCTCTCCAAAGCAATCCTAATAGACTTTGGCTAGAAAATGCCATCTGCATCCAGAAAAAGAACTATGGAACTTGAATATATGTTCACTTCTTTTTTTCTGTTTTTTTTTCCTCTCATGGTTTTTCCCTTTTGTCCTGATTATACTCTCAACATGATTCATAAAACAATGTGTATTAAAAACAAATAAATAAAATAAAAAATAAAATAATTTGGGAGCAAAAGAAGTCAGGGTAAAAACTTTTTTTTCTACCATAAAACAGCTTAGGAGATTGGAAAGAGATGTTACACCAGATATTCCAGAGCCCTCATGGCAGCAACACCAGCTACGGGACATAAAGATGGCAATGGCAGTAACAGCAATAGCCTCAGGAGCTCTCTACCCAGAGATGATAAGAAAATTAGAAACAGGTCAGAAAAAGTTCACAGAAGAGCTCACAGAAAGGAAAGAAATCACAGTTTCAGAGTCAAGTTGGAGTGCTTTTAGTCACAAAGGAGCAGGAGCCCTGAGAAACAATATTGCTTTTGGTCATAAGGGAGGAGGGCTTTGAGGAGCAGTACTGATTGTGGCTACAAGAGTACAATATGGGAGAGAAATGACTTCACTTCTTTCCATATCATAACCCCCTTGAAAGTATCAAAAAATTAAAAAACCTCAGAACTAACGGTGAAAACAGTAGCATGAAAAAGCCTGAAGTAGGACAGTACTCCTTACCCCCAGGGAGCAGAACCAAAGTTTAATATAAAGTTCAAAGTTAAGAAATAGTCTAGGGAAATGAGCAAACAAAAAAGAATCTGGGATTAAAAGGCTACTATGGTAACAGAGAAGTTCAATACAAAAATTCAGAAGACAATAATGTCAAAACAGCCATAAGCAAAGCTTCAAAGAAAAACAATATGAATTGGATACGTGCTAAATAAGAATTTCTAGAAGGCCTAAAAACTGATTTTAAAAATTAAGTAAGAATGGTAGAGGAAAAAGGGGGAAAAGAAATGAGCAGTGCAAGAAAATTGTGAAAAGAGAGTCAACTGCTTGGTAAAGGAGAAAAAAAAAGTGCTGAAGAAAATAATATTTTAATAAGAGAACTGGCCAAATGATAAAAGACACAAAAACATTTGTTGAAAAAAATAACCCCTTAAAAAGCAAAATTGGTCAAATGGAAAAAGAAGTACAAAAGTTTACTGAAGAAAAAAACTCCTTAAAGTGTAGTATTGGCTAAATGGAAAAGGAGGTACAAAAGTTTACTGCAAAAAATAATTACTTAAAAATTAGAATTGGGCAAATAGAAGCTAATGACCCCATGATACATTAAGAAACAATAAAACAAAATCAAAAGGATGAAAAAATGGAAATTTTTGGAAATGTGGAAATATCTCACTGGAGAAAGAACTGATTTAGAAAATAAATGGAAGAGAGATAGTAAAAGAATTACTGGTCTACTCATTTCTAAAATATGTAGAGAATTGACTGATATTTATATGAATACAAATGATTCTGCAATTGATAAAAAGTCAAAGGATTTGAACAACTTTCAGATAAAGAAATTAAAACCAATTCTAGTCATATGAAAAAAATGTTCTAAATCATTATTGATCAGAGAAATGCAAATTAAGACAACTATGAGGTAACACTACACTCCTCTCAGATTGGCTAAGATGACAGCAAAAACTAATGATAAATGTTGAAGGGGATGTGAGAAAACTGGGACACTAATACATTGGTGATGGAATTGTGAACTGATCCATTCTCCATTCTAGAGAACAATTTGGAACTATACCCAAAGCGCTATCAAACTGTGCATATCTTTGTGTCTCTACTGGGCCTTTATCCCAAAGAGATCATAAAAAAGGGAAAAGAATCCATATGTGCAAAATTGTTTGAAGCAACAACCTTTTTGTAGTGGCAAGGAAGTGGAAACTGAGTGGATGCCCATCAATTGAGGAATGGCTGAATAAGTTATGGTATATGAATGTAATGGAATAATATTGTTTTATAAGAAATGATCAGCAGACTGATTTCAGAAAGGCCTGAAAAGACTTACACAAATTAATGCTAAGTGAAGTGAGTAGAACCAGGAGATCATTGTACACAGCAACAAGATTACGTGATGATCAACTGTGATGGACGTGGCTCTTTTCAGCAATGAGATGATTCAGGCCAAATCTAATAGATTTGCGACAGAGAGAGCCATCTGCATCCAGAAAGGGCACTGTGGGGACTGAATGTGGATCACAACATAGTATTTTCACTTTTTTTGTTGTTTTTGCTTGCTTTTTGTTTTCTTTCTCATATTTTTCTTCCTTTTTGATTTGATTTTTCTTGTGCAACATAATAAATATGGAAATAAATATGGATAGAATTGTACATGTTTAACATATATTGGATCACTTGGTGTCTAGGGAAGAGGGAGGGGAAAAGTTTGAATCACAAGGTTTTGCAAGGGTGAGTGTTAACCACAACATAGCATTTTAACGCTTTCTGATGATGTTTGCTTGAATTTTTTTTTTCCTTCTTAGGTTTTTTTTTTCTTTCTCTTTCTAGATCCGGTTTTTCTTGTGCTGCAAGATAACTGTATAGATATTTATGCATGTATTGGATTTATCATATATTTTAAAATATTTAACATGTATTAGACCACCTGCCATCTGGGCGAGAGGATGGGCAGGAGGGAAAAATTTGGAACAGAAAATTTTGCAAAGGCCAATGTTGAAAAATTACTCATACGTTCTGTAAATAAAAATCTTTAATTAAAAAAAAAGAAAAAAAGGGTTAGTGTTAAGAATTACCTTTGCATGTACTTTGAAAATAAAAAGCTATTATTTTATTTTATTTTTTTATTAAAGCTTTTTATTTGCAAAACATATATATAGGTAATTTTTCAACATTGACTCTTGTAAAGCTTTCTGTTATAAAATTTTCCCTCCTACCCACCATCCCCTTTCCTAGATGGCAGGAAGTCTAATGCATATTAATTATATTAAAATATTTGACAGATTGAATATGTGTATACATATTTATATAGTTATCTTGCTATACAGGAGAATAAAAAAAATAAATAAAAACCTGAGAAGGAAAACATAATGTAAGCAAGCATCAATAGAGAGTGTGAAAATGCTATGTTGTGGTCCAGACTCAGATCCCACAGGCCTCTCCCTGGGTATATATGGCTTTCTTCATCACTGATCAAATGGAACTGGTTTGAAACATCTCATTATTGAAGAGAACCATGTCCTTCAGAATTGATAGTTGTATACTCTTATTATTACCATGTACATCTCCTGGTTCTGCTGATTTTGCTCAGCATCAGTTCATGCAAGTCTCTCCAGGCCTCTCTGAAATCATCTTGTTGGTCGTTTCTTTTCTTTTCTTTTCTTTTTTTATTAAAGCTTTTTATTTGCAAAACATACGTATGGGTAATTTTTCAACATGAACCCTTACAAAGCTTTGTTACAAATTTTTCCCCCCTACTCCCCACCCCTCCCCTAGATGGCAGGAAGTCCACTACATGTTAATTATGTTAAAATATTTGACAAATCGAATATGTGTATACATATTTTTACAGTTATCTTGCTGTGCAAGAAAAGTCGGATCTACAAGAAAAAAAATCTGAGAAGGGAAACATAATGCAAGCAAACATCAATAGAGAGCATGAAAATGTTATGTTGTGGTTCACATTTCATATCCCTCTCTCTGGGTGTATATGGCTTTCTTCAGTGAACAATTGGAACTGGTTTGAAACAATTCATTGTTGAAGAGAGCCACGTTCATCAGAATTGATCATCATATAATCTTGTTGTTGCTGTGTATAATGATCTCCTGGTTCTGCTCATTTCACTCAGCATCAGTTCATGCAATCTTTTCAGGCCTCTTTGAAATCATCCTACTGGTTGTTTCTTACAGAACAATAATATTCCATGACATTCATATACCATAATTTATTCAGCCACTCTCCAATTGATGGGCATCCATTCAGTTTCCAGTTTCTAGCCACTACAAAAAAGGCTGCCACAAACATTTTTGCACATGTGGTTCCCTTTCCTAATTTAAGACCTCTTAAGCCCAATAGAAACACTGCTGGGTCAAAGCGTAGGCACAGCTAGATCACTTTTTGAGCATAGTTCCAAAGTGTTCTCCAGAATGGTTGGATCAGTTCACAGTTCCACTAACAATGTATCAGTGCCCCAGTTTTCCCACATTCCCCCCAACATTCATCATTATCTTTTCCTGCCATCTTAGCCAATTTAACAAGTGTGTAGTAGTGTCTCAGAATTGTCTTAATTTGCATTTCTCTGATCAATAGTGATTTGGAACACCTTTTCATATAACTAAAAATAGTTTTAATTTCATCATCTGAAAATTGTCTGTTCATATCCTTTGACCATTTATCAATTAGAAAGTGGAAAAGCTATTATTTTTAAAAAATAAAAATAAAATAAGGTAAGGGGGGGAGAATTACTGGCCTACATGAAAGCGACAAAATTAAAGAGCCTAGATGTGGTATTTCAAGAAATTATAAAGGAATATTGTCCTGCTATCCTAGAAAAAGAGGATAAGATGGAAATTAAAAGAATTTACCAAACACCTCATAAAACAAATCTCAAACTGAAAACTCCCAGGAATGTTATAACCAAATTTCAGAATCCCTTGTCAATGAGAAAATACTTCAAAAACAGCACAGAATGAAACGATTCAAATACCATGGAGCTATAGTCAAGAATATGTAAGATTTAGCAGCTACCACATTAAAGAAGTAGAATGTTTAAAATATGATATTCCAGAAGGCAAAGCAGCTACTATTACAACCAAGAATAACCCATCAAAGAGAATAATCCTTTCAAAGGAAAAATAGATTTTTTTTTTCCTTGCTGAGGCAATTGGGTTTAAGTTACTTGTTCAGGGTCATACAGCTAGGAAGTGTTAAGTGTCTGAGGTCACATTTGAACTCAGGCCCTCCTGACTTCAGGGGTAGTGCTCTAATCACTGCGTCACCTAGCTGCCCCCCAAAATAGATATTTAACGAAATAGCTTTCAAAGCATCTTGATGAAAAAAGAGAATCAGCTATAATTAGAAAATTTGACTTTCAAATACAAGATTCAAAAGAAGCATAAAAAGAGAAAGATGAAAGAAAAACCATAAGGAAGCCAATAAGGTTAAACTGTTTACATTTCTAGATGGGAAAATGATACATGTAACTCCTAAGAACTTTTATCATTTTTAGGGCAGCAAAGTCTTTACTTCCAAAGGGCATGGGTATGAGTCTGTTATGTCTGGATGATCTTAAAAGAAAAATAGAATTCTAAGAAAGAAGGATATAGGTGGGAAAGGAAGAAGGGAAAGAGAATAAAGATGATATCACACAAAAGAGGTGTGCAGGGAAGAGTTTTTACAATGGAGATAGAAATGGAAGCGGTCTCAAGCAGACAATACTTGAACCTCACCCTCATTTGAACCTTGTGTGTATATGTGTGCAGCATGGAAATATGTTTAGAAGAATTGCATGTCATACCCTTTGACCCAGCAGTGTTTCTATTGGGCCTATATCCCAAAGAGATCTTAGAGGAGGGAAAGGGACCCACATGTGCAAGAATGTTTGTGGCAGCCCTTTTTGTAGTGGCTAGGAACTGGAAACTGAATGGATGCCCATCAATTGGAGAGTGGCTGAATAAATTATGGTATATGAATGTCATGGAATATTATTGTTCTGTAAGAAACGACCAGCAGGATGATTTCAGAGAGGCCTGGAGAGACCTGCATGAACTGATGCTAAGTGAAATGAGGAGAACCAGATCAATATACACAATAACAACAATATATATGATGATCAATTTTGATAGATATGGCTCTCTTCAACAATGAGGTGCTTCAAACTAGTTCCAGTTGTTCAGTGATGAAGAAAGCCATATACACCCAGGGAGAGACCTATGGGATTTGAGGGTGGACCATAACATAGCATTTTCATGCTTTCTATTGATGTTTGCTTGCATTATGTTTTCCTTCTCAGATTTTTTTCTTATAGATCCAATTTTTCTTATATAGCAAGATAACCATATAAATATGTATACACATATTCAATTTGACAAGTATTTTAACATAATTAACATGTATTACACTTCTTGCCATCTAGGGAAGAGGATGGGAGGAAGGAGGGAAAAATTTGTAACAGAAAGCTTTGCAAGGGTCAATGATGAAAAAATGACCCATGCATATATTTTGCAAATATTAAATATTAATATTAATATATTAATACTTAAAATAATAATAATTAATATAAAATATTAAAGCTTTTAATTAAAAAAATAAGATGCCTACCTCTCCCCCCCAAAAGAAGAAGAATTGCATGTGTTTAACCTATACTGGATTACTTGCTGTCCTTGGGAAGGGGAGGTGAGAAGGGAAGGAGAAAAAATTTTAACACGTTTTTTCAAGTGTGAATGTTGAAAAAATTTTTGCATGTATTTTGAAAAATAAAAAGTTATTTTATATAATATTCATATATTATGTACACATACATATATGTATGTAATATTTATACACACATACAATCAAACCAAGACAGCCAAAATCAGGAAAATTGGAAACTAGGGGAAAAAAATTTCAGTTTCTCTGATAAAGGTCCCATTTCTTAAATGTAAAGGGAACTGAGCTAAATTTGTAACAATACGAACAATTCCTCAATTGATAAATGGTCAAAGTCTATGAAAAGGTAGTTTTCAGAAGAAATCAAAGCTAAACAGTCACATGAAAAAATGTTCTAACTTAGTACTGATTAAGGAATTTGTATTAAAACTACTCTGACTTCACACCTATAAGATTTAACAACATGACAGAAAAGGAAAATGACAAATGCAAGAGGGGATTTGGAAAAAACTGGGACACTAATGTACACTATTGGTGGAGTTGTGAATTGGTTCAACCATTCTGGAGAACAATTTGGAACCAAAGGACTATAAAAATGTGCATACCCTTTTACCCTGTAATACCATTACTAGGTCTGTATGCCAAAGAGAATAAAGAAAAGGGAAAAGGACATACATGTAACAAAGTAACAGCTCTTTTATATGTTATATGATATATAATATATTTTATATATGTTTAGCATTTGTTAGATATTCTACATAGCATCTTGTACACAATGAATGCTTAATATCTCCAGCTTTAGGAAATGTTACAAGTTTTCTCATATGCAAAAAGGGCAATTTAAAAAATAATGAAATAAGATTACTTTGAATAATTATAAGAATGGATGTCTAGTACATCTTTCTATCAAGAAAAATGAATCACATTTAAAGCACTCTGAAGAAGGAACTTTAATAATCTTATGAAAAACCTATTTTACTAGCTAACATGCCTCAAAGTAAATTCTTATATCTATATAATCTCTGCTACTGCTTAAGATTCTTTTATTATATATTTCACAGATACAGAAAATAACCTAATTATATTCTAGATAAGTTCTTCTTACTGACCAACATTGTACCACAATTCTGCTACTCCTAACTCAGCATGTAAATTCTTAAGACTATTAAAACTGAAAAAGACCTTAGAAATTTCAGACGCCATTTAGTCTAACCTTCTTATTTTAAATATGTAGAACCTAAGGCCAAGGGACTCAAAGTAACTTGACCATAATTACATAATAAGTTTGAGAAATAGGATTTGAAACCAGATCCTCTGACTCCAGAGCCAGTGGTCCTTTCACTATGCTATGCTGCCTTCTAACCAACCCATTCCTTTTGAAGAGGAATAATGATGTTCAAAGAGAATGAAACTCTCTCCAAAATTACCAATGATGTCATAATTGCTAAATCTAAGCTTTTTCCCAATATTCTTTCTTAACCTCTCTACAGCCTCTGACACTGCTGATAACTCTTTTCTGGATACCTTCTATTCTCCAGGTGGTTTTAATACTATTGCTTTCTCTTCTGGATACCTTCTATTCTCCAGGTGGTTTTAATACTATTGCTTTCTCCTGATTTTCTTTCTACTTATCATACTGTTCCTTTGGAGTCTCTATTGCAGGATTTTCATTCCTAAAAGGTCTTAGCTCCTATTCTCTCCTCTCACTACTACCCTCCTAGGTAGTCTCATTGGTTCCCATGAATTCAATTATCATCTCTATGCAAATAATTACCAAATCTATATTATCCAATTCTACCCTCTCTCCCGAATGCCAGGTCCATATCACCTATTGCTTTTTTGTTTATCTTAAACTCAACATGTCCAAAATACAATTCATCTTTCATCCTCAAACTTTCACTTCCTTCCAAATCTCCCTATTACTATTAAGGGCACCACCATTTGTCCAGGCACCTAAACTTACAATCTTTCTGCCAGCCTGACTCCACTTTCAAATGCACTTTATAGATTCAATCTCTTCATGGGTTCTGTTGATTTTCCCTTCACAATATCTTCTTTAAAGGACTCCTACCAAATTGGTTTTATGACACAGACATTGATACCTAAACCAGGTAGGATGAAAACAGAGAAATAAAATTAGATCAATCTCCCTACTGAATATTGATATAAAAATCTTAAATAAAATATTAGCACAGGATAATACACCATGACCAAGTAGGATTTATACCAGGAATGGAGGGCTAGGTCAATATTAGAAAAACTACTAACATAACTGACTATATCAATAACCAAATTAACAAAAACCATATGATTATCTCAATAGATGCAGAAAAAGCATTGATAAAATCCAACATCCATTCCTATTAAAAACACTAGAGAGTATAGGAATAAATGGACTTTTCCTTAAAATAGTCAGTAGCATTTATTTAAAACCATCAGCAAGCATCATATCTAATGGGGATAAACTGGAATCATTCCCAATAAGATCAGGGGTGAAACAAGGTTGCCTATTATCACCATTACTATTCAATATTGTATTAGAAAGGCTAGCTTTAGTAATAAAAGAAGAAAATGAGATTAAAGGAATAGAATAAGTAATGAGGAAACCAAATTATCAGTCTTTGCAGATGATATGATATACTTAGAGAACTCTAGAGAATCAACTAAAAAAACTATTAGAAATAATCCACAATTTTTACAAAGTTTCAGGACACAAAATAAATCCACATAAATCATCAGCATTTTTATACATCACTAACAAAATCCAACAGTAAGAGATACAAAGAGAAATTCTGTTTAAAATAGCTCTCAATAGTATAAAGTATTTGGGAATCTATCTGCCAAGGGAAAGTCAAGAACTATATGAGCAAAACTACAAAACACTTTCCACACAAATAAAGTCAGATCTAAACAATTGGAGAAATATCAAATGCTCCAACAATGATAAGTTTGGAAATATGTATACATATATTCGATTTGCCAATATGTTAACATAATTAACATGTAGTAGATATCCTGCTATCTAGGGGAGGGGTGGGGAGTTGGGGGGAAAAATTTGTAACAGAAAGATATGTAAGGTTAGTGTTGAAGAATTACCCACACATATGTTATGCAAATAAAATAAAATTAAAAAAAAAAGAAATATCAAGTGCTCTTGGATAGGTCAAGCAAATATAATAAAGATGACAATATTATCCAAAATAATCTATTTATTTAATGCTATACCAATCAAACTCCCAAGAAACTATTTTACTGACCTTGAAAATATAACAATAAAATTCATCTGGAAGAACAAAAGGTCAAGAATTTCAAGGGAATTAATGGAAAAAAAAAAAAGCAAATGAAGGTGACCTACCTATACCAGATCTAAAACTATATTATAAAGCAGTGGTCATCAAAACCATTTGATACTGGCTAAGAAATAGAGTAGCAGATCAGTGGAATAGGTTAGATTTACAGGACAAAATAGTCAATGACTATGGTAATCTAGTATTTGACAAACCCAAAGACCCCACTTTTGGGATAAGAACTCACTGTTTGACAAAAACTGCTGGGAAAACTGGAAACTAGTATGGCAGAAACTAGGCACTGACCCACACCTAATACTGTATACCAAGATAAGGTCGAAATGGGTTTATGATCTAGACATAAAGAATGATATTATAAACAAATTAGAAGAACATAGGATAGTTTACCTCTCAGATCTGTGGTGGAGGAAGGAGTTTTTGACCAAAGAAGAATTAGAGATCATTATTAATCACAAAATAGATAATTTTGACTATATTAAGTTAAAAAGTTTTTGTAGAAACAAAACTAATACAGACAAGATTAGAAGGAAGCTTTCTAAACTGGGAAACCATTTTTACATTCAAAGGTTCTGATAAAGGCCTCTTTTCTCAAATATATAGAGAATTGACTCAAATAAGAATTCAAGACATTCTCCAACTGATAAATGGTCAAAAGATATGAACAAACAATTTTCAGATGAAGAAATTGAAACTACTTCTAGTCATATGAAAAGGTGCTCTAAATCACTATTGATCAGAGAAATGCAAATTAAGACAACTTTCATACCACTACACACTTGGTTAAGTGTGGTTAAGATGACAAGAAAAGATAATGAAGAGTGGATGTGGGAAAACTGGGGCACTGATATGTTTTTGGTGGAAGTGTAAATAGATCCAACCATTCTGGAGAGCAATTTGGAACTATGCTCCAAAAGTTATCAAACTGTGCATACTCTTTGACTCGGCAGTGTTTTTACTGGGCTTATATCCCAAAAAGGTCTTAAAGGAGGGAAAGGGACCCACATGTGCAAAAATGTTTGTGGCAGCCCTTTTTGTAGTGGCAAGAAATTGGAAACTGAATGGATGCCCATCAATTGGAGAATGTTATTCTCCTATATTCTATAATATTGGATGTTATGGAATATTATTGTTCTGTAAGAAACAACCACCAGGATGGTTTCAGAGAACCTTGGGAGATTTACATGAACTGATATAAGTGAAATGAGCAGAACCAGAAGAGCATTATACACAGCAACAAGAAGATTATACGATGATCAATTCTAGTGGATGTGGCTCTCTTCAACAATGAGATGACTGAAAGCAGTTCCAAATGTTCAATGATGAAGAGAGCCATCTATCCCCAGAGAGAGTATTGTGGGAACTGAATGTGGTTCACAACATAGCATTTTCACTCTTTTCATTGTTGCTTGTTTGCATTTTATTCTGCTGCTTTTTTTTTAAAAAACTGGTTTGATTTTATTTTTCTTGTGCAGCACAATAATTGTATAAATATGTATGCATATATTAGATTTAACATATATTTCTACCATGTTTAACATATATTGGCCTACTTGCCATCTGGGGAGGGCATGGGGGAAGGGAGGGAAAATTTGAACACAAGGTTTTGCAAAGGCTAATGTTCAAGAATTGTCCATGCGTATGTTTTGAAGAATAACAAGCTTTAATAAAAACAACCAACCCAATGTCGTCTTTATACATTTTCTTCTCTCTACTCATTCTGATATAGATTATTGCAATAGCTTTCTGATTGGTCTCCATGCTTTAAGTTTTCCTCAGCTCTAGTCTATTCTCTATTCAGCTTTAAAAAAGAGATATTTCTAAAATATAAAATCATGTCTCACTCCTTCCTTACTCTCTATTCTTCTGTAAACTCCAATGGGTCTTTATTATTATTAGGATGAAATCCTGGGTTATAGGTAGAGAAAGGTTATAATATGGAATAATTGAACATTAAAGGATCATAAGATTTTAACTTTTGACCAAGACTTTACTCTTCTTTCACTAATCTGCCATTCATAGTAGAATCTTTGGGAAAGATGTAATCTTGGAAGATTAATCTAATCTGATGTCCCTTGTATCTTTCTTTTAGTTCTATTTCTTTTCTATTTTGTCACTTTTTATATTGCATGCAATATACTTTTGCTGTTTAATAGATATTGCTTCATTCCCATCACTGTGAAATGTGTATATATAGTACCATTAGAAAAAGATTCTTGCATCAAAAAACCCCAAAAAACCCTTGTTAGATATTTCACTGTCTGAAATGATAAAAAGAAAAGTTCAGAATTTAGAGGGTTAGATTTGCTGACCTTTTAAACCCCTATTCATGTTTATGACAGTACAGTATACTTTCCTTATCATACTTTGGTTTTGTTTTGGCAATTCTCTTTCAGATATTGTCTTAAAAACAGTCTAGCCATATTTGGAGATATTTTTACAAAATCAAAGAATCTCAAAGTTGGGGATAAATGGCTAATGTATCATGAAGTCTGCTTAAGGTAAATGAAAGAATCAACAACTCTAAGAAGATAGGAATCAGGAACCCGGACCATAGTAAATCTGATCAACTGAGGATTAATGAAAGTTCAAAGATGAACTCATTTTTTCTTTCCAAAACCAACTCTCTCTCTCTCCAAAGTGCCCTATTTTTGTCAAAAGGAACGCCATTCTTTACATTCACATTTCATCTCTCTTTCCCTTATAATACATCTTTCATAGAACTTCTTTGTGTATTATATTCAATTGCAAATAAAATCATGGAACCAAAGCTTAGCCAGATTCCTCTAGCTAGTATTACTATGATGCCTCATCACTCAAATGTGGAGGTGACCTTGGGTTTTTGAAAGCTAGTGAAACACAAACTTTGACAGATCTCATTATGTTAGAAAGGCTTTAAGCATGGATCCAGTGATGGTTAAATATCACCATCTTATACTACCATCTTATTAACTTAAAAATATAATTAATTTGCATACTCTTTTCCCATTATTTTAACATTTTACTCTAATTGGCTGAAAAGGAAATCAGTGAGAAGCTTGGGAAGCGCTACAGAAAGCAATGTCTTTAAGTCAACATTAGCTAAAATTTCAGGGTCCCAATCTCTTAATAAATTTATTAGGCATAAGGCATTTATTAAATGCCTTCTGTAGGTTAAGTACTATGCTAAGCACTAGGGATCCAAAGAAAGATGAAAACAAGTCTCCCAAACAGTCTCTGCCTTTGAGGATCTTATAATCTAATAAGAGAGATAACATGAAAACAAATGTGTACAAACAAGATATATACAGGATAAATTGGAGATAATCTCAGGTGGAAAACACTAGTATTAAACGGGATCAGAGAAGGCTTCATGCCAGTCTACATCAGGGCTTTAGAAAAAAAAATTCTCTTATTATAGATGACAAATGTCAGGATCATTCCAACAGTGTTAAAGTGTTATAAGTTTTTGTAAATTTCATTTAATTTAAAAAGAATAAAAGATAAGAATTTATACATACCTATACTGCTATAATCATCAAAAAGTAATTACTCTGTGTTAACTGAAATTTCTGGGAAATAGCTAATTATGTGTCTAGGGATTAAATGTAGAGTTGCTGTGCATATATTTGCCTAAAACCTGCAGTGGATATCTTTAGTCAATATTGACTAATGGATTGCTAATACTTTTAAAACACATAATTTTGAGAGCAAAGTGTGCTGCAGAGAACATTTGGTATCACAATAATTAATCTGATTCCTTTTTGAAGACAAACAGAACACAAGTCTGTTAGTAAATGTCTAAACAGTTTAGCGCAAACATATTCTAGATATCAAGTAATTTATTAGTGAGAGTTCCAGAGTCATAAGTATTTAATTAAAATAAAGATCTAGACATGTTTACTTGTGTCATGGTAAATACTTACTCTAGTGCAGTAATATGAGCATAACAACACTTTCAATTATCTTTTTTTTTTTTTTTGCTGAGGCAATTGGGGTTAAGCGACTTGCCCAGGGTCACACAGCTGTTACGTGTCTGAGACCAGATTTGAACTCAGGTCCTCCTGACTTCAGGCCTGGTGCTCTATCCACTGACACTTTCAATTATCTTTTAAAAATCAAAAAGCAGAATAATGCAAATAAGAATCATTAGTTCAATCCCCAAAATAAGCAGCAAATATCAAAGGAAAGGAATTTTGATACTATTATTTATCTGCCATTCATTTAACCAATATTAAATATCTTCTACGTATTTTATTCATAGAGTATTGATAATTAATAATGTAAACTTAAAGTTTTAATATAATGTAGTTAAGGTGATGGTTGCTTTGAAAATGAATGAGCTTTTGGTTACCAGAAATGTTCAAATAACAGCTAAAGAAATGATTTCTACTTTGAGGAAGACTAGATGAGATGACTATTTCCCAACTCTTTAGAGTTTCTTAAATATTTATATTTTAGTGGAACAAAATTGGCTAGAAAGATCAGGAAATTTTCATTTCCTACTCTGTTACTAAATAGTTGTATGAACTCTGAGTACCACTTCACAGAACTGGTTCAAATTGGCTAAGATGATAGAAAAAGATGATAAATGTTAGAGATATGGGAAAACTGGGACACTAATGCATTGTTGGTGGAACTGTGAAATGATCCAATTATTTTGGATAGCTATTTGGAACTTTGCCCAAAGGGTATAAAACTGTGCATATCTTTTGATCCAGCAGTGTCACTAATCAGTTTATAACCCAAAGAAATTATAAAAGAGGAAAAAGGACCCACATGTGCAAAAATGTTTGAGTAGCTCTTTTTAGTGGCAGGGAAATTGAGTGGATGGCCATTGGTTGGGAAATGAAAGAACAAGTTATAGTATAAGAATGTAATAGAACACTATTGTTCTATAAGAAATTATAAGCAGGGGGGCAGGTAGGTGGTACAATGGATAGAGCACCAGCCCTGAAGCCAGGAGGACCTGAGTTCAAATCTGGCCTCAGGCACTTAACACGTCCTAGCTGTGTGACCCTGGGCAAGTCACTTAACCCCAATTGCCTCAGGAAAAAAAAAAGTATAAGCAGGCTAATTTCAGAAAAGCCTGGAAAGATTTACATGAACTAATGCTGAGTGAAGAACCAAAAGAACCCATACACAGTAACAAGAAGAGTATGATCGACAGTGATGACTTGGCTCTTCTCAACAATGCAGGGATTCAAGGCAATTCTAATAGATTTGGGATGGAAAATGCAATCTGCACCCAGAGAGAGAACTATGGAGAATTAATGTGAATTGAAGCATAGTATTTTCACCTTTTTTTTTATTTGTTTGCCTTTTCTTTCTTGTGGTTTTTTCCCCTTTGGGTCTTATTTTTCTTTTAAAGATGACAAATATAAATATGTTTAAAAAGATTGCAGGGGCAGCTAGGTGGTGCAGTGGATAGAGCACCAGCCCTGAAGTCAGGAGGACCTGAGTTCAAATCTGGTCTCAGACACTTAACATTCCCTAGCTGTGTGACCTTGGGCAAGTCACTTAACCTCAATTGCCTCAGCAAAAAGAAAAAAAAAGATTGCATATATTTAACTTATATTGGATTGCTTGTTGTCTTAGGGTGGGAAAAGGGAAGAGAAGGAGGGAGAAAAATTTGGAAAACAAAGTTTACAAAAATGAAGGCTGAGGGGCAGCTAGGTGACGCAGTGGATAGAGCATCAGCCATGAAGTCAGGAGGACCTGAGTTCAAATCTGACCTCAGATACTTAATGCTTCCTAGTTGTATGATCCTGGGCAAGTCATTTAACCCCAATTGCCTCAGGGGGAAAAGTGAAAGTTGAAAATTATCTTTATATATATTTAGGAAAATAAAATCTATTAAGAAAAAAAAAGTAGTATGATCCTTGAAAAGAAATTTCATTTTTCTGAGCCTTAGCTTTTTCAGGGTAATAATAATTGCCCAACCTATTTTTCAAGACAGCTGGGGAAATGTGAACTTACTTTAGCAAGTGCTGTATATTATTATGTAATAAGCTATAAGCCCCATTCACAAAGTCTTGGTGAAATTCTTAAAATGACAAATTTTTATTCATATTAGTTGTATAGGAATATTTTGAAGTATCCCAGAATGCTGTTTCTCACTGCATTGTAAACTGACTTAGACACTAGTACTATGCTATGAAGAACAATCAGTTTCTAACATCCATTTAGAGGATATCCAGTTAGCAGCTGGTGATGCAAGACCAGCATTCAGAAAAAATACTGAGGCAGGATATATAAATCTGGGAATCATCTGCAAAGATTATAATTTAATTCACAGGAGCTAATGAGGTCACCGTAAGAGAATACAGAGAGAAAAAAGATGACCTAGGTCAGTGCCACCCTGCTGTTAGAATACTTAATATAGATGATAATTCAGGACATGAGAATAAGGAGGAGCAGTCAGGAAGGCAAGAGAAGACTTGAGTTTAGAGTCCTCCTCTTTTACCTGGATTACTGCAATACCAATTTAGCTGATCTCCCAGTCTTCAGACTCTCCCAATTCCAATCCACCTTTCACACAACTGCTAAATCAATATATATATATATATATATATATATATATATATATATATATATATAATTACTAAAGCATGACGTTCTTTTACTCAATAAA
This sequence comes from Myrmecobius fasciatus, assembly GCA_023553655.1. Classification (NCBI taxonomy): domain Eukaryota; kingdom Metazoa; phylum Chordata; class Mammalia; order Dasyuromorphia; family Myrmecobiidae; genus Myrmecobius; species Myrmecobius fasciatus. The sequence continues at coordinate 19,048 of JAJPUD010000796.1, read as the reverse complement.
CTCTAATGAGTCCCTAACCTTTAGGATCAGATATGAATTTCTGTTTATTTTTTAAAGTCTTTCACAATTGGGCTTCCTGCCATCTAGGGGAGGGAAGGGGACTAGGGGGGAAAATTTGTAAAGGAAAGCTTTGTAAGGGTCAATGTTGAAGAACTATCCATACATATGTTTTGCAAATAAAAAGCTTTAATAAAAAAGAGTGTAAAAACAAATAAAGTGTAGAAGTAAAAATGAAAAAAAAATTAAAAAGTAAAAATAAAAAATAAATAAAGTCTTTCACAATCTGGCCCCAAATTACTTTTCCAAATTTGTTATTCATTACTCCCTTTCTTATATTTTGTAACCCACCCAGATTGATCACACTTTTCTTTATCCATAATACACATGAACTCAGCATTCCATTATACTTATATATTAAAACTTATTCACCCATTCTCCAATTTATGAACATCCTCTCAGATTCTCATTCTTTGGCATCTCAAAAAGAGCTCTAAATATTTCTGTACATCCTTTATTTTGGTTAGGACTAATTCTTCCTAGAACCTACCATCTCTTTAATTCTCCTTCATTTCTTTGCCTTTACAGTACTTCCCAGGTGAAAGTATTTCTGTACTTAACTGTGTGTGTATTTTCCCTTTTTGACCAGTCTAAATAAGAGTATGTTTTAAGTATTAGCCACTCCCCTTCCCCCCTTCCAGTTTGTACATGTATACTTCCTCTAACTTAATTCCCCCCAACGTTCTTTTTCTTTCTTGCCCATCCCTTCCTATTCTTCCACTGTGTCTTTTTCTTCTATTCTCTTTTTGTTTTTAAGATCATCAAGATATGGCAGAACCACTATCAGGCTTTGTTTAATAGGACTCTTTCTATGAGCCTTGATGATAGGGTTCAGAGGAGATACAGGCATCATTTCCCTATATTTGAATGTAAGCAGTTAATCCTTATCTAGTCATTTATCATTGTTTATTCATGTTTACCTTTTAATCTTTCTCTTCACTTTTGTGTTTGAACTTCAAAGTTTCTCTGCAGCTCTGATCTTTTCATCAGTAATGCTTGGAAGTCCTTTATTTCATTAAAGATCCGTTTCTCCCCTGTAGCATTATACTCAATTTTGCTGAGTAAATTATTTTTGGCTCTAAGCTGATATCCTTTGACTCGTGGAATAATGTGTTTCAAGCTCTTTGTTCCTTTAAAATAGTGGCTGCTAAATTTCATGTGATCCTGATTTTGACTCATCAATACTTGAATTTTTCCTTTCCAGATGCTTAATGACTTTTTTTTTTTTTTTTGACCTGGAAACTTTGGATTTGACTTTTTTCCTTGACCTGTTTTCCATATCAGTTGTTTTTTCTGTGAAATATCTTACATCCCCCACCCCCACATAATCTATTAACTTTGTTTTTAATATTTCTTGTTAAATCATAGCCACTGGTTACTTGGTCCATTTGAATTTTTAGGGAGTTTGATATCTGGACAAAGTTGCGTACCTTTTGTGCCAAACTTTATTCCCTTTCTAATTCTTGCTTCCATAACTTTCAATTTTCTTCTATTTCCATCCCCCTCAAATGCTCTCATTTAAAAAAACAAAAAAATAAAAAACATTTTACACTTTTATTAAACTCGTGCTTCATTTCTCCTAGAAATTCTAGAACTTTTGCCTGATTTTTGTATTTCTCCAAAGTTTTGCATATAGATGCCACCACAATAGCTCTTTATGATGAGATTTTTTTTTTTTTAATTTGCTTATTTTTCCAGACAATGTTAGGTCTGAGCTCTTTAGCATTTCTGGAAGGAAGATAAAGGACAGGCTGCCTGCTGCTTTCTTGGGGTATGGAATGTTTGTTTCTTTCTCCATACACTACTCAAGATTCTCCCAACTCTACATAGGTCCCCTTTTCAATATATACTGGATCTATGACTTGGAATTGGGGATGGGAGATAAAGTTGCCAAACTGCATCTATCTCCATTATGGTGCTCTTCATGGATCTGAGATGTCCTATTCTGCTGACATACAGCCTCTCCCTGTGAATAGGAGTGCTCCTGGCTGGGCTTTATTCCCAGTGTCTGAAGGCGTCTCTCTCTGCCTCCCTAAGACAAGGGGAACTGGACAAATGATTCAGTATGACTGTTTCTAGATTTCCCCAGTAGGATTCAGTTTGGTCTATTATTTACTTATGTTTGGAGGAGTCTATAGAAAAGAGTTCACTGAAATGATTCCTATCCCTTAGCTCTCTTGGCTCTGCTTTGACCAATGATTTTTTTTTCTTGATGTTTTCTAAGTTAGTTGTTTTTGACTTAGTGTAGCTTATATTTTTCCTCTATTTTTCCAAACTTTTAACTTAAAAAAAAAAATTCTTGTTGTCTCAGAGAGTTTGCTACATAGGAAAGCTTTTGTACTCCCTTTGCCAAGTTATTTCTCTTTTAATATCTTCCAAAGCTCTCGTTTCTTTTCTAATTCCTTTTATGTCCTGATTTCAATTATTATATTTTAAATACTTTTTTTAATGCCATCTTCATTTATTTTAGGAATTTTAATTGATCATGTGGCCAAGCTATATTTTTCTTTGAGGTTTTTTTAGTTTATCTTTTGGGTTAGTGTGCTGAGTATTCATTTCATCATAAGATCTTTCAAACTTTTTTCACTGACTTATTCTACTAGCCTTTCTTCTGGATATGGAACTTTGTTATAGGACCAGACCTTTGTTCTGGTTTTTCTCATGGGGTTCTCATAGCATTGTATGATCCTGGCTTGTCTTATTTGGGGTCCTGCTGCATCTACATTCTTCAGTGGTATGCATTTCATTGATCACAGGAATCCTGGCTTGTGCTGGAGAGATGGAAACTTTAAGTGGGCCTTATGGAGAGGTTGGGAAGAAGGGCTCCTTATCAAGGCCAGAATCTGATTGCATACTTCTTGGTTTTTCCTGGGTTTTAGACCTCACTTTAGGTCTGAGAAACCCAACTGCAGATTTGCTCCTAGGTAGAACTCCAGCAGATGGCTGCTGGACCCAATCTCTGTCAGCTGTGATGATTAAAAAGTCTCAAAAGACATAGCTTCTGGGTAATTTAATTATTTTATTAATAAGGTCAACAGGTTATTAATAAAAGGGTGGTCATTTGGCCATCTTTTTTTGACAAAGACAATCATGGTGGCAGGCACACAGTTTATATACCCTTCCTAAAGTACAGATGTTAATGAAAGGGCTGTGAGGGACATCATGTCAAAAATATCTTTATACTCAGACCACCTATACCTGTGGATCACTCAAGCCAAAGCTTCCTTGCCTTAGATTAAATTTTTAGTAGGATTAGGTAAGATCTGATTAAAATGAGGAGAGTTAATTCAATGTCATTATTACTAATGTCCTTCAAGGGACTGAACTTTTTAAAATTAGGGATTTTGAAGAAGGGGAAAGTTCTGAATCTTCCTGAGATATTGGTTATTAATAATCATTTCTCTCACAACTCAGCTGATTCAGAGTGACTGCTGCCTGCTTACCTCTATTTGTTTAGGGGGCTCAGGCTGAGATTTACTTTGGTATCAAAAACCCCAAGATAGCAAGAGTAGTATGAGCAGATAATTTTTTCTGTATAAAATATTTTTTTTTAGTGGACTTCAGGAAAAACAAATCAATAGCACAATGTAACCCCAAAAAGGTGATTATAATTATAATTAAAAAAGGATATGTATACCTAATGAGAGAAATTTTAGCTCTAGTATACTGGTCCTGGTCAGATCACATTTGAGTACTGTAGTTTTAGAAGTATTTTAGGAAAAATGCTGAGAATGTAGTTTTCATTCAGATAACAATATATCAGATAATAAGCATTTATTAATCACCAATTATGTAAGAGGAACTGTGCTAAGCATTGGGGACATAAATACAAGGACAAGGTCATAAACTGGATGTTACTAGAATGGTAGTGCTTTTGATAGAAATAAGGAAATTCATAAGAAGGGTAAGTTTGGGGAAAATTAGTTCTATTCCTTCTTGGTATCTTACCTATGACCTTCTCACAACGGGATTTTAATTGGAAGTTGAAGGAAGCCAGGGATGCAGGAGATAGATGATGAGGAAAAATATTACAAGCATGGGGGAGAGACAATGACAATGCTTGGAGTTGAGAGAAAAATGTTTTATGCAAGGAACAATAAGGAGGCTAGTGTCATTTTATTACAGAATTCATATGGGAAACTATAAAAAGAATGGAAAAGTAGGAATGGATCAAATTGTGAAGAATTTTAAAAGCCAAATAAAAGATTTTATATTTAATCCTGGAGTTGACAAGGAAATCCTAGAGTTTTTTGAGTTGATGTGGGAAGAAGAAATGATCAAATGTGCACTTTAGAAAGATTAATTTGGCAGCTGCGTGGAGAATGACTTGTAGTAGAGATAGATTTAAGGCAGAGAGGCCAACCAGAAGGCTACTTTAAGAAACTGTCCAGGCATGAAATGTTAAGGGGCAGCACTAAGGTGATGCACAGTAGTGGACCTATGCCAGTGCAATGTCAGAGAACAGAAGGGAGAGTATAGGATGGTTGTTATGAAGGTAAAATTGGTGGGACTTCACAACAAATTACATATGGGGAAGAGCGTGAAAGAGTGAGGAGTCAAGTAAAACATCTATGTGTAAGTTGAAAGTTTGAGGGTGATGTACGTTCTTGATGGTAATATCAAAATTATCTTTCCCAAAATGTCCTCTCTTCATAATGAATTCAATTTTGGATAAGTTTAGTTTAAGATATTTACAGGACAGGGCAGCTAGGTGGCGCAGTGGATAGAGCACCAGCCCTGAAGTCAGGAGGACCTGGGTTCAAATCTGATCTCAGACACTTCCTAGCTGTGTGACCCTGGGCAAGTCACTTAACCC
>JAJPUD010000796.1:0-11562 GCA_023553655.1 Myrmecobius fasciatus | reverse complement strand
GCTGTGTGACCCTGGGCAAGTCACTTAACCTCAACTGCCTCAGCAAAAAGCAAAAAAAAAAAAAAAAAAGATGAAAGGTATAGCTTTGGATCTTTGCTATAAGATAACTATAGTTGGGCCTGAGGTCCTCCACCCTATGCCAGAAGCAAATTGAGCTATTTCCCCAATTTGTTACAATTACCTGTAGTACTCATAGGACAATACACTTTTTTCTCTAGGAATAGAGAAGGAAAGGGCAGCTCTAGGCCATAATTCCTTCCTTGCTTGAGATCTGTGAGAGCTTTAAGGGGTACAGGGCAGAGTAGCTTACTTAGATGATAAGATTAGACGTTCGGAGCTAAAAGAGACCTTAGAATCCTGTAATCCAACACCCTGATTTTGCAAATGAGAAAACTTAAGGTATTCAAAGTAAAGTTATAAAGCAAATTAGTAAAATGTAATTGTCCTTAATGAAATCTTTCTCAATCCCACTTGATACTCGCACTTTTTCTCTGTCGATTATTTTCAATTTATCCAATATTTAGCTTGTTTGTGAATGGGACTGATTGAATGAAGTATTTCTCAATTTATGAGACTAGGCCTAAGTCACATGATCCCTGTTCCCAGAGCTGGAAGATCAGGCCTTGGATTCTGGGTCTGGGAAGGACCTGGGGGGGTGGGGGAGGGGAGAGGGGAAAGAAAGACATGATCTCTGGAGAGTTAGGCCCTGGGTTATAGGAGGTGACAGGAAGTTGCAGGAAGTGACTGACCTGTGGGAGGCAGACAACATTGGTGACCATTGATCAAGGATGGTTACTTCGTTTTAGTCTATCCAATGAAAAGACTTGAGTCTTTTGTTATTTAAACCTGAGAAGGTAGAAGCTGGTCAGGTTCACCAGTATATGGCAGGAGCTGAGATTCCCAGGTGTGTGTCTGGGCCTCTCCCTGCAGGGACTAAATAAATGCTTTCTCTTTGTACCTGAAGATGTCTCTGATTAGCTAATTTGGGATCTGATTAGTTAATTTGGGAAAGGGGGTTTAGTACCTGTCCCCCACATTTGTATGCCATTCCCTCCAATGTATCATGAGCTCCTTAAGTACTGGCACTATCTTATACATTTTTTTTTTTTAATCTCCAATGCATAACACAAGGCTCAGTATTGTACTAAGTGAGCACTTAATAAATGTTTATGTCTGAATGCCAGTTGGAGTCAAGGTGTTATTCTGCTGTGAATAAGTTTTTCAACAGTCTTTCTAACACTAGCATTAAATATAAGGGGAAAGAAAAGGAAAATGACTATACTTGTTCAGGACTGCTTGTCACAAACCTTTTGAGGTTTCTTTACCTAGTCCTATGTCTTATATCTAGTATCCTTTTCAATCACATTTCCCAAAAAGAATCTCTTTTTATTCCTTCCTCTGATGTAGCTGAGCCAGTTCTCCTCCCTCACTGCAGAAAAACACTTCCTGAATAATTTATGACTTTTGCTAGTTTGTCATTAGTCAGCAAACTTCTCCAAAACATGAAGAGTTAATCTGTGGCATATATGAGATCAATTAGCAAACAACTGAGAAGTGGAGTGAGGAAAATGAGGAAAAAGATGGAAAAGAGAATCTGCCTTTAAGAAAAGAACTGATTTTAAGCCAAAATATTAAGGAAAGAGACATAACTATGGCTAGGCAACCACAATACTGCCAGAGACACTGTAGTGAGGGCTGTACTGAGCTATACTCACAAATACAGGCTCCAGAATCCAAGGTCAAAGAGCAAGGGCAGGGCAAGATGGGAGAGCTCAGAACAGGAGAAATCAACACAAGTTACAAATATTAGACCCAGGTCAGAAAGCCAAATCAAGGTGTAATGGAACAGAAGGCTTTGGAGGGACTAGGCAATCTGTTTGGACAGGATTTGTTTTGTTTCTTTCCCTTCTTTTTAGAGTTGTGCTAGACTACATGCAGCAGGAATTTTAGGGATCTTTGCTTGGTCTGAAAGGGGCCTGATGGCATCACTTTTTTTTTTCCCCAGATTTCTCTCTCAAGATCTCATCCTCCATTTTAAGCCCAAGTTTCCTGTCTGCTCAGACACTACCTAGCCTGTACAATCAATATCCAACCTGTGACAATGTGTACACACACACGCGCACACACACACACAATTATATTCATCATATTATCTGAAAAAACAAACAGGTTGCTATTAGATTTTCAAGTCTAAAAACTGAGATACAGAAAAAATTTAGCCAAGAGCTGAATTCAGAGAGCAGGATAATTGTTCCTTACCACTGTAGTATGAGAAAATGTATAAACATTCTGTTTTAATAGGTTCTGTATTTTAATTACTAATAGTCTAGTAAATCAATATGGACTAATAAAAAAATCTGTAGCCTATGTCCCTATATGCTTTCCTAAAGAAATACTCTATGAGTGACATATTTGCAGAGCAGAAAAACCAATAGAGAAAATAAAGCCCATTGTTAAGTCAACAGGAACCAGGTGTTTTAGCAAAGCATCTCATCTAATATTTCAAATTTAGTTAAAATCCACAATAAATATAAGTAGACCTATGTAACTGTTTCCTCATGACAGAAAATGAAGGGGCTCACCTTCTCAATATTTATTTGATGTTTTCTCAACCTTTCCAGGTCTGTTGGGATTACCACTTTAATGAATTTCTGGATAGCTGGTTCAACACGGCGCAATTTCACTCTTTCTTCATCTTCAGACATCGTAAGGTGAAGGTGTGTCACCACCGCCCAAATTGCTTTCTCCACTTACGTAGAAAAACCTAAAAATATTTATTTAAGCACATTTTCTAATCAACTTCCATGACTTAATTTTTTAAAAAAGCTTCCCTATTTTGTAATGCTCTAAACAAATTATAAAGCATTTACTAAAAATGTAATACTTAATATAAATAAAACTAAAAGTGAAAAATCTACCCTTAACATTTCTGAAGTATACAGAAAAGAAACTGTTTGACTTTCTAACAATATAACAAGATAATTATGTAACTATTTGTTGAAAAAAATACTTTAGAACTTATAAGTAGCTAAAAGTTTCCAAAAATAAAATTCCTATTAAGATTTCTGTAACAATTCTGTGGTTCTTCTATTCATCTATAATACATCTATTTGCATTAACATTCACCAACAAACATTTCACGTGGATTTACAAACATGTACTTTTCTAGACTTCTTATGCAAAGTTGTATTCTTCTACAAATGGTATATAAATATATAAAAATATTTTTATTAAACAAATGTTATTATTCATTCATTAAACAAGTGTTTATTAATTACTATATACATGTTAAATACTTGGTTCCTCAACCTGTTCACTTCCCTTCATCTACTCCTCTATTCTAGCCACATATAAAAGGTCATATCCTTGATTTTACCAGGAAATGCATCACAAATGCATCACCTCCGTGATAAAGAATTCTAAAAATCTTGGCTTTTCACCTCTTTCTGACTTCGCTTATCAAACTCCCTCTTTGTACATACTATGACCTCTAAAACTTGATCCCTCAGTTTTTCCCCATCATGATTCTTACATTAGCCAATCTTTCTTCTTTTCCTCATCCAGATCAGTTCGATCTATACTATTTTCTTCTATTGAATGCCTAGTCCCTTTACTCTGCCAAACCTGCGCATTGGATCACTCCTATAATTCACCATCTTCATTTTTACAAGTGTTGTTTAACTAAGGTGGAAAAAAAAGTCACGTAACCAAATCATTATGATTTGGTCCACCACAAATTTATGTTATATAAGCTCCCCTGAGCCCTTTCTGCTGCTAAACAGTGCTACTATATATCCCTTAACAATCCACTATCTCCACTCTTCCAAACCTTTTCATCTCTATCAAATGTCCAATATCTTCCCTGTTCCCAAATTGTCAGTTAAGAACTTTGTCTCATATCTTACAGAAAAAAGGCCATTTGCCATGAACTCTCTTTTCTCCATCTTCCTCATCTCATATCTGTAATTATTTCCTCCTTTACCAGTGTCATAAAGAATCAGCATTATTCGTTACCAAGGCTAACAACCCCTCTAGACCTGCAAAAGAGATTCCATTCTATCCTTTCTCCAACATATTTGTCTCCCTTCCTCATCCCCATACTTTCACTTATTTTCAACCCCTCTCTGTCTACTAGCTTCTTTGCTACTTTCTACAAATATGCCTATGACTCCTCTATTCTGGGAAAAACAAAAACAAAAACTCTCACTTAATCCTTCTACTGCTAATAACTACTGTTTTACATCTCATTTGCCTTTTGTGGCTAAAGATGAAAAGCTACAATAGGTGCCTCCACTTTCCTCTCACTCTCTTCAGTCCTTTCAAAACTGGCTTCTGATCACATCATTTCATCATTTCTTTTTCCTCTCCATAACTTAACAGTAGTTTCTTAATTGCCAAAAAACAAAACAAAATAACCATCCCAAAGGCTTTTTCTCAATCCTCATTCTCCTTGATCTCTCTGCAGCTTTTGATGCTACTGGATTGATATTCACTTGTAACATCTCTTAAATACACTCTTTTCTCTGAAACTGCCACTATTCTGCTACAGACCCTCATCACCTTGTGCCTTAAGTATCTCAATAACTTGTTAGTGTGTCTGCCTATGTCAAGTCTTTCCAAATGCCAATCCACCCTCCATTCAACCACTAGAGTGATTTTCCTCAAATTTAGATCTGATCACATCATCCCTTTACTGAATAAGTTTATTGAGTAAAGTGACTCCCTACTACATCCTACTCTTTGCCATTTACTCTTCAGTCCACTGACACCAGCCTCCTTGCAGTTCCACAAACAAGACACTCCATCTCATGCCTCCAGGCATTCTGTCTGGTTGTCCCCCATTCCTAGAATGTTCTTCCTTCTTACCTCTGTTGACTGGCTTTTCTGGCTCCCTTTAAGTCCCAACTAAAATCCTGTCTTCCATAGGAAGCCCATCCCAACACCTCTTAGTGCCTTCCCTATTACTTATTTCCTGATTATCCTATATATAACTTTTTTGTACATATTTGTTTTTTGTCTATTATCTTCTGCATTAAATTGTGATTTGAGGATGAGGATTGTCTTCTTTCTTTTTTCATATCCCCTGCACTTACAGTATTCTGGCACATAGAAAGCCTTAATAAATGTTTACTAATCCACTGACTAGCTACCATGTTTAAATGCTTCAAAGATTTGTGACCATCAGTATGACTCTGCTCTTCACTTATTGAAACTGTAACTGTCTGTGATACTAAAGCTGATCTTTGATAATTGGGATCATAGATTTAAAGCTGAAAGGGATCTCAGTCAAGTCTTGAACTCAGAGCTTTCTGACTCAAAGCCATCTTTTTGTCCAACTTTATTTTAATTGTGGTTGAAAATCTTGTCATCCTATATAGCTGGACTAATGATGAATCTCTATTTTAAAAAAATGTTTCTAAGAGTTTTAGCTTCCCAATAGTTTCTTAGCTAATATTTAGATGATCCTAAACTCAGCAGATTTGGAGCATGGACTGGTAAAATATGGGAAGATATGGGTGCTAAGTTTATTAAATAAATTCTCCCTGTTTCTCTAGATAACTGGCTGTCATGTGGAAGAGGGTTTTTATTTGTTTTACTTAGCCCTAGAGAGCAGAGTAGGACCAATGGGTAGAAATTTCAAAGAAGAAAGTTTTAGGTTTGATGTAAGGAAAAAATTTCTAACAATTACAACTATCCAAAAGTGGAATTACTTGGCTCAAGAATTTGATTCCTCCTTCCCTAGCAATCTTCAATTAAAGACCAGGTGCCTATTTGTTCAGTATGCTGTAGTTTTCTTAAGTACCAATTAGACTAGAGCAGGACTTCTTAAGATTTCTCCACTTCACATCCCTTTTCACCTGAGAAATTTTTAATGCAACCCTGGGGTGTAAAGATATATGAAATAGGTACACAAAACATTTACTGATAATAAAAGATAATTTTGCAACCCCTACATTCAATTATATGACCACTTGGGGGGGGGGTCACAACCCACAGTTTAGGAAGTTTTGGACTAGGAGACCTCTAAGGTTCCTTCTAATTCTGAGATTATAAGACTCAATGAATTGAGATAGCCTACTCTTTTAAAGTCAGGCAGACCATCATGGGGGATACACTTTGCAGTCTAGCAATATATGCTATAGTATATGCTGTTCTAGAATTGACTTTGAGGACACAGATATACCTCAATAAAGCACTAAAGGACTTTAGTGGAGGACCACCATGTTTTGCACATAAAAATGAATCCTAAGACTGTAAGTCAAATTCCTGTTTGGAAAACTTAAAAATATAGTCATCAAGAAAGTGCTAAGACATCAAGTGACTGCTTGAAAAACCGAAGGTATAGCAATCAAAAAAGAATTACTATTACAATGTCTAAACAATCACTGTGCTAAGTGCTGTGGGAGAACACAGAGAATTTTAAGACCGGCTGTTTACAATCTTGTTAAGAAAACAGAATATAGTCTTATTGCAACAAATTCATGTTGTCTAATATCACTAGAGTTTCACTGCTGCTGGGAAATTCATTCATTAATCTTTAAATGTTTCCTTATCATATTCCCCTCTAAAGCTGCAAGGAAACCCCATCGTTAGATGTAGTTACAAAATAATGATCCTTTTTTAAAGGCTAACTGCCTATTTCCAGCTTTTTCTGAATGTTAAAAAGTTATAGGATTTAGAACTGGAAGGGATTTTGAAGATGTGGGAGTTGAAACACCTCTTTTTATTAAAAAGAAAACTAATATCTCATAGAGATGAAGTCATTTACTCAGAATAACACAGGTAATAAAGCAGTAAGGATTGGATTTGAACTGAGGCCTTCTGGTTCTAAAATCATTCTTTTCACAATATCTTGCTGATGCCTTGCTCTCCCCTTTATTTCTTCTTTCTCTTTAATATTTCTTTGGTGGCTCATCCCTTTTTCCTTAAGACATGCACAGTATTATTGGAAAAGTACTAGATTTGAATCCTGGCATAGCTACTGACTCCCTGTGCAGCCCTGAACATATCACTCTGAGCATATAGGTCTCTGTTTCCTTATATGTAAAATGAAGGTTTGGACTAAATAATCTCTAAGATTTTTTCCAATGCCAAACTTTGTTATTCTATGAATTCCCTCATTTCTCATAAAAACCTTTCACTTGACCTTGATAATCCCTTTAGCTTTAATCCTATTTTGTTCTTTATACTACCAGCCTTTTAAAAAGAAAGGTTTCTATCTGATGATTAACCACAAAACTGTCAAAATGATATTCCTGTAGCACAGGTTTAACCATATCACTGCCCTGTTACAGTTGAGGTTGAAAAAAGAGGACCCAAAAGTTTGGGGTCCCAGACTAGTGTGGTAAGGTGTCTCAAAAGAATTTGCAGGCTTGAACCTATTTCCTAGCCAAGGAAGCAAAGTTTTATTATAATTGTAATGCCCTTACGAGCAGGCTAAGTTCCAAAAGAAATCAGCAAAGTCCTAAGAGAGAGGAGACAGCTTTATCCAGCTTTCTGTCATTGACATGTTAGTTCTATGACTCAGAGGGGTGGTCTCTGGAATTTGGTTATTACTGACCAGATCAGTCAGCAATGAATTGAGGAGTGGTCTCCAGAATTTGATTATTACTGACAAAATTATCAATCAGCAATGAATTCAGGAGTAATCTATTTAGAATCAGACAGATTGTAGTTCTTAGATTGGGAGTGTAGAAAGTCCTTGAGGCACACTCTAAAACCAGAGGATTTAGGATTTACTGACTTATTGTTAAAACAGAAGTCCCCCCCCTCTAAAATCAGGGGACCTCAAAATCATTACTACATTACATCATTACCTCTAGGAACAAATTCAGTTCCTGTTTGGCAGTTTAAATTGGCAGCTTAAAATCTTGTACTACTTGGCCTTAAGTTATTTTCTTAAGCTTCTTTCACAAAGTACTCCCCTGTATGCAATTCTGTAATACAAACTGGCCTCCTCATTATTCTTCTCATGAGGACATTTTAACTCCTATCTCTTGTTGTTTCTTATAGCTCAATAATATTCCATTACTTTATATACCATAATTCCTTTAACTATTCCCCCCCAAATTCTCTTGCCCAATATAAAGGGGAAATGAGGGCTGGATCAGACTGTGATAAATTGTGAGATAAGTGCTCCTAATGGACCAAATTGATTTTCTGAATGTGTTTTTCTATAGAAATATTGTTGGTCAATTTCAAGAGTACCTCCTCTATTTAAGAAGTTTCACCTACATTTTTAAGTCATTCCATTCTAATACTTTTTAAGTAAAACAAAATTGCAGTGGGCAGTTAGCTTCCTATCAACATCATACATAGGAAACACATTGACTGATGAAAATTTGAACCACCTTAAAATAGGTAAAAAGACTAACTCCATTATTGAACTAACTCCATTGTTGTTCAGTTGTTTTAGTCAGATCTAAATCTTTATGACCACATTTGGGATTTTCTTAGAAAAGATTTGCCATTTCCTTCTCCAGCTCACTTTACAGATGAGGAAACTGAAGCAAACAGGGTTAAGTGACTTGCCCAGGGTCATACAGCTAGCACATTATCTCTAAGTTGGATTTGAAATCAAGTCTTTCTGACTCCAGGTCTGGTGCTGTATCCACTGCCTCAACTAGCATCCCCAATACAAACCCCTCTTTCCCTTCAAATCCTACCATTCTGCCAGATTTCTTACCTGTAATTGGAAGACACCTGACAACATACTTGCCTCTTTCTTTGTGCTACTACCTTAACAGTCTTAGGGCAAGAAAAATACTGTTCTCACCTTGTCTAGCAACCATTTTGTAATTAACTATATAGGGAGAGTACTCCACCAGTTAAAGAATTCAAGCTGCTTAAGGTTTTTTTTGTTGGTTTTTTTTTTTTTTAATAATGTATTATGAGGCTTTGATTTGACCAACTTTACGTGGAGGTGTACCCATAATATACTTCAAATATGTTATGGACTAAACAGATATATGTTAGGCTGATTTATAACTTGTATTTTTACAGGAAAATAAATTCTAAGTACAAATCTGAGCCATTCATTGTACTTTTTTAAACAAAAATTTTCCAAGTTTATAACTGCCCATGTAGTTTTTTTGTGGGTGTGTACTTTTTACATATTAAATTTTTCTTTACTTTCTTTAGAGTCTACATTTTAAATTTACTGCTCATGTGTAAGGCAGACACAAGAAATACAAAATATGATCTCTTCTTCTTAAAGGGTTTATAATCTAATATACTTCTTTAGGATAATAAATTGATCTTTTACACAAAACAATTATTTATATGATGGACTCAAAATAATCTCCCAGGCATATATATATCTATATATAGATATATGTATACATTGGCCCATAGCTATGATTTCGAAAAGGTCAACTAGTTAATGAACATCTATTAGGCATTTACTTTGTGGCAGACATTGTACAAAACACTGGCTCTACCATGTGGATGTTCACTTTTAATAGTGGAGACATAAATAACTGTTGTACATAAAATATATAGACAAGGTGGATGGAAGACACTAGAAGGGAAGGCAGGGGAAAGGCAAGATGGGACCTGGAAAAGACAGATCAGTTATATCTGTTATATATAAGTTGATATTTACACAATATTTTAAAGTGTTTTATTTGTGCCATTTTCTTCTTTTAGTTTCCCAATAGTGTTGACCAATATATACTCTAGGGAATACTCTCTATCTTAAAGATAAGGAAACTAATTCACTAAAGAAATAAGTGGATGACAATACTATCTAAACTCATTTATTTAGTGCTATACCAATCAAACTCACAAGAAATTACTGACCTAGAAAAAATAACAACAAAATTTGTCTGGAAAAACAAAAGGTCAAGAATTTCAAGGGAATTAATGACAAAAAAAACAAAAAAAACAAATGAGGGTGGCCTCGATGTACCAGATCTAAAACTATGTTATACAGCAGTGGTCATCAAAACCATTTGGTACTGGCTAAGAAACAGAGTAGTAGATCAGGGGAATAGGTTAGGTTCACAGGACAAAACATTCAATGACAATAGTAATCTAGTGTTTGATAAACCCAAAGACCCCAGCTTTTGGAGTACAAATTCACTATCTGACAAAAACTGCTGGGAAAATTGGAAACTAGTATGGAAGAAACTAGGCATTGACCCACACCTAACACCGTATACCAAGATGAGGTTAAAATGGATTCATGATCTAGGCATAAAGAATGATATTATAAACAAATTAGAACAATGTAGGATGGTTTTCCTCTCAGACCTGTGGAGGAGGAAGGAATTTGTGACCAAGAAGAACTAGAGATCATTAATCACAAAATAATTTTGACTATATCAAGTTAAAAAGTTTTTGTACAAACAAAATGAATGCAGACAAGATTAGAAAGGTAGCAATAAACTGGGAAAACATTTTTACATTCAAAGATTCTGATAAAGGCCTCATTTCTAAAATATATAGAGAAGTGACTCAAATATATAAGAATTCAAGCCATTCTTTAACTGATAAATGGTCAAAAGATATGAACAGACAATTTTCAGATGAAGAAATTGAAACTATTTCTAGTCACATGAAAAGGTGCTCCACATCACTACTGATCAGAGAAATGCAAATTAAGACAATTCTGAGATACCACTATACACCTGTCAGATTGGCTAAGATGACAGAAAAAGATAATAATGAATGTTGGAGGGGATGTGGGAAAACTGGGACACTGATACATTGTTGGTGGAACTGTGAATGGATCCAACCATTCTGGAGAGCAATCTGGAACTATGCTCAAAAAGTTATCAAACTGTGCATACCATTTGACCCAGCAGTGTTTCTACTGGGCTTATATCCCAAAGAGATCTTAAAGGAGGGAAAGGGATCCACATGTGCAAAAATGTTTGTGGCAGCCCTTTTTGTAGTGGCTAGAAACTGGAAACTGAAAGGATGCCCATCAATTGGAGAGTGGCTGAATAAATTATGGTATATGAACGCTATGGAATATTATTGTTCTGTAAGAAACGACCAGCAAGATGATTTCAGAGAGACCTGGAGAGACTTGCATGGACTGATGCTGAGTGAAATCAGCAGAACCAGAAGAACATTATATACAGCAACAAGACTATACGATGATCAATTCTGATGGACATGGTTCTCTTCAACAATGATGTGATTCAAACAAGTTCCTATTGTTCATCGATGAAGATAGTCATACATATCCAGAGAGAGGCCTGTTCGAACTGAGTGTGGACCACCACACAGCATTTTAACACTTTCTGTGAATATTTCCTTGCATTTTGTTTTCCTTCTTAAGTTGTTGTTTTTTTTTTCTCTTTCTGATCTGGTGTTTCTTGTTCAGTAAGATAACTATATAGATATGTATACATATATTGGATTTGTCATATAATTTAACATATTTAGCATGCACTAGATTACCTATCATCTAGGGGTGGGGATTGGGGGGAAGGAAGGGAAAATCTTGGAACAACAAAAAAAATTTTTGCAAAGGTCAATGTAGAAAAATCACTCATGACTGAGAGGGGGGCGGAGCCAAGATGGCGGAGTGAAAAGGTGACTTTCTGCCTC
>JAJPUD010000795.1:501048-569393 GCA_023553655.1 Myrmecobius fasciatus | reverse complement strand
GGGGGGGAAACGAGGGGAGGGGGAGAGGAAGACACACACAGAGACAGAATATAAATGAAAGATGGGGAATAGGGGCCTTTCCTCATCTGCAGAATTGCCTGTGGGTACATGAGTCTGGTGCCTCAGCCTTCCCAACACTGCCCAGATATTCAGGTTACTGTTTTCCTTGCTAGAAGCCTAAGAAACGATGGTCTTCTAAAATTCAAGTTTGTTCAGTGATGAAAAGAAAAGGAAATTAAGCAGTTCTCTGAAGATGGTTTATGAAGTACAGTTGGGTATAGAACACAGAATGTCAGTGCTAGAAAAAACCCTCGTGGCCATTTAGCCCAACCACCCTATTTTAGAGATAAGAAAATAGAGAGTCAGAGAGATGAAATGGGCCCACGGTCATATGGGTAGCAAATGGTTAACCCTGAAAATGAAACTTTACCCTCTAACTCCCATCATTTTATAGATGATGACTGAGTCTGAAACCTAGGTCTTGGCTTCAAATCCAATGTTCTTTCAACCATGACATTGCGCCTTTACAAATTCATGACACTCAATCTCTAGTTTAGTATAAAGAAAGGTTAGATTTTTGCTGAGGGCTCACTTCCGGGCTTTCCTATTCCTTTGAAATGGAACCATTCTACCATAATTTCTATCCCTTAGCTCATATGAAATTTCTCATTAGTGGTCCTGTTAGATGACACACTTTAATATATTTCTAACCTCCCTAATCTTCAGGATTACCAAAAGTCCACAGATTCACCTCTCACATGACTGCAGACTTGACAGGTAGAAAAGGAAATTCAAATTTGCTTCCAGATATTACATCTCAAGAAAAATAATTCACCAAAATAAGTAAATTCTATCGATCTACTTGAGAAGAAGTCTTAAAAAGAAAAGAGAAATTAATTTGGAAAAGGAAGACCTAGGTTAAAAGCTTGATTCTATCACTAGAGTGATCTGGGAAGGACATGACCTCTGGGATTTTAATTTTCCTTTTCATAAAGGGTTCAGACTGGACCAGGAATTCTTAATTTAGAATCTGTGGACTTAAAACATTTTGATTACTATTTCAATATGAAATTATTTCTATGTACTTATAACTATTTCAATATAATAAATACAAGTAATTCTGTCTTGCCCATTAGACTGTGAACTCCCTTAGAGTGGATAGACACACACACACACACACACACACACACAATTTCAGATTTTTTAATACATACAAAGGCAGTTTTCAACATTTACCTTTGCAAAACCTTGTGCTCCAAATTTTTCTCCCTCTCCTTTCCCCACCCCCGACAGCAAGCAATCTGATATAGATTAAACATATGCAATTGTTCTATAAATGCTGCACACAAACACACACAAAATCAGATCAAAAGGGAAAAAAATACACAAGAAAGAAAACAACAACAACAAAAAAAAGGTGAAAATACTATGCTGTGATTCACAGTCAGTCTCCATAATTCTCTCTGGATGTGGATAGCACTTTCCATCACACTATATTGGAATTACCTTGGATCATCCCATTGTTGAAAAGAGTATAATCTATTATAGCTAATCATATAATTTTGTTATTATTGTGTACAATGTTCTCTTGGTTCTGCTCACTTTATTTAGCACCAGTTCATATAAGTTTTTCTAGGCTTTTCTGAAATCAGCCTATTCATCATTTCTTACAGAATAATAGTCTACAACATTATTATATTATTATATCATATACCTAATATATTATAATCATTATATTGTTATAATAACTTTTTCAGCCATTCCCCAACTGATGGGCATGAGTGGATACTATATTTTTGCCTTTCTTTGTATTAACAGTGTTATTAGTACAGTGCCTAGTGCATAGTAGGCAATCAATAAATGTTTACTCAAATTTAATTTAATTTTCCGATCTGAATCCTTTCAGCACTTCCTCTTGACATCCCCTCCACCCCTGCCATTGAGAAAGCAGGGGAAAAAATAACCATTACAAACACTTATTGTCAAGCAAAAAAAAAAAAAAAAAAAAATTCCACATTAGCTATGTCCAAAAGAAAAAAAGGCTCAATCTGTACTGAGTCCATCACCTCTTTGTGGAAGTGGGTAGAATACTTCATCTTGAGTCCTCTGGAATTGTAGTTGATCATTGTATTTCAGAATTCCTAAATCTTTCAAAGATATCTTCACAATATTGTTATGTTTAATACATGCTTGTTGATTTGACTTGATTTCCTTTGTAATTTTATGTTTTTAAAAGCATTATTCTGAGAATGGGTCCATAATCTTCATTAGATTATCCAATTAACAGCTTCAAGCTTCATAGTGACAGAAGCTCTTAATGTCTCAGAAAAGCTTGCTGAGGAAAAGCCAATGCAATGTTATCTCTAAGAAACAATTGTTCAGTATAACTGGATCACTAATAACATTCTTAAAGACTGAGCATCTTTTTTCCCCAATGCTCCAATGTACAATGATTTGCCATTTTCTCATTATACAGCTGTAAATTCCAAGAGAGTAAATGAGAAACTAAGGAATGCAAGGCATAAAAAAGAATGTTTACCCACTCAAGTACAGTATTAAACATTCATTCAATCTAGTTGAACATGAATAAGAGAACTTTTTCCTGGAAACCAATTTTGTTTCTTTTTGTTTTTTTCTTAAAAGGTCAAAGTTCACATTTCAAATGTAGAGTGCTTTCAATTGTACCTTACTATAGCCCCATGAGGTAAGGATGGGTGGGTGGTATTTAAATGTTTGTTGTGATGACTAATAATACAGATTAAAATGCAATAAGCAAGGTTTTTAGTTCCCTGGAATGATTCAAGAATTGAAGAAGTGAACAGAGGAAAGAAGGAGGAGGAGGAGGAGGAGGAGGAGAGGAGAGAGAAAATGAGTTGAAGATACCACAAACTAAGGCTATTGGTAGAAAAAAACCTAAAATATATCAATTAATATAATGTATCAATTAAAACTCAGAAGAAAACATAAAATATTGGTGCAAAAAAGAATGTGAGAATACAGAATAAAAAGCCAACAGGTCCTTCTATTTGACCAATAAGGCAAAGGGAAGACATGACAACTGATGTGCCACTGCGAAAGTTTCCCAAAGCAATCTTCATACATAATCTCAATTTATCTTCATAACAACTTTGGGAGGTAGATAAGGCAATGGACTAGAAGTTAAGACTTGGACACTTCCTCATTACGTGACTTTAGTATGTCACTTCACTTCTGAGTCTGTTTCCTCATCAGTAAAATGGGAAAAATAGCCTCTAAAGACAAAATGGGGGAACCAAATGAAATAAGGACAATAAAATGCTTATATAAATGTGAATTCCTCCATTTGAACTGCCAGATGTAAAGTGATTTGCCTCTGGTTACAGTGTTAATAAGGGCCATGTCTTTGGATCTGAAGTTCAGAGCTCTTTTCATCATACTGCCATAAATTTTCATGGCTTAAAGAGGAATATTAATTTTATCTGGAAGCATTTCTGAAGTATTAAAAGCAAAAAGTCACACCAGTACCATCTCTTCAGAAAGCAGCTTGTGAAAAGAATTGAGAAACTGAGGCATAAGGAAAATAATGTAACTCAGGTCACTAAGATGTCATCAAGTAAAAAACAGATATTAGAATCCAGGGGCCCTAACTCCAAACCACATAAAACCTATTCTATATCAAAGTTAGAAAAGACCTCTCAGAAGTCATCTTGACCAACACCTATATTTAATTAAAAACTTCCTTCTACAGTGCCAGAGATTATAACCCAGCCTTATGAAGAAGCTCTCTAGGAAGACAATCCATTGCCTACAGGGCTGGCCTTGCCCATTTCAAGATAACTCTAATCATGTGGAAATTTTCCCCTATACTCAGCTGAAATCTTCCTATTTCCAGTTCTTCTTTTTAAGTCTAAGTAAAATAAAGCTGACATAGCCCCTCCAAAGCTGTCCATGGGCCTCTCCTTTATAGGCCCAAACTCTCAGCAAGGGCTCAGTTTTTGTCCTCCAGTTAGAAATAAGAACCACAGTTGGGCATCATGAGTTTCCTCTGGTCTCTTACCTGAGCCAGCTAATATTAAGTGAAATGCCACTTGGGGCCCACATACCATGGAGAAAATATTAAGACTAACAATGTGCTTGGGGACTCAGGCTCCCCTCCTAGGGACAAGAAAACACACTTTTGGATACAATTCACAGAAGTCCCCAATTAATAGGACCTATTTTCCCCATTAATGGAATTACTGGAATTCTTTAAGGGTCTAGAGTTTGATCAATGTGGCACTTTCCTATGGCATGTCCAAACGGTCCCCCCTCTCCTTATCACTTAGTATTTAAATAGTGCTTTAAGGTTTACAAAATGTTTCACAAATATTTCATCTTTTCTCACAATAGCCCTGGGAGCTACACACTACTGCTGTCTCCATTTTACAATAGGGGAGACTGAGGCAAACACAAGTTAAGTGAGTGTCCCAGGTTCACACAGTTGCTAAGTGATAAGGTTTTCTTGACCTTGGGTTCAGCCATCTTGATGGAGCCAATGTGTTTCCACAGAACCACTGACAGTTGGATCAATTTCGCAATCTTGGTTTCTTCCTTCATAAAATGGGTACCATAGAACTTGAAGTCTCCCTTTCACAATCCTCAGCATATACCTGGCACATAATAAGCACTTCTTAGGGAGCCAATCCATTTTTTTTAAACAAATTCTACAAATTAAGAAATAGAGAAGCAAGATGATTGATCCAGTGTCATGTAGATAGTAAGCTGTCAAATACAACTTTTTTCATTCCCAGAGCCAGGGCTCTAATCAACCCCACAATGCTGCTAAGAATGATAAGGATTGCACACGTTTAACTTATATCAGGTTGCTTGCTGTCTTGGGGAGAGGGAAGTAAGGGAGGAAGGGAGAAAAAGTTAGAACACAAAGTCTTACAAAAATGAATGTTGAAAATTACCTTTACATATATTTGGGAAAATGAAAAAAAATTTTTTTTTGCAAAAATTTTATCCCATTTGTTCTGACAATAAGCTGAAAGGTTATCTTTGATAAAAAGTTCTTCATATTTCACTGATGGGCAAAATACTTTTTAGAAAATTAGGACTTTTTAAATTAAAATAATAGCCTTTTATTTTCAAAATATATGCAGATAGTTTTCAACATTCACCCTTGCAAAACCTTGTGTTCCAATTTTTTACTTCCTCTCTTCCCCCAATCCTCTCCACTGAAAAACAAGTAATCCAATATATGTTAAACGTGTAATTCCTCTATACATATTTCCATAATTATCATGCTGCACAAGAAAAATCAGATCAAAAAGGAAAAAAAATAAGAAAGAAAAAAAAAGTAAGAAAACAACAACAAAGGTGAAACTTTCTGGATGCGGATGGCTCTCTACAACACAAGTCTATTGGAATTGGCCTGAATCACCACACTGTTGAAAAGAACCATGTCCATCAGAATTGATTGTCACATAATTTTGTTGTTGCTGGGTACAATGATCTGGTTCTACTCACTTCACTTAGCATCAGTTCATGTAAGTCTCTCCAGGTCTCTCTGAAATCATCCTGCTGATCGTTTCTTATACAGCAATAATATTCTATAACATTCATCTACCATAATTTATTCAGCCATTCCCCAAGTGATGGGCATCCACTCAATTTCCAATAAAATACTATTAAAAAAAAAGAATGATACCTCCCATTTGGATAACATTTTACAGTTAACAAAGCATTTTTCCTTCAATGGCTCTGGGAGGGATGGTAGTATAATAATTATCATAGTCATTATACAAGGGAGAAAACTGAAGTTTAGACAAAGTTTTCCTAGCTGTGTAATCTCATGCAGTCAATAGGGTTAAAAGAACAAAAATGAGGAAATGGCATGCCAATTCCTTCTTCCTGATAATCTCTCTTTCCCAGGCCTTGTTAAACAAAGAGAAGTTCTTTTTATTATGAACATTTTATTCCCCTTGATAAACAAAGATATATCAACTAGAAATATAAGCCCTGACATAGTATATACAAAGTCCATTTTTTATATTTGAGGTAGTTCTATAATAAACTTGTAGAGACAGAGGTTAAAAATTAAATTAACACATCAATAAGTTAACATATACATACACAGAGAGAATAAACAGAAAAGCTATCAACATTAGCTAGCAGACATTACAGAAATAAAATACTCTTGCTATCTCCACCGATTACTTCCCATCAGACCAAGATGGAGATAGCCCCAGCACCCCATGCCCAAGGGCCATGGGACCAGCAGGACCCACCCACTACCCACAAGCTCTGCTTCTGCTCCAGCTGCATTAGCCATAATTGAGGGCTGCCATCACTGCCACCACAGCTATGACCACCACCAGCAGCTGCTGATGGGGAGCTAAGCCCAAGAGCCCCGGGAAGAGCAGCAGCACCATCCAGATCAGCAGCCTGTTTCCATCCTGACCCCTGGGAAGGGGCCCATCCTTCACTTCACCACCACCAGCTGCCAATCAAATGCCACTGACAGGCAGCCCGATGAGAACAGCACTGCCTCTCCAGACCACTGCCCTGGTTTCCAGTCTGGCCAGGACAGCAATGCTTGGGGAAAAGTAACCTTGCAACTAATTCCCTCTAAAGGCGCTGCCTTTCAACTCCTCAGTTGCCTCAGCTACTGAAGATCTAGAAAACAATACTCTTATTAACAAAGTCCTTGGCTCTGTCCAATAGCTCAACTGCAAAAAAGGATATTGTTTTATCAAAAGAAGGGAAACTAAAGAAGATGCATTACCCCCCTAAGGACCACTGGGTCTTTGCATCTACTTTGCTGCAGAAATCTACTCAATGTGCAGTCTCTCCCTATCAGAATGTAAGCAACTTGAGAGCAAGGATTGTCTCCTTTTCCATTTGTGCTTTGCACAGAGTAGGCACTTAATAAATGCCTTTTCACTCACTCCATTCATTCATTGGTTACAATTCATCTTAGGGAGATTAAAGACTTAAAATGAACTTCAGAATCTAGAGCGCTAGAGTATGAAGGAAATCCTTAGTGATGGAATAACCGGAAACCTAGTTTTTCTTTTCTTTCTTTCTTTTTTTTTTAAATTAAAGCTTTTTATTTGTATGACATATGTATGGGTAGTTCCTCAGCATTGATCTTTACAAAGCTTTCCATTACAAATTTTACTCCCAGTCCCCTCCCCTCCCCTAGATGGCAGGAAGTCCACTACATGTTAATAATGTTGAAATACTTCACAAGTTGTGCAAGAAAAATCCTATCTACAAGAAAAAAAAAAAAGAAAATCAGAGAAAGGAAACAATGCAAGCAAACCTCAATAGAGAGCATGAAAATGTTATGTTGTGGTCCATATTTCATATCCCTCTCTCTGGGTGTATATGGCTTTCTTCACTGAACAATTGGAACTGGTTTGAGACAATTCTTTGTTGCAGAGAGCCATGTCCATCAGAGTAGATCGTCATGTAATACTGTTGTTGCTGTGTATAATGATCTCCTGGTTCTGCTCGTTTCACTCAGCATCAGATCATGCAAGTCTCTCCAGGCCTCTCTGAAATCATCCTGCTGGTCGTTTCTTACAGAACAATAATATTCCATAACATTCACATACCATAATTTATTCAGCCACTCTCCAATTGATGGGCATCCCTTCAGTTTCCAGTTTCTAGCCACTACAAAAAGGGCCGCCACAAACATTCTTGCACAGGTGGGTCCCTTTCCTTCCTTTAAGATCTCTTTGGGATATAGGCCCAATAGAAACACTGCTGGGTCAAAGGGTATGCACAGTTTGATCACTTTTTGAGCATAGTTCCAAATTGCTCTCCAGAATGGTTGGATCTGTTCACAGTTCCACCAACAATGTATTAGTGTCCCAGTTTTCCCACATCCCCTCCAACATTCATCGTTATCTTTTCCTGTCATTTTAGCCAATCTGACAGGTGTGTAGTGGTACCTCAGAGTTGTCTTAATTTACATCTCTCTGATCAATAGTGATTTGGAGCAACTTTTCATATGACTAGAAATGGTTTTAATTTCATCATCTGAAAATTGTCTGTTCATATCCCTTGGCCACTTATCTATTGAAGAGTGGTTTGAATTCTTATATATGAGACAATTCTCTATAAATTTTAGAAATGAGGCCTTTATCAGAACCATTAAATGTAAAGATGATTTCCCAATTTGATGCTTTCCTCCTAATCTTGTCTGCATTAGTTTTATTTGTACAGAAACTTTTTAACTTAATATAATCAAAATTATCTATCTGGTGTTCAATTAGGAGTTCTAGATCTTCTTTGGACATAAATTTATTCCATCTCCACAGGTCTGAGAGATAAACTATATTACGTTCCTCTAACTTGCTTACAAAGTCCCTCTTTATATCTAGATCATGAACCCATTTAGATCTTATCTTGGTATGTGGTGTTAGGTATGGGTCAAGCCCTAATTTCTTCCACCCTAGTTTCCAATTTTCCCAGCAGTTTTTGCTGAATAGTGAGTACTTATCCCAAAAGCTGGGGTCTTTGGGTTTATCAAACACTAAATTGCTAAGGTTATTGCCCAGATTGTCCTGATATCCTATCCTATGCCACTGATCGACTACTGTATTTCTTAGCTAGTACCAAATCGTTTTGATGACCACTGCTTTATAATATAGTTTTAGATCTGGTACAGCAAGGCCACCTTCATCTGCCTTTTTTTTTTCATTAATTCCCTTGAAATTCTTGACCTTTTATTCTTCCAAATGAACTTTGCTACTATTTTTTCTAGATCTGTAAAATAATTTCTTGGGAGTTTGATTGGTATGGCACTAAATAAGTAAATTAGTTTGGGTAGTATTGTCATTTTTATTATATTCACTTGGCCTACCCATGAGCACTTAATGTTTTTCCAATTGATTAGGTCTGATCTTATTTGTGTGGAAAGTGTTTTGTAGTTTAGTTCGTATAGTTTCTGACTTTTCCTTGGCAGATAGATTCCCAAATATTTTATACTATCATCCGTTATTTGGAATGGAATTTCTTTTTGTATCTCTTGCTGCTGAACTTTGTTGGTAATATATAAAAATGCTGATGATTTATGTGGATTAATTTTGAATCCTGCAACTTTGCTAAAGTTGTGAATTATTTCTAGTAGTTTTTTAGTTGAGTCTCTAGGGTTCTCTAAGTATACCATCATGTCATCTGCAAAGAGTGATAATTTGGTTTCTTCATTACCTACTCTGATTCCTTTTATCTCTTTTTCTTCTCTTATTGCTAAAGCTAACATTTCTAATACAATATTAAATAGTAATGGTGACAGTGGGCACCCTTGTTTCAATCCTGATCTTATTGGGAATGGTTCTAGTTTGTCTCCATTACATATGATGCTTGCTGATGGTTTTAAGTAGATGCTACTAATCATTTTAAGGAAAAGCCCATTTATTCCTATACTCTCTAATTTTTTAATAGGAATGGATGTTGGATTTTATCAAATGCTTTTTCTGTATCTATTGAGATAATCATATGGTTTTTGTTAGCTTGGTTATTAATATAATTAATTATGCTGATAGTTTTCCTAATATTGAACCAGCTTTGCATTCCTGGTATAAATCCTACTTGGTAAACCTAGTTTTTCTGAACAGAAAACTGTAGTTCACAGAAAGGAAGAAACTTACTTAACCAAGATCAAATAGCTTATAAGAAGCTGAGGGTTTTCTTCACCCTAAATCCAGAGCTCTCACAGTAAAAACAAAAAATTTCCAAAAATTTAATTTTTTTATCCTTTTCTGTAAACTGATACAACTTTTTTTTTAAATGCAAGAAAGCATAATGAAATTCAATTCTCCTGGAAGTGACAGTAGAAAGAACAATGGATTTGCAGTAGAAAGATCTGGGTTGGATTCCCCAAGCTACAACTTACTAGTTATGTGGTTTTGGGCAAAACATTTCATCTCACCAAGCTTCCATTTTCTAATCAATGAAATGGGGGCAATAGTGCTTCTAAAAGAGTACATTGAGGAAAGTACTTTATAAAACTTAAATATCTATAGGAATTTATTATTATTCTGATGATACGAACCAGAATGGCAAATTCCTTGGGGTTAGGGATTCTCTTTCTTCTTTCTATTTTCCAATACTGGGCTTTGGGATATGGGACATACTTAATAAATGAATCTTCAATGGAATAGAATAATCCCACTATTCAACTTCACTGATCCCTGAAATCCCCAATAAAAAGCTTCTTACAAATACTTGTAGTACTTTCTAGCTAACATGCTCTGTTTAGTACTGTTTAGTTACCTGTATGTATGTCACATTACTCTATCAGACTAAAAGTTCCTTGAGCAAAGAAACCTGTCTTGTTTATTTGTATATCCTTGTCAATACTTAGGACAGAGCTCTGCACTAAGATTTCTGGAACATTGTGTTTATTTACACTATATATGTATGTATACATTCACCCGCATTAATATGTACATATATATTCAACAATAAAATCTACTAAAAATATTGTCAAATTTTATTAAATAACAAAATGCCAGAATCATATTTACCACATCTTAGTGTTTACATGGAAATTATAACTAATATTTTGCTAATTTCAACAGCTGTTTTTAAGGTTGCTATTATCTCAGCTAAAGACTAGCTCAGTGACTGGAACGAATCACTTTTCTTTGAAAATGAGAAAAATGAGAATGTCAGATTAGATAACTAGACAAATTTCCTCCAGATGTAAAAAACTAATGCTATAAAAAGCGAAACAGGAAGGAATTAGCTTTTTGTAACATTACTTAATTGCTGTATGCATGATTATTTCTCATCCTGGTTATCAACTTAAGACTGCATTTTCAAATGTTAATTTGCTCTTCAAAATACTTATAAGGCAGAGTCTCCAGAAAGACCAGAATTAAACAGGAAATAAAATTTATGACATGTCCCCTGAGACTAGAAAAATTGGGATAAAGGGCAACCATCTTTACATTTTTATTCTTCATCCAAATATTTCTATAATTCTTCAAAACATTTTCTTCGTTATAAAGTACAAGTTGAACAAAGGGTGAGACCAGTGCAATTCCTTATTATAATGCATTTTTACTATATTACAACCAGATTATTTTCAATTCCCACTAATTTATCCACATCTTCCTGGCCTCTCAATTTTCTAAGAAATCACTCTCATAAAATGAGAGAATTGAATTATGTAATCTCCAAAAGCCTTTTCATGTCCAATATTCTATGTTCTAAGTTCTAACGTTCTACATTTTATTTGGTCTCTCTGTGTTCTAAGATCCCTTCCAACTCTGACATTATATTCTAAGAACTTTGTAAACTGTAAAATACCATGTGGATGTGAACTATTGCTATTAATATGTCTTAATGTTCCTCCGAAGTCTAGCAAGTAGTTCCTGGAACATGTTGTCATAAAGCAAGTTCAGGTTTGGGTCTTTTTAAACATAGGGTATAATTTGTGACCAGTTGATTGTTTACTTGTATTAATTCATGAAGAAGTTAGAAAGTTTCCCATACTTTTATCAGCTCTAACAACAATGCAATAAACAAATCAGTCCCATGATCTTACTTATTCTCCTGCAGGATTCTCCCAAGGGAATTTGATCAGTTTCTTAATTATAATGCTACCTACCACTAAGTTTCCTTGCAATCAATCTATATTATTTCATTACAAAGTTTTGAAGCTATGATGACTTTAATGGAGTTGGATTTAAGTGAGGGCGGCTGTGCAAAGTCTCCAGTCTCACTTTCTCCTCCACTTATCCAAGTCCAGTGGTAAGGTCTTGATCTGTCTCTATATGAAACTAGATGAGAAGGGATCTCAGAACTAAAATCTTAGAATGTAAGCAAGGAGGGCCATCAGAAGTCATCTGGTCCCACCCACTCATCTCGTAGATAATGAAAGAAGTGATCAGAGAGGGAAAATGAATTTCCCCATGTCACCAAGAGATTTCCTAACAAAGACCCGGACCAGAAGTTGAGTCAGTGCTACTGGGTAAGGGTATCTTTGTTCTATACTACTGAGAAGTTGACAGACCAGTCATGAAGCTGCCTCATATTCTGGAAGACACAAGAACTTCCTGGAAAGTACTGCCTAGAATTCTCTACCTAGTTACTAATTCCCAGCAAGGGTGGGCATGGGCCAGATGGCTCATTTCTTTTCCCAAATGCAAAGATGATACCTCAATATTTCTCAGTCTACAAGGTATTGTCTTAAGCTGAAGCTTCGTGGCATTTTCTGAAGTTTTTTCCCCCCTTTTTATTTATTTTAGAAATGCTAATGCATTTGGTCTTATGATTTAAGTTATATTATAAGAATTGCCATACTAGGTCAGATCCCTGGGTCGCTCTGGTCTAATGTTCTGACTCCAGGAATTTAAACTGACAAAGTGCAAAGTAAACTCTGAGTGGTTCCAAGTGCAGACATGTAGCTCATCTATTCTACTTTACACAAGTGCTTTCTGGAATTAGGGATAGTATATCCTAGAGAATCATAGCATCTTAGAATTGGAAGACTTCATAACAGAGTCTCAGTACTCCTAAATGTTAGGAAGTGAAAATATATTTGTAATGGTAAAGCCCCCAGGAAAGGAGAATCCTTCCATGTTAATAAAGCAACATCCCATTTAAACTGCTGTGAGGAAACAACATCATAAACTTTACAACTCTGCAGAAATGGGAATGTTTTAAATGATGATTCTACTGGTGTTTCTTGTTGTCTCTGAGGTAGCTTGCCAAGCAACCACTAGGCTATGACTCCCATTGCTAAGAGCCCAGTTTGTAATCAAACTTTTTTTAGACCTTTTATTTATGTAACAGAGCTATCACAAAGATTTTTTTAAATACATATTTACATATAGCAAAGAAAGACATGATTTATACATTAACAGGTAAAAAATGCATTCACCAAAGGGCTTACAAAACAAATGCTTAAGGCCTATTATGACCTTAATTTCTTGTCCAAGAGGAACACTGGAGTAGCAACATTTTTGAATAAATTCAGGTGTAAGGGGATGGGTTACAGCATTACTCTCCCAAGCTGTGAAGGATTAGGATTCCATTAGGGACAGAGCAAGGTCAAGGTGCAATTAATTAAAGCAGATCATTAAGGACTAATTGTTAAATCCTGTGAAGCTAGGACTAGACAACAATCTATCCTTAAATTTCTGTAGGTGCTTTTTAAGAAAACAACTTTATTTTTCTTGATTGTTTTTTGATATGCTTTCTTTCAGAGTCTAACATGGAAATGTTTTGCATGACTGTACATGTATAACCTATGTCAAATTGCTTGCTTTCTTAATGACGGGGAAGAAGAATGAAGGGAGAGAATTTGGAATTCAAAAATTCAATAAATGAATGTTAAAAATTGAGACAGCAGTACCGCTAAGTCTATATCCTAAAGAGAACATGAAAAAGGGAAAAGGAGCTACATGTGCAAAGATATTTAAAGCAGACCTTATCATGGTGACCACATACTGGAAATTGAGAGGATGCCCAGTGATTGGAGAGTGGCTGAACAAGCTGTGGTATATGAATGTAATGAAATACTATTGTGCCATAAGAAATGATGAACAGACAGATTTCAAAAAACGATATATGAACTGACAGAGTGAAATGAGCAGAACCAGGAAAACACTGTACACAGTATCAGCAACATGTGTGATGATCAACTGTGATTGATCCAGCTTCCTCAGCAACACAATGATCCAAGACAAGCACAAAGGATTTTGGAAGAAAAATGCTA
Organism: Myrmecobius fasciatus; assembly: GCA_023553655.1. Classification (NCBI taxonomy): domain Eukaryota; kingdom Metazoa; phylum Chordata; class Mammalia; order Dasyuromorphia; family Myrmecobiidae; genus Myrmecobius; species Myrmecobius fasciatus. The sequence continues at coordinate 555,688 of JAJPUD010000795.1, read as the reverse complement.
TCCATAACCATATGGATTAAGAATGCAGATTGAAGCACATTTTTCTTATTTTAATCTTTCTTATGTTTTTTCTTTTGATCTATTTCTTTTTTCACAACTGTAACTAATGTGGAAGAGTATATGTATAAACTATATCAAACTGCCTGCCATCTTCAGGAGAAGGGAGAGGAAGGAAAAGGAGGGAAGAAGAAAAATTTGGAACACAAAATCTTGTAAAAATGAATGCTAAATTTTTTCTTGACATAATTGGGGAAAAAATAAAATACTACTAAAAATTGGTTTTTAGGTGTAATTAGGGGAAAATCTTAAATAATTATTCCTGCAAATGAGGAGTACAAACTAGGGAAAATGTTGGAAAGTTCAGTATGGGCTCCCATCCCATTGACCACACTAACAAAAGAATAACAGCTGTCTTATAAATTACTCACATCTCCCATCTTATCAGCCAGTGTAATAGAGAGGCAGTTTGGGTCTGAATGACTTTTCTTGCTCACACAGTGATCCCATCAACTGTATACTAAAAAGATGGTCATTTAGTCTCTCTGCTCAGCCCTCTTAATCTCATGTCCTCTTCCTACCCTCCTCACCACAAGTTCAGGGCAAAAATCTCAGTACCAGAAACCTGATTTCTGCTTTATCATTGACATCCTAATCTAAACTACTCTGGGACCTTGTCTCACTTCCTAGACTTAGGCCTACTTGCTTTTCCCCTCTCAGGTCCCAGAGCTCCCTTCTACTCCTCCAAAATCAATTCTTTCTCTCTAGTTCCCTGCCCTCTCCTTTGGGACAAGGAACCCATTAGTTTCCCCCTCAGGTTTTGACCTCCCTTTTTCAAACCAGTTCTCTCCTTCTGTGAGCCCCCAAACTCAGTCCATTCCCACTCTGATGAGGTATTTTCCAATTCTCTAAATCGAGTTCCATGTGGAGAACTGGATCACTGTCTAGTTCTAGCTCAGATCCCAACCTCACATCTGTAGAAACCAGTTCTCTCACTGCTTCTTCCCTTGGGAATCTGGCCTATTTTCTCGATTAGATCCAGATCCTTTAGTGCTAGATGATGATCTTTGAACTCATTAGGTTAACCACATATTCTCTTTGCCCTCATTTTACAGAGGAGAAATGAGCTCCTGAGTGGTTAAGTAATTTAAGACCACCAAGGTATAAGTAACAAAACCAGGGTTCAAATCCAGGTCCTGACTTCAAATCCAATGCTACCATACTTGCTTTCTTGGTCCTCCAGACGTGAAATCTCTATCCAGTTCTTTCTCCCTTCCAGAAAACTGTTCTTTCTCTCTCCCTCACAAACTCCAGATCTTTTGTCTTTCAGATTTCAACTTCTTTCTTCTTCTGAAGTCTTAGATCGCTCATTCTCTCTTCCATTTCCTCTAAAAAACAGTGGTTCTCAATTTATTTGGTTGGTCCAGGACCCTTTTACATTCTTCTTTTTTTCTTTTAAGGCAATCTGTGTTAATCAACTTTGTCCAGAGTCACACAGCTAGTAAGTGTCTGAGGTCACATTTGAAATCAGGTTTTCCCGACTCCAAGGCTAGTGCTTTTTCCCTAACTCACCTGGATGTCCCACTCCTTTACGTTCTTAAAAATTATTGAGGATCCATCAAAAAGCTTTTATGTAATTTATACCAAAGGTGTTTGCCACATTAGCAATCAAATCTTTTTATATGATTATGAAAATAGTTTTGACCTCCTGAAAGAGCCTTGGGGATCCAACTACACTGTGAGAGAAATACAGTTCTAACATGACCTAGTGCCCTATTGGTTATTGGATCTCCCAGATACTAATTCTCTCTTCTCTGGGTTACAGACTTTTTCTTAATATTAGCAACTATTTATATAGCACTTTAGTGTTATACCTCACAACTGCATTATCACCTCCATTTTACATCAGAGGAAAACTAAGAAGTTAGGGATCATTTCTCACCTGATATTGTAGTAAGCAAGTCACTTCAGCTCTTTACTGAGATAAAGCAGCTAGCTACCACAGCTCTTGACCTGGAGTCTGGAAAACTGGAATTCAAAATTGATCTCAGACACTTAAAGTTGTATGACACTGAGCAAGTCACTTAACCTCCACCTGCTTCAGTTGTCTCAACTATCAATGGAGATAATAGTGCCTATGTTCCAACACTGCTGTGAGGTTCAAATGAGATAAAATTTGTAAAGCACTTAGTATGATGCCTGGCACACAGTGGGTGCTTAATGGTCATTTTCTTCCCTCTGAGCTTTCTTCTGGCTCTAACTCTATAATCACCTCTAATAATTATTCTCCTCCAAGTAGTCTGTTTTAGTCTGGACTTTATTACTTTGCCTCCTACACATACCCAGTTAAACTATAAATGATATGATGATTCTGTCTTATTCTCTTTTATTTCATGTCTTTGTTCATGTTTTCCCCAATACCTAAAATACCTTCACTATTTCTGTCTTTCTTTTTTTGGGGGGGGGAATTGGGGTTCAGTGACTTGCCCAGGATCATACAACTAGTAAGTGTCTGAGGCTGGGATTGAACTCAGTTCTTCCTGGGGGCAGAGCCCAATGCTTTATCCACTTTGCCATCTGCTTGCCCCTTATTTCCTTTACCTTAGAATTCCTACCCATGCTTCAAAGCCCAGCCTCCAATGCCACCTCCTCTAGGAAACCTTTCCCTGGACAGCAAGGATTTTTCACAATGGATTTCGCATAATGCTTTGTTTGATCCCTTCCGATGCACTTATCACCTAAAATAAATAATATGGCCACTTCCTGGCCCAGTTAGATTTATGCCAATCATTTTCTACACTGATCATCACTTCCCCCTTTTTCCCATGGGTAACCTGGACTCTGCCCCTAAATCCCTCAACTTTGAGAGGTGAACTTTAAGCCTTTATCTTTGCCAGGCCACTTCCCAGCACCGATACATAGCCTTGCATCCTCCCCTTTCCATATCTTTGCTTTTCCTTATTTAAATGGAAGCTTTTGGTGGTAAAGATACAGAACTTTAACACAGGCAGTGTTTACTAAATCCTCCAACATTCATTCTGTCCATCTATTATCCCTTACTCTTACATGACCGTTCCAATTTACTTTTCAATCATACATTTTCCCTGATTACATTCTCTAATCAAGTTCTTCTTTGAAGTTCTTTATTTGAAAAATAGTGCAGACTACTCACAATTATCTTGTAATTTGATTTCACATCTGGGAAATGTTTATTTCTTTGAAACACTGCACTATCCCATTTCTCACAGACAATTAACACAAAAGGTAGATATTGGTGTGCATTGTATTGAGCACAAGGCTCATGCATGCAGTAGGTGCTTAATAAATGCTTGCTGGATGAATATAACTCACAGAAGAAGAGTTGGGGATGGAGTTAAAAGAGACTAAACCTTATCTCACATTCATAGTCTGTCTTCACTCAGAATAACACCTCTAAATCAACAAATTATCATTTTAATACTGATTGAGAGCCAAGAGAGGAAGGACAGTCAGACAAATATTTATTAAACACTTATTATGTTCTAAGTACTGTACTAAGGGGTAGGATACTATCCCTGAGGGAGCTCTTGGTCTGATGACAGATGCTATGGCAACAATAATAGAAATGATATAGTAATAGTAACAGAAATAGATGAGCTTGGGAAGGGTTGGTAATATTAGTAAGATATGACTCTCGGAAGCCATCTAATTCAATGTCTGTCATTTTTCAGGTAAGGCAATTGAGGCTCAGAGAATATCACCCTCTTCTACAATCTGTAAATGGTAGAGCCAATTAGGTCATCTGCCTCTTGAGTCAACAGACTTGGACCCAAGAGACCTATATTCAAATTCTAGTCCTTCACACTTAGGTTGTCACTTCCAATAAGGAAATTCACCTCTTTGAACCCCAGTTTCCTCAACTTTAAAATGGGAAAATTATGCTAGTATCAGGTTTATAGAGGAGGATCTTACGTTATTCTCAAACCCTCATCACTTTCCCTATTAGCTGAGAGAAACAACTGTCCTTGGGAAGCCCATAAGTCAAGTTATCTGAGGAGACCAGATAAACCTGGTAAAGATAGGTGTGGTAGTCAGAAACCCCAGGCTGTGCTTAGGAGAAAAACCCTATATCATTAGAATAATACAGAAGACCTAGAATTCATGCCCAGCTCTGAAACTTTAATTCTTGAGTTTCAATTTTGTCTTTTGTAAAGTGGAATACTTAGTTTCACAGGCTGTATTGTAAGGATCAAATGAAATTATGCATATATAGACCTTCGTAATGAGAAAAATGCATAAAAACTATTAGTAGTCTACATAAGCAGAACTAGGAGTCACATTAGTGGTCTTATTTGATAAGTGCTGGAAATTCCCCTACTTATTAACCAAACATCAACTCCTTCACTATGTTATTCTGCCAGAAATTTTCCACCATTAGAAATTAATTCCTTTGGTATGATTTTTAAGCTGAGAAGGACCTTGTACAGTGAGTTTATTTACATACAAAAAAAAACTGAATCCCAAAGAGATCAAATGACTGCCAAGTGTTCAGAGATAATGGGAAGCAGAGCTGGAATTCAAATCCAGATCTGCTGAATAATTTCCACTAATATCATGCTAGCTCCACGTAACAAAAAGAGAACCAGTCTAGAGATCAAACATGGCTCTAATGTTCACTAGCCCTGCGACCTTAAATTGGGATGTTTTCAGGTATAAGGTCTATCCTCAAGTGGATCTTCGAGATCACTGTAACCTTCGATGGATGCAGACTAACCCTTCCACGTTTGTTTATTGTGTGTGTCACTCTTGCTCAGGTTGTCCTCCAATTCAGCCAAAGGAGATCCAGCAAATTTACTGGAAGTCTTTGTCCACTATGACACCTCTTGGATCTGATGGATCCTTGGGCCATCCACCTGTCACTTCCACTTTTTGCCCTAAAACCAACCTGATGCTTTCTTCTGATTGCAAATATCCTTGACTATTTTTTATTCCAGTTCTTTCAAGTTCCTTATTTATAATGAGTTGCAGCCAGCTGATACTGCCTCATACCTCTGCTCTTAGGGTGATAAGTCATTTTTCATTCTTAGAGACACTGTGAATGTATTTCACAGCCATATAACATACTGGGTACAATATTGGCATTAAATAAACCACTTTTGTTTCTGGAGAACTTTCTATTAGGTGTAACAACATTTACTTATCTCATGGGATTGCAAAGAAGAAACATTTCCAAAGTGCACTATAAATGTTACCATTAATGCAAATTTGGGGGAGGGAGTCTTAAGTGCAACCTCCCTAGCATCCCAACTAAAAGCCCATCTTCTACAGAAAGTTTTCCCTAATCCCTCTTAATTATTTCTTAAAATATCCTGTATTTGGTTTACATTTTCTCTCCCATTTGATTATAAACTCCTTCAGAGAGAGTAGGAGCTATCTTTTGCCTCTTTTGTTTGCCCAGAGCTTAACACAGTGTTTGAAACATAGTAGGCAATTAATAAATGTTTATTGAATAGAATAGAAGAAAATGAAACAGAGGGGAGAGGGATTTGGGGTAACAATTTAGGTCATTATCACTGAATATCCTAAATGGTTCAATTGAAGGCTAACTGAGATACAAAACATTTTAGGAATGGGAGAGAGGTTGTGATACAAACTGGATGAAAGTGACATGAGTTAACATTAAAAGACAACAGCCTTCCACAACACATATTGAGAAGCCTGGATCAAAATTTCACGGTACAATTTTGGGCCCTCTAGGTTTAAGACCTATGCTTACAAAGGGAGAAAGAACTTGAACTTTATTTGTAAAGCCAAAAGACCCCGAGGGGAAGCAGAGATTCCATTCTCAACTCCAGAAGGGTGGAGGCATTGTATAGTGTTCCCTCCAGAGAATAATAAAGATTACCTGGGGACTCGGGGTGGAAAGAAGAATCTTATAATCATGGAACGGTAGCTCTATGGTAGTCTTTAGAACAAGAAAAACTAGACCTAATAGCCACCAGAGGTGGGTCTGCTCACTCGGGTCTAGCATACTTTCAGAGAACGTGAGATGGGAGAAATTTGATTTGGGAGTCTTAAAACCTTGGATTTCGTTGTGGCTCTTGCATTTTCCTCTTGCACTACCTTTTGGACTAAATAACTCCATTCACTGTGAAACGCCATGAGTTTAAGGTAGTCAACAAGACAGTCGGAGTGGAGACTGGCTTTGCCAAAGAGAGCGAAGTGGAAATCCTTAAAAATACCAGGAATGGCCACCCGCGGCTAATTTGAGGGTGACAGCTGTGGAGATTTCCTAAGGGGAAAATAAAGGGGGAGGGAGGATGTGCGCATTAGGAGGGCTTACGATTAGAGAGGAAATTTGGATCTTCCAAAGAAGATGGTGGCTCTGACGCAGACCTGATTTGTTACCTTGGGCAATTCATTTACTCTCCTGTCCTCAGTTTCCTCATTTGTAAAAATAAGACGTTTGGACCGTATGTTCTCTAAAGTCCTCCTCATTTCTAACTTTTAATGTTAGCTCTGACCCCCTAGGAGCTTCGGTCTCTTCCAGCTCTAACAATCTGATGGTATGGATTTCTCCCCGCCCAATAATTGATAACAACAGAGGGATATCGGGGGATGGGGGTGGTGCCAGGAGTAGTAAACGCAAAGAGAGGGAGTGGCGGACTCCGGGGAAGACTTCGCCGCCCTGAACTCACCATTGAAGGTGTCCGGGAGCCGCCGGCCTTTTGTGTCGGTCGCTACAGGCCGCTTGTCAGACATGGTCCCGTTGGGTGGTGACCTTAGTTATCGCTGCTGTAGCCGCCGATATGAGCGAAGTGGCTCTCAGTCTCCTACAGTCTGCCACCCCCTCCAGGGCCCGCCACGCCCCCGCCTCGCCCCGCCACGCCCCACCCCTTCACCGAGCCCGACCAACCCGGGCTCGAGGATCGGGAAGGTCACGCCTCCCAGCTCGCGCTCCCCGTAGGTTTCGCTACTAGATTTCCCGCGGAGCTCACACCCCCTTCTTTCCGCGGAGGGAAGCGGCAGGCCGGGGAAGAGCCGAAGAAGCCTGAGGGGAGGGGCTGTGAAGAGTTAGCTGGAGATAGCCCTGGAGATTTCTGGAAGAAGGGTTTGAGGGCAATCACGGAAACATACCCGGAATCACGGTTGCTTCAGATTTGCGGGGACCTCCCCAAATCTTGTCCAAACACTACTTGAACCAGAACCTCACAGCTCGCCCGTTCCCCACCCCCCACCCCCCGCTGCAGCGTCCCCAACAAGTGGCTGCTCGATGTCTAGACGGAGCTTTTTTCTAAGCTGTAATAATGGAAAATTGGAGGGGAAGTTATTACTCCATCTAGGAATTTTTGATAGAGGAAGCCAAGCACACAGCTTAGCTATAGGGAGAGCAGTTTGCCCCTTCTTCTTCACTTTTTAAAAAATAAGATTTTATTTATATCTTGAACTTACATTCTCCAATATATTCTGTCCTCCTCCCAGAAAACCATCCGATGAAAATTTTTAAAGAGAAAAAAACCCCAGAAAAACTTATATTTCTGATATCACCAGGGTGCCACCCCCACAGTAATCCATATCTGCAAAGATGGGAGGGGTGCCTTCCCTGTTTCATCTTTAAGGCCAAGGTTGGTCATTATAATCGCAGAGTTCCGTTTTACTTGCTCTTTTCATTTATGTGTTTGTAGTGGACGGGTACAGTATTTTGTTTTCCTGGTTCTATTCATTTGCACGTTATCAGCTTTGCTATGTATCTCTACTCGCCCTATTCATCATTTCTTTCAGCACAGTAATATTTCATTACATTTATGTACCACACCTTGTTTAACCATATCTGGGTTGATGAGCATCTACTACTCTAGGCAATTTTTTTTGCTACTGCAAAGGCTAGAGAGGTGATGAACTGAGGCTGCATTTATTTTTTAGTATGTCCAATATGAGAATTTGTTTTGATCATTATGCTTATTCCTTATAAGCATATTTCCTTTTTCTTTTTCCAAGAAAATCTTTAATTGAATAAAAATTTAATTAAAAAAGGGAAAACTTAAGACCTCCATTTCACACACTTTTCAATTCAACAACATTGAGAAGACGTCACTTTTTTTGTCAGGTACTAGGGATGTTATGGTTCAGTAGTGTCTGACTCTTGGTTCCATTTTGGGTTTTCTTACAAAAAATACTGGAGTGATTTGCCATTTCCTTCTCCAGTTCATTTTACACATGAGGAATTGAGGCAAAAAGCTTTAAGTGACTTGTCCAGGATCAACCAGCTAATAAGTGTCTATAGCCAAATTTGATTGATCCTGAAAACAAGCTTGGCATTCTGCCTGCTGTGCTACTCAGATGGTGGTAGGGATAGAAACAGAAATGAAAAAGTACCCTCTCTTAAGAAGCTTACATTCTACTCATAAGGCTAGGAAGACAAATGACAAAGTCAACTAGAAATGAGAAAAGGCATTTAAAGGCATTTTGGAGAAAAGATGAAAAGATAAAGAATTGTAGGAAACATTTAAAAAAACCTTCCTTTTTAGTAAAAGTGAAAATATAATGTAGTGAATTTATTTTCTAGTCTCAACCTTTTTACAGACTATGGTATTCTCTAGCAAAATAGGTAGAAAAAATAAAAGATTTTTCTCAGGGAAATAGATTTAATGTAATAAGCAATTACTGAAGAGATACGCAATCTATACTTTGTCCATCTCTTAGAAACAGTTGGTGGTAGGATCTGCCCTTCCCTACTGATTTAGAGGAAAGGAATTCCCTTTGTTTGCTTTAGGGAGACTGCTTAAAGGGAGCAGTCCAGGATGGAAACAGGTGAATTTGTTACTTAGCTGTTTTGGAATTATAGCCCCAAATTGTGTTTTTAATTATATTATGGTGTCTCCCTTATTAAACATTCACATAAATGTTGCCTCAGATCATTTTGGGGTAAAGAGTCATATTGAAGGGTGTGGAAGAACTGTGCCACTTTGTGAGGCAACCATCTCTCTGTGTCTCTGTCTCTAGTTTTGTCTCTACCTCCCTTCCCTTCTCAGCTAACGATGGCTTATGCATTATTTTAATGTTAAATAATGTTTTTATTTAAAACAACATAGCACAAATATTTTCTAGTCTTCAATAGGAAGAGGAAGAGGATTGCCTATCAGGCTGAATGGGATAGTTATTTAACTAGAATAGAAGTTCAGAGTAATTCTGTAAATACAGCTTCCCCTATTTTTAACAATTCCTTTGTCAATGTTGCTTGTGTTATTTTTGTAGAAAAAAGAGAGATATAAACTAGATAAAAGTATACTTAGGTAGATTGACAGATTTTTTGGCCTACATATTAATGTCATTTTATGCTTTACTGATATATATTTGATGAAGTATGGGTAGAAAGCCATTTGACAAAATATCTGGGTATTTTAGTGCCTTCCAAATTCAATATTACTTAATAGCCACAGAAACTAAAAAAGCTAATGTGATTCTAGGCTAAATGATAGGGCTCATGACAAAAGAAGTGATAGTCCCAATCTCCTATTATAAACATGTTGCAAAGATAAAAAGGACTCAGGAGTGTATGAAGTAAGTTGGTTTATTTACAGTTCTTGCAAGAAATGGGCAATCCATCCAAGACAGTCCCTGGGCCCTGGGGATACTTATAGACCCAGAAATGAACCTTTAATTTCCTATCCTGAAGCTCAAGGTCTCTCCTCCAAGTCCCCAATTGGGTGGGGATGATGAAATTAACAGATTTCTTGGTCTTCCGATTGCACGTTCTTCCAATCCATGTTCAAAAATGGTGGCAAACTCCTCCTTTGGGGAGGAAGTTAATATTAATTAACTCATTAAGCACTCACACTCATGCTTATAATTGTCTTTAACCCACTTCTTGTTTGGGGGTGATTTTTTAACACTTTATCAGTTGGGCTCAATACCTAGTTTTGTACAACTAACTTGGTCAGCTAATGTGACCTTTCACTAAGTCCTTGTCCCTCTATGGAAATACAACTCCATAAGCTGTTCACACTTCAAAGTTAGGTGATGAAGTGGATAAAATGATGGGTGGGAGTCAAGAAGATTGGAATTCAAATCCAACCTTGGCCACTTCCTATTGGAAACCTTTTTTAGTTTTAAATTTAGTTTTAAAAAGACAACCAGAGGTAGGTTGCATCTGTGGGTTTTTTTGTCCTAAGAAGGCAGACATGTATACATACATGGGAGTAGAGTTAGAACTGAGTTTGAGGTGAACATAGACAGCAGGGGTTATAAAGACAAAAATCACAGGTTAGGGGAGTGGGGTATCCGCATGTCTTTCAGTGAACTCTGGGCTGGGCCCATATGTGGTTTGCTTCCTTGGCTAGGGGTCCACAAGAGCCAGTCTGAGTTGGTTCTGTGGCATATATGGAGAGTTCTGGGTTCAATTTGCTATTTTGGCAAAATAGCAAGGAATCTAGGAGGCAAAGGTTTTATGGCAGATTAAGTTCCAAAAAGGAATTATTGATTAACTAGGGAAAGAAACAGGCTAAATTTCCTAGTGGAATTCGTACTTGACAAGGTTGGGAAGATGCCATAAAGTGGGCTAAATTCCTAATAAACTAGGAGTTGATAAGGGGGAAGGGTAGGACCTTTCAAGCTATGTCAATTCATAGTCAAGGAATAACCTCAGGGGCTGCAATGCAAGGAATTCAAAGAAGCCCAATGCAACAAAGACCCACTCCAGGACACTTAAATTCAACAAAAGCCCTCTCCAGCCAATGGCTACCAAGGATCTAGTCTTTCACCCCATCGGAATGAGTAAGTGAATGAATTACTACCAGAGAAGGATGTGGAGTATGCAAAGGATGTGTGTGTGCAGCCACGAATAACTGAAGACTTAATGCACATTTCTCCAGATGGTCTCCACTCCCCAGTGATCATTGAACCCTGAGAGGTTGGGGATAGGAAAGATTGTCTAATTACTTGGTTTTATAGCCTGCCGGGCCTGAGAATAATCAACTGATCCTTCCTCTGTGAGTCATTCCTGAGAAAGTTCACAGCTTTTCTTTTTCCATTCCTTCTGGCACGAACTTCCAATGTGTACTGTGATTCTCAGAAAGGCCAAATAAAACCTTCTAGCTGGGGCATGAGAGGAGAGGGAACTCTAAGTAAAACTGCACGTTGTAAGGTTAAATCCAGATCTTATTTTAGATGAGAAGGAATCCCAGGCTTTCAGTGCCACCTCCCTGGTGTAAAATGAGGTTAAATCTCTAGAGTCTTCCTCTCCCCAGTTGGAATCAACCCCTTCTAGTGGGCGCTTCCCTCCAGTCTCCATTAGTTACTAGCCCCACCCATCACCATGGGTACCTACTATCCCACGAAGTTTAGTTTCCTCCGCTCCTCAAAGGGAGAGGGAAAGGGAAGGGTGGAGCTTCCCAGCTCTTGCTGCCAGGAAAGAATAAAAAAAAAAAAAAAAAAGGCAGCAACCACAACAAGCGGCAGACGTAAGCAGGATCCAGCCTCTGGCCCCAAAGCGGGTGCATCACTTTGGGAGAATCTTCCTCTTCTGGGACGTAACCTCCAGTAAACACTCGTCCGCCTTAGTTTCTGATTGCATCATTGCATCAGTTTGGGAGCTGAGTCCGGCCCGAGACCTAGAATAAGCTCTGCCCTTTTGAACTTAAAAGTATCTAAACTTGGAGTAAACGCTAAAACCCTCTGTCGGACTGCCTTTGGGTGCTCACTCGGATGATCTCTGGATTCTGATTCTGGAGTTTCCAGCCTGGTGTGTCTGGACTTATACCTACCCTGAAGGAAAGTGCAGATGACTTCTAGGAGGGAGTATGGTGCCGTAGGAAGGGCACCAGATTACATCATGACTCCTTCTTTGGTAGTCACCTTATGTGGACACAATTCAGTCCTTCCTCTCATTCCCTCTTGGCTAAGTACTACTCTATCTGAAGAGTCTAAATCACTCCAGTGAGTCTAAGTCTCCTTTTCTGATTACATTACATAAGGTTGTGACTTCTGATACTCAGTCAATGGGTCATCAAGGGAAAGACTTGAATTTCGGGTCAAAAAGGACAAGTATTGATTCCAAGCATGCCTATTTTGTAGGATGCCTATCTCTGCAGTTGTGTAATTAAAGACTTTTAACTTCATCCTCCTCCAAAAATGGAGTTATTTCTCACACTAATACACCATTATATATAACACACATGTATGTAGCATTCTGCAAACCTCAAAGCACAATATAAATATTAATAATTAATTAATAATAATTAAGCTTCATTAAATAGTCTTAAGCCTATGATCTTTATTTTAAAATTCTTGCAGACATTTTAAACCCAGGGTTTCTATCCAGGAATCCCTGGATAGGTAAGAAGTTTTTTGAGAACTGTAACCAAATTTATCTTATGTTTCATTTTGCTGTTCTTCATTTTAAAATATAACAATATTTTATATAGCATTTTCCTCAGAACAATACCATTTTGCAGATGAGAAAACTGGATTTTGAATGACTAAGATCTTTAAGACTTAAAATCTTTAGGTAAACCTGATGTATAAGGTTCTGTTTCTCATGTTGGAGTTACAAAAATAGATATAACAGAGACCTTGACCTAAAGAAATTATAGTTTAGTAGTAGGGGAAGTAACCATGACATAAGTAATGTGGTCAGTATTGTGTGGAATACTAGATTTGGAGTTAGAGGACTTTAGGGTCTAACCTTAGCTCCTCTGCTTACTATTTGCGTACTTTTGGGCAAATCATGTCCATTTTCTAGGTCTCAGTTTTCCAATTTGTAAAATGAAGGGATTGAAATAGACAATCTCTAAGCTCCCTTTCAATTCTAAATCCTATGATCCTATGCTACCAATGTGGGTGAGAGGGATAAGTGATGTGTGTATTGTCATAGGCTAAAATACAATTGAGCCAATAATTTAACACTGGTTTCCTGACTCTATGTCCCTGATTCTATTAAAGTAAGATACAATAAATATTGATGCTGGTTGATCACCATTGATATGGTGATATAGAACTTGGAAACCAATTTGAGAACAGTAATACTGGAGGAGTCCAGCTTCATTAATTCATGTTTGAATAAAAAGGAAATTTAATTAGAATGCTCAACAAAGACTGAATAAGTAATATTGCAAATGTGAAATTCATTATTTCTCTTGTTAATTGATAAAGTTGATTGTTTCCAATTCCACTACTGTTGTTGTCAATGCTCATCTTTTTTTTTTTTTTTTTTTTTTTTTGTAAGAGGGCTAAGTGATATCTGGATATGGATGATGTCTTGATTTGCCCTTGAACTGGAATAAAGTGAGACAGAGTTATGAAAAATTATCAGCCTCATTCTCTCTTCCAGAGTTCTCAAAATCCAGTGGCAGGACAAAAGTCAAATTACTAGCTATGGCTCAGGATACATTTTCAGACTGGCATTTTCAGATATCTGACCAATCTCTGGTTCTAGAGTATGAGGGCTTTTTCCTTGATAATTTCTTGAAAGATAATATCTGTGTTCTTTTTTTGATCATGGTTTTCAGGTAGTCCAATAATTTTTAAATTATTTCTTCTGGTTCTATTTTCCAAATCAATTATTTTTCCAATGAGATATTTCACATTGTTTTCTTTTTTTCCATTCTTTTGTTTTTGTTTTATTGTTTTTTGATTTCTCATAAAGTCATTAGCTTCCATTTGCTCAATTCTAATTTTTTTTTTTTGCTGAGGCAATTGGGGTTAAGTGACTTGCCCAGGGTCACACAGCTAGGGAATGTTAAGTGTCTGAGACCAGATTTGAACTCAGGTCCTCCTGACTTCAGGGCTGGTGCCCTATCCACTGTGCCACCTAGCTGCCCCTCTCAATTCTAATTTTTAAAGAATCATTTTCCTCAGTGAATTTTTGTACCTTCTTTTCCATTTAGCCAATTTTGCTTTTTAAGGCATTCTTCTTTCATTAACTTTTTGTACTTCCTTTTGTATCACTTTCATTTCTCTTATCAATTTTTTTTCTCTCTCTCATAGTTGATTTTTAAAATCCCTTTTGATATCTTCCATGGCCTGGACAAATTCTTATTTTTCTTGGAGGCTTTGGACAGAGGAACTTATATTTGGCTATATTCTTCTGCTGCTATTGCTGCTGTGGCTGCCAATTCAGTGGCTCTCAAGGCTCATTCTTGTTTGCTGGGGCTCCCTCTCACCAACCTTTCCTGCCAACCTTCCAGGTCATTTTTGCCATCTGTGGGTTGAAAGGCCTGGAAGCCTCCACTGCTGCTTATTGATTCAGAGGCTCACAAGGACTTCTCTTGGCTTGCTGGGGTCAGGCCCTACTGGGATGGCCTGTACCGGACTGTGCTGCATTCCCATCCTGGTGCAACAGACCTTTCCTGTTGGTCTTCTACGTTATTATTGGCTGGAAAATTGTTCCGCTCTGTCTCTTTGTGAATTCTGACATTCTAAAATGTGTTTAGAGTCATTATTTAAAGGTATCTGAAGGGTTTGGGGAGAGCTCAGGCTTACTTTTGCCATCTTGCTTCTGAGGATTGTATATGTATAGCCCATATTGGATTATTTTACAGTCTTGGGGAGGGAGGAGAGAATGAAGGGAGGGAGGGAGAAAAATTTGGAACTCAAAATGTTATAAAAACAAATAGTATGAAAATACTATTAAATGCAAAAAAAAGAAAAATACAAAACAACAACAAACCAAACCATCCCATTCCATCTTATCTGGCCCAACAGATTTTTCCCCCTTTTTCATACCCATTATCTCACATGTCTTCAATCTCTCATCTTCTATTGACTCCTTCCCTACTGCTAACAAGCAGGCCCATGTCTCTCTCATCTTCAAAAAACCCTCACTGGATCCTCCTGTCTTCTCTATTATCCTATTCCCATCTACAAAAACTGCCTTTTCTTCTCTTCTCACTCTTTCCTTAACTCTGTAAGTCCCAATCCATCAGGCTTGCAACCCCGACTCTTCACTTTCACCATTCCTCCAGCTCCATCGCCAGTCTTTTGCCAAGGCTGATTTCTCCTTTGAAATATCTTTGGAATAATCTTTCTTTTCTCTTCTGATACTGCCACCATTCCCCTTCATGCCTGGACTATTTCAATAGCCTGCTGGTTAATCTCCCTAATCCAATCTGTCCTCCATTCAACTGTCAAAGTCATTTTCATAAAGCACAGGCCCAATTTTGTCACTTTTATACCCAATCAACTCCAGTGGCTCCCTATCATCTTCCAGATCAAATACAAATAAATGCCCCTGTTTGACATTCAAAGCCTTCCTTCTCCCACTACATTTTCAGCCTCATTCTACCTTAGGCTCCCTCACTTATTCATTGAACCCTCCCAGCTTTGTCTCTCAATTCCAGGTATTTTCTCTACCTGTCCACCAAGACTGGAATGTTCTCCCTCCTCATCTCTGCCTTCTGGCTTCCTGCAAGTACCAAGTAAAATCATCAGAAGCCTTTCCCAATCCCTCTTAATTCTAGTACCTTCCCTCTCTTATTTATTTCCTATTTATCCTATATGGCTTGTTTGGAATATTTTCTTACTGGTCTCGCTCTTTATATTGCGAGCTCTTTGAAGATTAGAATTGTATTTTGTCTCTCTTTGTATCCTCAACACTTAGCAGAAGCAAGATAATTGTGTAAAAATGCATGCATATATTGGATTTAATATATATTTTGACATATTTAACATGCATTGGATTACCTGCCATTTAGGGGAGGAGGGGAGCGGAAGCAGGGAAAAATTTGGAACAGAAAGTTTTGCAAGGGTCAGTGTTGAAAAATTACCCATGTATATGGTTTGTAAATAAAAAGCTTTAATAAGGAAAAAACACTTAGCACAGGAATCAATACATAGTAAATACAATAAGTTTTTTTTTTTATTAAAGCTTTTTATTTGCAAAACATATGTATGGGTAATTCTTCAACATTGACCCTTACATAGCTTTCTGTTACAAATTTTCCCCCCTACTCCCCACCCCTCCCCTAGATGACAGGAAGTCCACTACATGTTAATTATATTAAAATACTTGACAGATCGAATATATGTATACACATTTCCACACTTTTCTTGCTGTGCAAGAAAAATCATATCTACAAGAAAAAAAAATCCGAGAAAGGAAACACAATGCAAGCAAACATCAATAGAGAGCATGAAAATGTTATGTACACAATAAGTTTTTGATGAACTGACTAACCTTTTGACATCTTCTCCCCCAAAACCTTGAGTCTATGTCAGATTAAGTCCAGTTTTTTTCCCCCTTATCTGTCATGGTTCAAAATGGAATGGTTACTCCTCTCTAAAGAGTCTTATTATTTCTATTTCAACAGCTGCTTTCTTCTTTTTGGTGAGTCTCATTTAAAAAGAACAGTTCCACTTGCTTCCATTTCCATTTTTTGGAAATTCCATAAAATTATGATTGAGGTAAGTAAAAAATGGATTAGTTGTTCTGTTTTTGGCATAGAAAAGCATATTCAGGTAATTGGTTTATCCCAGCATATCCTGTTAGTGATCTGTTTTTTTACTCTCCATCTATATCTTTTCTGTCTTGGCAACAGTATCTAGCCTAGGCTGATGAGAGTATCTCTTTTATTTCTTCCTCCTTTTATCTTTATAGCATTATTGGAGCATAGGACCATAGCTTTAGAATTGGAAAGGCCCTTAGAGATCATGAAGTCCAACCACTCTCATTTTAAAGATGAGGAAACATATCCATAGTATTTTCTAGCATGCTACCTTCATCTGCTTCTTGAATATTCTCATATTAGTTTATCTTCTTAATAAATAATACTATTCTGCTTTGTCCCTCCCACTATACCTCTTAACTAGAATGTATTCTCCTAAAGTTGTATTCCATTTATGATTTCCATTCAATCAAGTGAGAAAAATGTGATAATATATATAAAATATATAAATTTAAAATTGTGATATTCATTCTTTTTGTTATTTCTATTTAGGTAGTAATAGTAGTAATAGCTCTAGCCAGTTCTCAAGATATCTGAGATTGGATATTCTTCCTTTCCCCAACATTTCTAATTCACCTTGCTCATTGCTCATACCTGTGATACCATCCATAATGCTTAGAATTTAAGTATGATCTTAGTTTAGCACAGAACCTGGCATATAATAGGCATTTAATAATAATGCTTGTTGACAGACTGATATATTGTTTGTTTATAATGTTTGTAATTATGGTTTTTTCTTTTTTTAAGATTTTATCTCGTGACTTTCTAGGCAATTCTATGGCTAGTATTCTTAACAATTCAACTGCTGTCTAATCTAACTTGTTGCATAAATGTAGCCAGTTTTCTATCTTTTCTTTCCATTTAAAATTTTGATTGAATTTGAAAGACTCTAGGAAAACATATTTTTACCTGGTTTTGTTCAATGTACTGCATTAATGGTTCAAAGTCCATCATTATTCATATATTTCTAACTGTCCCATAATCTTTCTTTCTAGATGGCTGAAAATTCAGTTTCTTTATGTGTTAACTGGCTTGGTTTGACTCTACCACTCTAATGTACTCTGGCTTTTAAGGGACTGCCTTTCTTTTTTTTAAAAAAAAAATTATATTTAGTGCTTAACACATTAGTTGGAACATAGCAGACATTTAATAAATGTTTATCATATTGTAAATCCAGATTCCAAACTCAGAAATGGTCTTCTTGACCAATTGTTCTTTTCCACAGGTCCTTTAATTGCAAATCCATTTCATTTTTTGATTGTGCCATCTTGTCTTTTCTTTCTCCTTCTATTCCTATCCTGACATTATAAAGTTATAGAAAAGGTAATTATAGCTTTATTTCTTATATCTCACTTAGGGACTAGTACAGTGCATTTCACATAATAGGCACTCCCCATTTTCCAAATTCATTTGAATTATGAGATATTCAGAGAAGGCAGGCAATATTTTGTGACAGTTGGAACATGTTAACTTGGGAAGAAAGAGCTCCCTTTTTTTTGGAAAGTTACTTCCCTCTAGTGTTCACCATCATGTATTTACAACTTTTTTTATTAAAACTTTTTATTTTCAAAACATACATGGATAATTTTTTAACATTGACACTTACAAAACCTTGCGCTCTAAAATTTCCCTTCCTTCCCCCCACCCTTCCCCTAGATGGCAAGTAATCCAATATATGTTGTGCATGTTAAAATATGTTAAATCCAATATATGTAGACATTTATACAATTATCTTGCTGCACAAAAAAATCAGATCAAAAAGGAAAAAATGAGAAAGAAAACAAGATGCAAACAAACAACAACAGAAAGAGTGAAAATGCTCAGTTGTGATCCCCACTCAGTTCTCATAGTCCTCTCTCTCTGGATATAGATGACTCTCTCCATCACAAGATCATTGGAACTGGCCTGGATTATCTCATCACAACTTTTGTTATGGTAATGAAAATCAAAAGAGGACAGCTAGGTGAACTGTGACTAAATTAGAGAAATAAAAACTTAGGTTCAGAGCATTTCTTGAACATGATTTTATCTGATCTACCCCAAAATCCTGTAAGGCATGTGGTGAAACTATCATTGTCCTCTTTTTACAGAGGAAACTGACTCAGAGAAAGGAAGTGACTTAGTCAAGATGTAGCAGTCAGAAAGTGACCTAGCTGTCTTTGGACTTAAGAATGATGCTCATTCTTTTTTACCAATTCCATTCAATTCAGCTAACATCTACTAAACACCTATTCTGTGCAAGATACTGTGTAAAGTTCTGGGTTTTCCTCCATCCCAACCCACCCCCTCAAAAAAAAAAAAGAACCAGACAATCCTTGCCTTTAATAAACTTACATTATCTCTGGGAAATATAATATGTAAACGAACAAATTACACACTTACACATATATGTCATACATGTTATAATAAATATATTATACATGGTACATGTTTATACCTGTGAATATATGCATATATTATAATGTTTTATATATATGTGTGTGTGAACCTGTGGCACTCTCTCTGTAGTTTTAAAAGGGAGAGAGTAACTTACATACACTTGCTTATTTGTATACGTAATTTTAAGAGGGAGAGAGTATCAAAAACAGGGGTGTGGATAAAGAATAAGAATAAACATCACAGAGGAGGGACTACTGCTTTGAAGGAAGCCAGGGATTCTGTAGAGCTGTAAAGGAAATGCATTCCAAACATGTTGTGCTAAGGTACAGAGACTGAAGACACTATATTATGGAGGGAAACAATAGGCCAATTTAATTCGAACAAAATTCAGAAATGGGAGTACTGTAACATAGGAAAGATAGATGAGAGTCAGATTTTGGAGTTACATACTAAAGGAGCAGCTAGAAGAAGCAGTGGATAGAGTGCAGCTCCTGGAGTTAGGAAGACTCCCCTTTCTGATTTCAAATCTAACCTGTTTGCCTCATCTGTAAAATGAACTGGAGAAGGAAATGGCCAACCACACCAGCATCTCTGCCAAGAAACCTCAGTTTAGGGTCATAAAAAGTTAAATAGAACTGGAAAATGGAAGAACAACAAGTCAAATGCTAAAGTGAGAAGTTTATGTTTTATCAAAGACAAAAGAGAATCAGTAAAGATTTTTGTAGAAGGTAGGAGAAAGATGTGATCAGATCTATGTTTTCAGAATATCAATTTGATATTGGAGGATAAATTGGAAAAAGGAGAGATTTGAAACAGGGAAAACAATTAGGGCTCCTGCAATAGCCCCAGTGAAAGATGAGGAGGGCCTGAACTACTCAGTGGTTGAGTAGAGAGATGGATAATGGGTGTGAGAGATCTTGTGGAGGTGGGATCCACAAGATTTGGCAACAGAATGGATAAAGAATGTTGACAGAAATGGAAGAGTAAAGAATGACAGTAACTTTTTGAACCTAGATGAATAGAAGGTTCTTAGAAATGGAGAAATTGGAAGGACACTGGATTTTGGAGAAAATATAATGAATTTCATTTAGGTCATGCTGATTTTGAAAGGTTTAGATGTCTGGCAGGCATTTAGTTTACTTAGTAATGTGGAACTGGAGCTCAGGAAAGAGAATAACCTGGATATATAGATTTGGGAGTTGTATGTATAGAATTGATAATTGAACCCATGGTAGTTGAGGAGATCACCAAGGGAGAGGGTATGTAGAGAGAAAAGAGAAAGAGGGAACAGGGAAGAGCCTTGGGGGAACATTCAATCTGCTTTGGATTTCACTTGTAATATACACCAATCCTTTTGGCAATCCTTGTTTATCAAGTTTTCAGCTAAATATTTCTACTATTCCATCAATCTTCTGTGAAAGTCAGGCTTGTCTTTGATCTTGAGCTCTTACTTGATAATCCTGTGATCTCATTAAGGTGGACATTGCATTATCCTTTTTAGATTGCAATCCATCCATGCCTTCTAATACTATACGATTCTAGAGTGAGGACTTGGGGTCAAATCCTCCCTTCAAAACCTATTAGCTGCACAATTTTGAGCAATTTATTTAATAATGGATAAAGTAATGGATACTGTGACTACAACAATTTCCACAAATCAAAAGAATAAAATCTCTCCAATTCCCTAAAAAAGAAAAGAAAACAAAACAAAACCAATGAAAGAAACATAAAATTTAATGCTGTGGGAATTATAATAGCCAAGCTTCCTTCCCTCCTCTCCCCCAAAAAAGATATGATAAAAGTACTTCCTCTTTTTGCTGAGGTAAGAGACTTTCAAACCCTACATATTATGCTAGATTTAGTTATTATATTGGTTAGTTTGACTGAACTGTTGTTTTCCCCCAATTTCTTATTTTAACAGTAGTAATTTCCATATCCTACTCTTCTAATTCATTTCAGTGACACATAGCAATGGCCACATCTCTGATCTTACCATCCCCCTCAAATAAAATCATAAACCCTGAAATTCCTTTGTCAAATAATAAGCCCCCATCTTTCTCTCTCTGTGCCTTACCCCTTTTCTTTATATCCTTCATTCTCAGAGTGATCTGCAGTCTCTTCATCCGTCAGTCCTTTGATACCACTGCTAAAGTTAACTAATTCAATTCTATACTGTCCTTTCCTTTCAAATCACTTCCCCCTCTTTCCTCAAATTGTCACCTTTTGATTCCTTCCTTCCCTTTAAATTTTGACTATATACATATAATATATATATTAATTAACCTCAATTTCTTCAATGAGGAAGTTAGACTGGATGAACTCTAAGGTCTTTTCCATCTCTAAATCTATCACCCAAACTCCACAATTGGATTGTTCCCACCATCTGCCTCCTTTGCTCTTTCTCAGTAGAAATAGAAGAAATCACACAAATACTGGGTCTTCTAAAAATTTACATTGTCAAATCTCAATGAGGCCTGGCAATAGGGCAATCCATTTCCATTTAATCAACAAGTATTTATTAAGTTTTTATTATGTGCCAAGCACTGTACTAAATGTAAAAGAACAAACAAAATGATCTCTCCCCTTAAGGTGCTTGCATTCTAATAGAGAAGACAACTGTCACATAAATAGGTATATGCAGGGTGTGTTAAAAGTCTTATTACAGAAAGTACTGCTATGAATATTTTGACATATGAAGTAAAAAAAAATCATCCATCTTCTTGGGACATATTCCCAGCAGGAGAATGTCTGGTTAAGAATATGTTTATCTTAATTATTATTATTTTCCAAAATAGATTTACAGCTTTACCAACCATGCATTAGCATGTCTCTTTCCAAAATAGCTCCAATATTAACTATTCTCATATTTCTTTGAGTTTTTTGCATTTGGTATTTATTTTGATGTAATAATATTTCATTACTTTTATGATAATAAAAACTAGACCTGTAATTTCACTGGTCTGGGAAGTCCCAGATGAGACAACTCCTTCCACTACTAACAAGTAACTTCTCGGCCAGTTATATTTTCCCGACAATTGTTGGGAGCACTGAGAAGTTATCCAGAGTTACAATCCAGAAGGTAGCAGGGGTGGGATTTGCACCCAGTCTCCCTGGCTCAGAGGCTGGCTGTAGTTGGTAGTGGTTGTCTAAAGAGAAGAACTAGCTTCTCCCTCTCTGTGGTCCCTACACTTGGGGGGAGGGCAGAGCCTCAGTTTTACAAATCTTCCCTTTAGCCTTTATTTGATGTTTTTAGCTCCAACTCAGAGCAAGGTGGGTAAGAGATTTCATTAAACCTACTTCTGGATTGGAACAATAGGAAGGGAAAATTGCTCTGACCACTACTAGAGGGTCTTTAAGGGAAAGGCTCTCCTTATCAAGTCTCCTTTCCCTGGAACTCTACAGATTCACTTTCTTCTGCCATGGGGAGCTCTGGAAGGCCTGATCTCATTTAATCTCCTTCTTTCCTTCCCTCCCACCTCCCTATTATCAAGAAAACCTCTTCAGCTTATCTGGAGTCCCTAGCTGGTGATCAGAGTACATGAGGGAAAAAAAATTTCTTCTCTCTCTGTGTCTACTAGTTTAGCTGATTTTACTTTTCTCCAAGGACACAGAAACATACACATATAAAGAATGCAATTTATAAGCAGACTTTTAAAGAATTACAGGATGGGATATAGAGGATACGTTTAGTAAAGAGAACCAAGGAGAGGTAAGAGATAAGGATGTGGGAGCTTTACCATTCATAGTTCACTGAACAGGGGCAAAAAATCCTTTCCCAGCGTCCTCCCTCCAGCTGAGCTATGTATGAAAAGTAAAAGCCACAGCAGTGATAATACTGAATATCCCTCCTCAGTATGTTGGTCATTTCTTCTTACTCTTTCATAATTTGTTTTCCCCTGTTGTGCTCTCTCTCCACATCCTTGCCCCAATTTTGTTTCTCATGGGAGATTACAATTTCTCACTTTTTTTTTAGAATGTGAAGAAAGTCTTTTTAGTCATGGCTCTGTGGCTCCCAGTGGTTCAGGTGGAGAAGACTAGAATCCTTTGCCAGTCAATGGACACCATCTCCAGTAACCTCCCATAAAACTTTTAAAGAGTTATGATTTCATGAATGTGGTATTCCCTTATTAGCAGTTTTTTCAGTTTTAATCATATAATTAACATATTTTAATCAAAACATATAGTTTGTCATTGTATCTCAGACTTTTCAAGGTAGAAGGTGGAGGTCTTCTAGGGTATTGAAATAGAGATTTTTGTTTTTTTGTTTTTTGGCTTTTTTTTTTAACAAAATGAAATCAATGTTTAAAGAAATATATACATATTTCTCTATAACTAACATTTCTATAGAACTATAAAAATCAACTTGACAAATGCTAGGTCCAACTTGGTTCTCCAAAGGGATAAGGCAGGGACTTGCCTGCCCCTTCCTTTTCCTCACTTCTTGGTCCCCACTGCCATGCTCTCTGTCCAACCAGAAAAGGCTGGGTGAGAACTGGGCATTACCCCCACAGGAAGGGACAGGACTCCAGGAACAGAACTGAGCAGATCGTTTCTGTAAGCAGCTTACACTGCCTCTCAAGCTTACTCTGACATCCGATTCTATCAAGGATATGGGCAGAGCTTGGTGGCCAGCACATACGGTGGTTATTGATTTCTCTATTTATTCTTTGTGTGTGCCAGCCAGTAGTGAGATTGGGTGCCAGGTGACCCAAAGGAAGAGAAGGACATCGGTATGAAGTCAAGTCTGTCAGCAGAGTCCCAGAGGTCTGGGCTCCAGTCCAGCTGAGCTCAGCCAGGACCAAATGACAACAGCCCCGGGGAAAGGGAGGAAAAGGGAAAGAGATGGCCAGTGGCTACCTGGTGTTTGCAGGTGGTAGCCAGGCTTCTGTGAGAAGAGTCATGGGGACCAAACCTCCACTAAAGAAAAGCCCATTTGATTCCCTATTCCCCTCTACCTCAAAGTACCCCCTTTCAAACATTTGAAATGGTTTCAGATCTGTTTAGATAGCAGGTTACTCAGATTTACTAGCCTGAAAACAGGTTCAAGATTTTGATCAAACCTGCAGCCAGGTGAGATTTGGGCCTGGTTATTGAAGAGAAATCAGGTTGTTGAAGGCATCCCTAACTTCAAAGGCTCAATCATGGATTGTTCCGATGCTCTCCCACTATTCTGGCTGCCACCCCAGCTGGACCAAGGGAGAGCCCAGGGAGGTGTTTCTATTCTTAGACTAGTTCAAGGATGCCTTTGGCCTGAGTGACTGAGTTGTCAATGGGCCTTTGCCGTCACCTAAATGAGCATCGGCTGTATCCAGAAGGGATTGGAGTGGAGGAGGAAGAGGAGGAGGGAAAGAGTGCATGAGTACTAGTACCAGTGCCAAAGGGCATCCCTCCTCCTCTACAGTCTGGTCAGTCTACGGCCTCTCTGTAGTGAGTGGGAGAGTGTGGAAGAGGTGAAGACAGAAATAAAAACAAAAAACAGCATCTGTGCCTTGGATGAAATCTCTTTCCCTCTTCCCTGGGAAAGGAGAGAAAAGCATATCAGCTCAGAGATGAGCACAAACTTTTAATGGATGATTTTATGAGTTGTTGTGGCCAGAAAAAAACACCCAATCTCAACCCCATCCTGGTAGTTAGCTGAGCAATGACTCAGTCAGGAGACCTACGGTCCATCATGAGAAGCCCTTTTTAGCTTAGTAAGATGTGCCAGGATGTGCCTTCC
Source organism: Myrmecobius fasciatus (assembly GCA_023553655.1). Taxonomy (NCBI): domain Eukaryota; kingdom Metazoa; phylum Chordata; class Mammalia; order Dasyuromorphia; family Myrmecobiidae; genus Myrmecobius; species Myrmecobius fasciatus. The sequence goes on along the minus strand of JAJPUD010000795.1, from coordinate 531,175 downwards.
ATTGGCATGACCTCTGTAGGTGCAGGGTCACCTTCATGACAAGATAAAACACTGGAGGAAGACTTTAGTGGGATATAACATGCAAACATGAGCATACACAATATGTATGGGTGGAGACATATATGTGTGCATGTGCTTATACAGTGTCCCAAATGCATTACTGAAATTTAAAGCTTTAACAGCATCTATATTTATATTATCTTTAATAATAATAGCTAATATTTATATAGCACTTTATGTGCCAGGTACTATGCTAAGCACTTTATAATTATCTCATTTGTTTGTTACAACAACCTTGAGAAGCTGGCACTATTATTCCCATTTTACTGTTGAGGAAACTGAGAGACAGAGGTTTGCCCAGGGTCACATAGCTGGGTGTTTGAGGTCAAATTTAAACTCAGGTTTGCCTGATTCCAGCCTGATGCCCTATCCACTGCATCACCAGCCTTCTACTGTACCACCAGCCTGTCTGCCTTTCTCCTTATCTATATATGGATATAGATCTTTCCCTCCCCTCCTCCCTCCCCTCTCTGTCTGTCTCTGTCTCTCTGTCTGTCTGTCTCTGTCTCTATCTCTGTCTCTATCTCTCTGTCTCTGTCTCTCTGTCTTTTTCTCTCTCTCTCTCTCTCTGTTTCACAATGTATAAAGAGCAGGTCTCAGAGTTAGGAAGAACTGGGTTCTGATATGTACTGACTGGGTGACTGGGCTAGTCACTTCTCAATGGTCTAAGTTGCAAAACAGTTACTAACATGCATCAGGAAAGAGACTCTCCTCACCTGATGAAATAACAGGTCTGGACAAACAAAACAAACAAAAACTTCAAAAAAAATACTGAATGTTTTCAAATGGACACAAAGAATATATTGTGTTAAGACTAAGACAAATTCTTCCTTGAAATCTAGTTCCAGTGCATGGAAGTCACTTTCTATATATATGTAAATTCCTCAAGGGATTCTTTTTCACTTGTATCATCACTTCATTTGGCTGTGAATTCAATAAATGTTTCCTACTTCCTTTTTTTTTTTATCAAATTCTTGGCATTTATTTTGTCTTTGCCTTGTACAGAAAATGAGGCTTTGACAATGGTTAAACAAGCAGATATGTCAGAAGGTGAAACCACCTCAGTCTTGAATCAGACCTGCAACAAAAAGCAATAAAGATTCTAATCCTTAAAAAAATTACTTCATTTGAAGTACAAGTTAGTGATTAAGAAGCTGCTAGGTGAGTTTTTGACTTCCTCCCCACCTTCCACCCCAAAAAGAGTATTACTTGAAATCCAAAATGTTAACATTAGTTCACAAAAATTTTAATGATTATTCTTCACAATCTATAATGTAATTCAAGATATGTAAAAAGATTCATTATATATACATTATATACATATACATTATATGTAATTAATATATATAAGAACATATACATAATAACATGTCATGTATATATTATATGTGAATGTATATAATGTATATATAACGAATCTTTTTACATATCTTGAATTACATTATAGATTGTGAAGAATAATCATTAAAATTTTTGTGAACTAATGTTAACATTTTGGATTTCAAGTAATGCCCTTTTTAGAGGGAAAGTGGGAGAAGAATCAGAAACTATTCAAAAACTGTTAAAGATTAATTTGAATGAAGAGCAAATGACTGACAGACATTTAAAGTCCTGGACAATCTTACTCTAGCCTACAAGTCAGCTTTATTTTATTCTACTCCCTTTCACATATTCTATGTTCTGGCTGAACTAGAATATTCTCTTTTCTCTATTGTCCTTTTTTCATCTCTTTTTTGATTATCCTGTTCCCTTTGCCCAGAATGGAGTTCCTAAATCTCTCTCCGCTGAAATTTCCTCTTTCTTTAAGGACCAGCTCTCTAAAGTATTCTCTCTCCCCTTACCCAGGTGAGTTATCTTTCCCTCTTTGATTTTTTCATAGCACTTTGCCTCTCAATTCAATAATTAATTATTAAGCAGCCATTACATGCCAGGAATTGTACAGGGAGTTCCTGCCTTCAAGGAGCTTACATTCTACTAATTCATAAGACTGAGAGTTACTATAACCATCTGGGCCAGACCCTCATTTAACGGGTGGAGGACACTGCTCGAAGAGATTAAGTGACTTGTTTATCTTCATACAACTAACAAAACCAGTTGTTGTAGTTCATTCTTCCTTTTCCAGGAAGACCAATAACATCATGGGGTGATATCTTGACTTCTCCTAAGTTGGATTTAGTGAGACAGTTGCACAAAGTCATCAGCCTCATTGTCCAAAGTCCAGTGGCAGGACAAAAGTCAGGATAACTGGAGCTCTAAGAGCTCCACAATGCCTGCTTCAGTTGTCTTCATGACTGTTGGAAAAGTTAATCTCATTCACCCATCCTACCTGGGTGTAGGAAAGGGTTTGGAAATGGTGTTTCTGCATGTAAATCTGGTTGCTCCATTGCCAGGGCAAGTGCCTTGAAGCCTTAAGTAACTGTCTCTGCATAACCAAGGAATTCTCTAACTGCTGGAGGGAGCATCTGCCTCTGGGCAATTCTATTTTTTTTTTATTAAAGCTTTTTATTTTCAAAACACATGCATGGATAATTTTTCAACATTGACCCTTATAAAACCTTGTGTTCCACCTCTGGGCAATTCTAAGAGAGACTAAAGTGATAGAGCTGGGAAAGGGAGATTACTTCTCCTCCCTCTCCTCCCCAAGTTCTCAAGTCACAATTTGCCTTAAACTAAAATCTGATGAGGCCGATTAATGAAACCCCATTGTTAAGTGGGCTTATTAGTTTAACACCTGTGAATAAAGCGGGTTAAATAAGAAGGAGGCACCTGCCTGAAATATAAGGGTGGAGACTCACATGGAATCTTAGGCTCTCTGGATACTCTGTAAATCCTAATGTACCCACACAATGTGGAAACAGGAGAGAAATGCAAATCAGAACTAGGAAATAGGATTATTTATCTTAGCAGGGTGCTCTTTTTATTTGGGGGGAGGAAAGATGACTGCTCTTGCAAGAATGTTATAAAGGTCCTTCCTGATTCACCAGAAGCTTCATGAAGTTCTTGATAATACCCTTGTTTCTTACAAGGGGAAGTCTTCACATGCTTGGGGTGGTCATTCTTCTATCTCACCTTTGAGGCCTATCAATTATCTTCAATTATCTTCAAATCTGCTTTAGCCTGTCAAAGTGATTTATGGATAAAGTCACTGTGTATGCTGTACCTTCTTGGGGGCACAGGTGAAGAGTACAGAGAGAAAAGAACAAGATGCTCTCCAGAGGAGTGGGTGTAGGAGCTTGTGTAAGTAGTAGAAAAATATTTAAAGCTACACTCCTTGTGGTATCAAATAATTAGAAGCAAAATAAATACCCATCCCAGAAGTAGGATGTGAAGCCAGGTCTTCCTGACAAGTTTAATACAATCTCTCTTGTATCATTCTTGTCCTTTTCCCCCCCCTAAAGTTTTAAGCATATACAAAGCATAGGAAGTTAAGTCTAATTTTATTTTATTTATTTTGTTTTTTTATTAAAACTTTTTATTTTCAAAATATATGCATGAATAATTTTCAGCATTCACCCTTGCAAAACCTTGTGTTCTGATTTTTTTCCCCTCCTTTTCCCCCAGATGGCAAGGAATCCAATATGTTAAAAATGTGCAATTCTTCTATACATATTTCCACAATTATCATGCTGCACAAGAAAAATCAGATCAAAAAGAAGAAAAAAAATGAGAGAAAAAAATACAAGCAAACAAAACGAGTGAAAATGCTTTGTTGTGACTCACACTCACTTTCTATAGTCCTCTCTCTGGGTGCAGATTGCTCTCTTCATCACTAGATCTTTGGAACTGGCCTGAATCATCTCATTGTTAAAAAGAAACAGGCCCATCAGAATTGATCGTGGTACAATCTTGTTGTAAAGTCTAATTTTATATCATTAATTTACAATGTGGTGTTTTATCTATAATGAACACAAATATTTGTTGAATGATTGAATACTAAATAGAAAAGGTTTTAAGATTGTCTTTTTCACATTTCTTTTTTTTCTTTTTTTTATTAAAGCTTTTTATTTGCAAAACAAATACATGGGTAATTTTTCAACATTGACCCTTGCAAAACTATCTGTTACAAATTTTTCTTTCCTTCCCTCCACCCTCTCCCCTAGATGGCAGGTAGTCTAATACATGTTAATTATGTTAAAATATTTGACAAATCGAATATATGTATACATATTTATACAGTTATCTTGCTGCACAAGAAAAATCGGATCTTATAAGGAAACAAAAAACCTGAGAAGGAAAACATAATGCAAGCAAACATCAATAGAGAGCATGAAAATGCTATGTTGTGTCCACACTCAGATCTCACAGGCCTCTCCCTGGGTGTATATGGCTTTTTTCATCATTGAAGAACTAGAACTGGTTTGAAATATCTCATTGTTGAAGAGAAACATGTCCATCAGAATTGATCATGATATAGTCTTGTTGTTGTGTATAATGATCTTCTGGTTCTCCTCATTTCACTCAGCATCAGTTCATGCAAGTCTCTCCAGGCCTCTCTGAAATCATCCTGCTGGTTGTTTCTCATAGAACAATGATATTCCATAACATTCATATACCATAATGTATTCAGCCACTCTCCAATTGATGGGCATCTATTCAGTTTCCAGTTTCTAGCCACTACAAAAAGAGCCGCCACAAACATTCTTGCACATGTGGGGCCCTTTCCTTCCTTTATGATTTCTTTGGGATATAAGCCCAATAAAAATGCTGCTGGGTCAAAGGGTATGCACAGTTTGATAACTTTTTGAGCATAGTTCCAAATTGCTCTCCAGAATGGTTGGATCCTGTTCACAGTTCCACCAACAATGTATCAGTGTCCCAGTTTTCCCACATCCCCTCCAACATTCATCGTTATCTTTTCCTGTCATTTTAGCCAATCTGACAGGTGTGTAGTGGTAACTCAGAGTTGTCTTAATTTGCATTTCTCTGATCAATAGTGATTTGGAGCACCTTTTCATATGACTAGAAATGCTTTCAATTTCTTCTAAAAATTGTCTGTTCATATCCTTTGACCATTTATCGATTGGAGAATGGCTTGAATTCTTATAAATTTGAGTCAATTTTCTATATATTTTAAAAATGAGGCCTTTATCACAACCTTTGAATGTAAAAATGTTTTCCCAGTTATTGCTTCTCTTTTAATCTCGTCTGTATTCAAGTAGTTGATCAATGTAATAGGTTAGGTTCACAGGACAAAATAGTCAATGACGATAGTAATCTAGTGTTTGATAAACTCAAAGACCCAGCTTTTGGGATAAAAAGTCATTACTTGACAAAAACTGCTGGGAAAATTGGAAGCTAGTATGGAAGAAACTAGGCATTGACCCACACCTAACACTGTATACCAAGATAAGGTCAAAATGGATTCATGATCTAGACATAATGATATTATAAACAAATTAGAACGTAGGATGGTTTACCTCTCAGATCTGTGGAGAAGGAAGGAATTTATGACCAAAGAAGAACTAGAGATCATCATTAATCACAAAATAGATAATTTTGACTATATCAAGTAAAACTGATTTCTGATAAATTTTTAGGATGTAATATTAAAGGCATGGTTGTTATAACCATCTAAGAAAAGAAGCAGTTTTTACAAAGAGCTAGTATAGTTTCATCGATAAAAGGCCATGCCAGCCTATTTTTTTTTCTATAGGGTTAATGTATTATTTGATTTAGCAATCACATAAGAAACATTTGGTGTATCTTCTGTGTACCATGTGATAAGTAGTTTAGCTGGTTGTTTATATCAGGGACTTTTAAGTTGGGGGTCTATGAGTTTTTTTTAAAGTGTCTATTTCAACATAATTTGTTTCCTTTGTAATTTTATGGATTACATTTTATGTATTTAAAAGCATCATTCTTAGAGGAAGTCCATAGGTTTCATTAGACTGCCCCAGGGGTCCATGACAGAAAAAAGTTAAGAACTCCTGATTTTTAGAGTTTATGTATTTCGATAGATCTCAATCATGAGAATGCCACATGTAATACAATAAATTTTATTAAAACTTTGACAGTGTTTCACTTTATCTTTGTGACTGAAGAAATCTGGACTAGATAGTATAACTATAAGAATAAGATTCAGTTGAATGGCTTGTTTGAGCCATTGTAGCAGCCTCTGCTATAGTGTAGGAACATTAACAGTATTTATACACTTTACTTTTACAATATTTAAGTATTTTAAGAAATAAACACTGGTTCATTGGATTAGTGTATGTCCCAAGTTGTCCCATGTCCATGAACTCTGAGTTTTCTTCAACTGATCACAAAAGAGGGCAAGTGAAAATAGAATCACTTTACAGATGAGGAAAGTTCCTGAGACAAAGTGCCTTTGTCAATCCAGAGCAGGTTTGTGCAAAGTCAGTTACTTATGCTGAGTCAAAGTGACACCATTTAAAAACTTTGTTTAAGTTTTGAATGAGAGCTAGCCTCCAGGATATGGCACATGTGCACTTATCCTATCTCCCTAAGATAGTTTTAAAGGTAGAGCTGAGCTGGTACTGATCCCATCTCCTCATAATTATGTATATTAATCAAAATACATTTGCCCTTATATGGAAGTTTATAAAAGCACCAAATAATTTGAAGTCTGAGGCCAGCCTCACCTAACTGCAAGCTACCTTGGTGTGCTAAATAAAATCCTTTTAACTTTCTTTTTTTCTGAATTTGCCTATTGACCAGGGTAAGGTCCAAACCAAGATTTATTTATTTTTTTAAACAGATTTTATGAACAGAAATGGGCACTAGAAACAGCTGTGGTCTCCCCAGACTTATAGAACAGTCAAAAGGGAGCTTAGAAATCATCTGATTCAACTCATTCATTTTACAGTTGAAGAAACTGAGGTTTCAAGAAGAAAATGACTTGCTTATGTCAGCTATTCTAGACTTCTTTGTCAGAGGTCTTTATTTGTTGGACTTAATTCCTCCCTTTGTCTATTTTGTAGGTGAAGAAGTTAGGTCTTTTGTGTTATTTGGGTGGAAGGCTCCCAGGGGATTTCCTTTTCTTCTGTTGAAGAAGCTTCAACCCTAAGAAATATGTACTTTCTCCATTTCCTTTTAGAGTAAGGTCCTCCTTATTGCTAAGTTGGTGCCTTACAGAAAATTGTCACACGGGATGAAAGTGGGACAGGTCATTATGCTCAGTCCTCCTTAACCAAGAAGACAGAAGTCTCTTCCTCATAAAACCAGAATTCTTCCTTCAGAAAAGATTAGATAACTCACCCAGAAGTTTTAGCAGCAGGCTGCACCTTCCACTTTTTTTTTTTTTTTTAATCAGAAGGACATAAATCTGCTGGGGTGTGGTTTCCATTTTCTTGATTGTGACCAGGATGTATTTGTGGTGATTTTGACGCAGGAAGGAAGACCATCTATCTTCTAAGTTACCCAATCCTACCCCAACCCTTCCTGATCATCTTGAAATAATTACAGATAATCAAGACCTTCCTGACCTGGAGGATAAAGAATCCTTAGCCTAGAGAAGTCAGAGAATGTACATGATGGTTGACTTCAAAGATCTGAAGGGTCTGAAGACAGAACTAAGTATAGCATGGGAACATAACAAAAAAAGCACATTTATTCTTGCTATTATAAGACAAAACTTGTTGATAATTAGAGCTTCCCTACTACTACCAATTACCATATGACATGGTTCAACAACCTTCAGAGGTAGCCTTCAAGCAAGGGCCGAATGAGAGTGTATTGCAGAAGGGATTGTGTTCAGGTAATGGTTGAACTGGGCTATCCAATCCAACACGCTTGTTTTATAAATGAAACTGCTGACACCCAAGGAATAATTTACCCCAAATCATAAAGGTAGTAAGGCAGCAGAACTGGAATTTGAAATCAGATTCTTTGACTCTGAAACATACTTTTCTCACTGTAACATAGGCTAAGTAATAAAAGTTTTCTTCCTCTTATTATATTGGAATTTATCTAACAAGATTTGCTTTTTTCCCTTAATGGTATTCTATTTTTCCAAATACATGTAAAGATAGTTTTCAACATTCATTTTTGTAAGACTTTGTATTCTAAATTTTTCTCCTTCTCTTTCTTACCTCCTCTTTCCCCAAGATAGTAAACAATCTAATATAGGTTAAACGTACAATTCTTTTAAACATATTCCCAATTTTGTCATGATGCACGAGAAAAATTAGAGCAAAAGGGAATAAAACAAACAAAAAAGGTGAAAATACTATGTATCAATTCATATTCAGTCTCCATTGTTCTCTAGATTTAGATGGCATTTTTCATCCCAAGTCTACTGGAACTGCCTTGAATCACTGTTTTGTTGAAAAGAAGCAAGTCCATCACAATCGATCACCACATAATCAACAGGCTTAGTTTTAATAAAGATAAATATATAGTATTATACTTAGAGTCAGATTTTCAAATACACAAGTACAAGATATAAGAGGTAGGGCTAGACAACAGTTTGAGAAAATTTGAATGCATTGCAAACTCACTAAAATAACAACCAAAGATCTGAATGCACTATTAGACTCTGTAGAGAGTCCTTGTGTAAAACAAAGTTGTACTTGGTTTTGGTGAAATCACATGTGCACCATTGTGCTCAGTTCTTATACTTCATTGGAACTGGACAGTGCTAATTTAGGAATGACTCAAAGAGTGATCAGGATAGTGAAGGATCTCATTTTGAGTTATCAGATTGAAGGAATGCTTTATTTAGCTTCATTAAGAGAAAATTCAGGGTGGAAATGCTGGCTGTTTTCAATGAAGGATTGTCCAGAAATAGATTAGACTTTGCTTTGCCTGGCTACCAGAAGTAGGAATGGTGGGCAGAAATTCAGAGGCAGATCTCAATTTGATGCAAAGAAAAACTTCCTAATGATTACAACTATCCAGAAAAGGAATGAAGGCTGTTTCTTGAAATTATTATTTCTTTCTCACTAGCAGTCTTAGATAGATAATCAGCAATTTTACAGAAGGAATTTTTGAGTAGAAACGGGCAAGTTAGATCGGAGCTTCTTAAACTCTTTCAACTTGTAACCACTTTTTGCATGAGAGATTTTTACATGACCCCAGGTATATAGATATATAAAATAGGTATACAAATCAAACATTTACTGATAATAAGTCATGACTTTGCAACCCCCACATTCAGTTGAATCCCCCATGTGAGATCATGAACTACAGTTTAAGAAGCTGGGAATTAGATGGCTTCTGACAAATCTGTCCTGGTTCATTATCATTGGCAAGCATTTATGAAGCTCCTACTATGTGTCAAGTAGTTTTGGAAACACAAAGAAAGGTCACAGCATGATCCCTGCCCTCAATCCCAATAGGGAAGAAACAGATGTATACAGTGTGTATACAGTATAAAAGAGAGATCATCCTAGATACCAGGAAAGGCCTCTTGCTGAAAGTGGAGTTCTGTGAGCCTGTGGAGTCAGCAGAGTGCAGGATGTATACATCTTGTCTCTGACATATGCTAGTTCTGTGACAGTGGGCAAATTATTTAAAACCTAAGTTTCGTTATTTGTGAAATAAGGAAAATCAATAATATTGTATCATCTTCACTGGGTAGTTTTGAGGACCAAATAACATAATGCATGTAAAGAATTTTATAAATCTTAGCTGCTCTACAATTTTATTGTATTTATTATTATTATTATTAATTCTATTTATTGATATTCTCCCAAAATTCTGTGAAACAAATTCTGAGACTTGAGCCATGGACACATACACAGAGAGAAGCGTTTTGCTGCCCCCTTGTGGTCTGCTCTGTGTCTGTAGAAAATTAGGCTGGTGGCTTTGGGCAGCCTCCCTTACTTAAATCCAATTTATTTGCATGCTGTAGCATCGCCCTTTTGATGTCATAGTACTCTGTAAGAATGAAGGACAGATAGCAACAGTTTTAAAAATGGGGTTGACATCCTAATCTTATCTTCATTGAGATTTGCTATTTGCAAAGCATTTTCTTTACAGTAATCCTGTAATTTAGATTATGCAAATATTTTTATGTTTATTTGACACAGGAGGGACGGAGCATTAGAGCATAGCCCATTGCCATACAAGTTATTAGGCATCTAAACTCATAGTGTCGTTTGTCTCAGTCCCATAATTCTATGAACCTGGCAAATTTGTGGGAGCAACTGGGTTAGTGAAATCATACAGTGGGGGAAGAAATGAAATTTAGTGAATTATTCCAGGTCCCTATATTTTCAGGATCTGTGACCTCAAAAGTTGTCCGATGCTTAACACATAAATTAGGAGGTTCCGTGAAGATAGAATGGTAAGAAGTGACTTTTACATGAGTTAGAGACAGCAGAGCCCTGACTAGAAATTCTTGCTTCTGGAACAAATTTGGTTGGATATTTGTAGCGAGGAGAAGTGACAGATAGCCTAGCAGACTGTCCAACCCTAGATACAACTGTGCTGGGAGAAGGAAAGAGAAACATGTCCTCCTTATTCCTATGGGAAAAGCCCCTGGAAATGATTGATGGTTGCCCTGTTCCCAGTGATGCTGTGGTTGCTGTAGAGAGAATCCAATTTCCCACTTTATGTTTTGTTACCCTAGGACAAAGAAAGCCTATACTAATTGAGAGATTATAATTAAAGATCACAAGTTGAATACCTATGTGTGTTATGAGAAAAAGTCCATTTCCCTTTTTGGTCCATTGTATAAAGAGTTCATTATAGGCAGAAAATTCGAGTGCTGGAGTTAATTTATCCAGATTATTGCTGTTTGGGAATTTGAACAGTTTATTTTTGGAACAGTCTCTAAGACGAGCAGGCTAAATTTAGCTCTCCTTCTGTGTTCTTGCAAACATGTGAATAAAGCAGGTGAAATTCAAATCTGTTCATATGAATGAAAATTAGTCTTAGAAAGTTGTAGCAAGAGAAGCTCTGGGGGTTGGAAAAGGCAGTGTGTTGTAATGGAAAGTGCACTTCTAACTTTGGGTCCCAGATCTGATACTACCTTTGTTATTTTGTCTTCCTAAGTCTTTCTCCTTATCCGTACAAATGGAGGAAATAATACTCATAGAACCTAATATATAGAATTTTCAGGAGTGAAGTATTATATAAGTAAGTGTGAGTCATGAAAATTGTTCTTCCTTTTCATCTGGGCCTACTTGTTTTAGGGACAATGCAAAAAGGAAAAAAAAAACTGTCCCTATATTGTAGATTCCAGTTCTGGGGAATGATTAGGGAAGAGAAAGAGCTTGGAAAAAGAACCATATTCAACTCTATAACATTTAAAGTCAACTCTGGATCAAAGGAACCCATCTCTCTGGGAATGCTATCATGCCCATTTTAGCTAGCACAAAAATCACAAAAACAGAGAGATGAAGCTTCTGAAATTAAATCCTTACCTTCTTGTATTATCTTACATGGCATTGTCTTATATTATCTATCATATACTAATTACTTTATATGATTAATATTAATCATTAGTGGCTTATAAAAGTGGTGTCAAACTCAAAATCTTGAGACAGCACACCAATTTAGAAAACCACAAGTTAACATTATTTATGTTGAATTGTAATTGGGAAATGTTTAACAGAATAAATAAAAATACAATTCTTTCTACTATTTTACTTCTTTTTACCACCTCTCTTGTCCGTGCCTTAGATCTGCTAGTAGAACTTGTTAATTCTTCCATTAGATTGGAAACTCTGAAAGCAGGTCTTTGTCCTGTCTGTCAGTACTTGACCCAATGCCTCATAAATAGTGATCATAAATAAATTATTTGACCAACTGTTTGTTGAATTGAAAGGAATCAGATTGAATTCATTTATGTATTTATTGGATATCTACTATGCACAAGATTGGGGGATAAAGGAGATAGAGAAAATAAGACATAAGCACATAAGTAACATCCTCTCTGGGCCAGTGTGGTTGGTAGAAGGTAGACTGAAATTCAATAAGAGAGATGCAAAATACTAAGAGAATACAGGAGAATGTTCTTTTTGCTTGGGAGGATTAGGGAAGATTTCATTGGAGAGAGTAGATTTTCTGGCTAGGCCTTGGAATGTAGTTAGAAATGAAATGGGGCTGGGATAAAATTATGGGAAAGATGGATGTCAGAAGAGACAAGGAAAGAAGGCAATGGGCAAGGAAATAGCATTAGCAAAAGCATGGATGTAGCAAAATTCAGGGCTTGGAATGAGAATTGGTGAATAGTTCCAGGTGGCTGGATCCAGTTTAGGATGAATGAAGGGAACAGTGGAAAATAAAACTAGAAATGTTTGAGCCAGGTTGTAGATTATGTGGAAGAAATTTCAGTAATCAGTAAAAAAAAGGGGGGGAACACAGATGATTTTTGAATGAAGCTTAAAATGAAGGAGAGAGAAATTTAATCAGAGTTGTCCATCTGTCTTCACAGCTCAGACTGAAGGACTGGAGACTAGGAGAATACTTCAAGGCATGAAACTGTATGATTGAAGGTATGGAAGTGGAGAAATGAAAAACAATATTTAGGGAGAGATGTAATATTCTCAATAGAAGGTGCCATGAACATAAACAGGCAAGTCAGGATGACAAGATTTTTGAGAGGAAGATGATAAATTTTGTCTAGCATGTTTGTTGAGAGAAACAGTATGATTTAGCATGACTCAGTGGAAAGAGGAGTCAGGAGACCTGGATTTAAATCCTTGTTCATCCACTTACTAGCTATGTGATCTCAGACAAATTACATTACTTCTTAGAGACTTGGTTTCCTTACTTATAGAATGGGAATCTTGAAGAGTTTGTACTAGCTATCTTATAGTACGGTTGTGTGGCAAGCACTTGAAAACATTTTATCACTGTAAAATGTGAGTTATTATCATTATTCTCATAACCATCACCATCACCAATGTCTGCGTTACAGGATTGTTGTGAGAAATTTGCTTTGTTGACTTCAAAACACTATAAGAAAGGAAATAATGATGATGAGTTTGGTTTTGCACATGTTGAATTTGGAGTGCAGCAGCCAAGTAGAGATGAGCATATGGCGCTTAGGAGAAAGATCAGGGTTGAAAATAAAAACTTGGAAGTCAACTCAAAGATGATTTTTGAAGCTATAGGAGCAGAGGGAATGACTAGAAAAACTAGAATAGAGATGTGAGTCAGATAGTAGTTATGGTCATTGCTAAGCGTTTTAGATAGTATTTCTATTATTATAAAGGTATTTATATCAGCATTTCCTCAAAATAATAAATAAATATTAAATAAATAAATTTTATTTTATTAAAAATGAAAAATAAATACATGATAAGAATAATAAATAGTAAAAGGGAAAAAAGAAAAGAAATTTTTAAGAGGTAAGCTAATTGCATAATAATTAGCCTACTTCATACTTATTATCCTTCCCTGAAAACTCAGCTTCTTATTAAATTAAAACCACACTACAATGTGTTAAAGATTATACATCTAGAGCAAAATTTTATTTTTTTTAATTAAAAAAAATTTTTATTAAAGATTTTTATTTGCAAAACATATGCATGGGTAATTTTTTATCATTGGCCCTTTCAAAGCTTTGTTACAAATTTTTCCCTCCTTCCTTTAACTTGTCAAGTTATAATACATGACAAATCAAATATGTGTATACATATTTTTACAGCTATTTTGCTACACAAGAAAAATCAGATCTACAAAAAAAAATCTGAGAAGGGAAACACAATGTAAGCAAACATCAATAGAGAGTGTGAAAATGCTATGTTGTGGTCCACACAGATCCCACAGGCCTCTCTCTGGGTGTATCATGGCTTTCCAGAACAACCGGAACTGGTTTGAAACATTTCATTGTTGCAGAGAGCCATGTCCATCAGAATTGATCATCGTATATCTTGTTGCTGTGTATATTGATCTCCTGGTTCTGCTCATTTCACTTAGCATCAGTTCCTGCAAGTCTTTCCAGGCCCTAGAGCAAAATTTTAAAGAAAGCAATATTCAATATGTACCAGGGCATATTTTAAAGAATCTTCCTCTTATATTCCCCATACCTCATCTGTTTCCTCCCTGCTCCAATAAAGTATTTTATAAAGGAGGTCCTCATCTGTAATACACACACACCAACTAAGTAAAGCAGAAGCCAACTGGAGAATTATCTAATTATGTCTATTTGGTACCATTTCTAGGGTTAGGGAGAGGGAAGGGGAAAAAAAAGAAAGAAATTTGTGTGATAATTTTGTTGTACTTTTGGAGGGAATAGCAAGTTGTACATGGTGGATTTATGGTTTCATATGCAATCATCTTTTTTTATTGTACTGTGCTATGGAAGTGCTTGTTTTGTTCCATGAAGTAAAAATAAAATAGATTAAAAAAAGATGTACAAAGTATTTCCAAAGTTTTTTTTTTTTTTTTTTTTTTTTTTTTTTTTTTTTTTTTTTTTTTGGCTCAGGCAATTGCAGTTTAGTGACTTGCCCAGAGTCACACAGCTAGGAAGTGATAAGTGTCTGAGAGCAGATTTGAACTCAGGTCTTCCTGACTTCAGGGCTGGTACTCTATCCACTGCACCATCTACCTGTCCTATATTTCCAAAGTCTTAATGCAGTTTAACATTATTATTTTTTATTAAAGCTTTTTATTTCCAAAACAAATGTATAGATAATTTTCAAGATTTACCCTTGTAAAACTTTGTGTTCCAAATTTTCTTCCCTCTTTGCCTCCCCCCTAGACAGAGTTTAAAATTATTTAAGCTTAAAACTGCACTAAGACTTTGGGGATGGTTTGTATAACTTGGGTGTGATTGTTTTCAAATAGAAATCCTATTTAATGTCTGAGTTTTCATTGACTAATAATCCTATAATATATGCCTTTCCTCCATCTCTTCACTGAATTCTCATAAATAGAATGCAAGAGCTTTCAGTGTTACTAAACTAATTTCTGCTAATTTCACTAATGAGACAGAGAGGGGAAGAAGCAGCATGTAGCCATCTTCAAAAAGCCTGTGCCTGATCTTCTCTGAGCCTGGGATTTGTAGGCAACAGCCTTGACCATGTTTTACCTTACAGTGAGTCATGCTCTCTCCCACATCTTCCCTTGGCTCTTGCTAGCCAGCCTTGCCATCTCACACTGAGTCATGCTGATGTTTTTATCTCAAAGGCCGCAGCTCTGCTCTTACTCAGGATAAAACCCATCTGACAGCTGGACTTCTGGTGGATCAGCCCAGCTCCTGGATACAAATATACATTAAAGAGAATAAAACCAAATATAGTGGGAGTTTGATTGAATGTACATTAGGGTTACAGAATCATGCAAAAAAAACAGATTTTAGTATCTGAATGTGTTTCAGCAGGCAGCTTGCACAGCCCATATTCAAAGAGGAACCCCTTCTCCAACATCTGTGCCGACTGCTTATCCAGCTTCTGAAGGTGATGGAGAGCCCACTACCCCTTGGCAGCACATCCCAACAATGGTAGCTCTAGTTGGCATTGAGCGGAAAGCTGCCTTTCTGCATCTTAGTCTTGTGTTTCTAATTCTGCCTTCAGAGTCAAGTAGAACAAATTTTTCTTCCCTGTGACAACCCCTCAAGTACTTGGCTATAATAGCTTTGTTGGTGGCAGCAGGAAATGAAACAACCCTATATGTTTAATGATTGATGAATAGTTGCACAAATGATAGCATATGAATAGAATGGAATTTTGCTGTATCTTCAAGAAATGAAAAATGAGGAGAAATTGACATCGCAGATTTTCTTTTTCCATAGATGATCACTGAAGGCCTTCAATGCTCTTGACATTAGCCCAAAGAAGGGGACCCAACATTAGAATTTGAACCAATGTCCATTTGAATCAAATCCAGCACACCATACCACATTGCTTCTTCAGAGACGGTTTCTGGTGATCTTAAAGATCTATTGGGAGGCAAGACACAGGGATTTCAATTCCCTTTTTGTTACTGGCTAACAGTATGATCTTTGGGAAAGTTGCCTCCTATGAGGAAAGTTTCCTCATTTGTAAAATGAAGAGATTCAAAGAGATGATATCTAAGATCTCTAAATTGTGTGTCTGGTTCATTGCTTATACTATCCCTGGGAGTGATATCTCATTAGGGCTCTGGCTCCGAGAGCGAGTCACTTACTCTGTGGGGTTTCAATTTCCCCATCTCATCTTCCTGAGTTCAAATCCAACATCAGACACTTGCTGGCTATGTGACCTGGGGCAAGCTACTTCATTCGTTTGCCTCAGTTTCCTCATGTGTAAAATGAGCTGGAGAAGGTCAAGCAAAACCATTCCTGTATCTCTGCAAAGAAACCCCAAATCAAATCACAAAAAGTTGGACATGATCTCTGGTCCTTTGGTATTTTAGTTTTGACTCTAGGATAGGAGAAAAGGAGAGAATACTATTTATTAGCTGCTGTCAACATCCTATTATTTCCTGATACACAAGAGAGAAACTTGTTCAATATCATAATGGAGATGCACATTTGGAATGCTACCCAGATGTACAATATTCATATTAAATGCTCATTGAGTATTATAGTCTTATATCATTCAATTCAACCAGCACTTATTAAGTTCCTACAACATTCAAGGCATTGAATTAGGTGCAGGGAATTCTAACACAAAAGAAAAATTATAAGCCATTAAAAAGCTTATATTCTACTGGGGTTATATGATAAATACATAATTAAGCACAACACAAAACAGTGAGTGAAATAGGCAGAGAGAGCAGTTGGAGTCCTTCTGGGATAGTTGAAGAGGGAGAAAACACTAGAAATTATATTAGTTGAAGCAGTACCCAAGTTTTGAGGGGAGATAAAAGAATTTGCAAAAAGAAATGAAGAGGGAGAGCATTCTTGGAATGGGGAGAGTGATTTCTCCGAATACATGAAGACAGGATGTGGAGGTTCAGTTTGTCTGGTACGTAGAGGATGTGGAAGAGAATAAAGTGAAATAAAACTTCAAAGGTAGCTTGGAGCCAGACTCTGGAGGATTTTATATCCTAAGCTAAGGTGTTTATCATAGAAACAATAGAGACTGACTGAAAAAGGTTGAGCTGTGGAACCACATGGTCAGACCTAGATAGGAGGAGGATTTTGGCAGATGTTGTCAAACTCAAATAGAAATGGGGGTATAGATTTCTTTCATAAGGAGCCCTGTAGGCCACATATTGACTTAGAAAATAATATATGTTGGGCAGCTAGGTGGTGCAGTGGATAGAGCACCAGCCCTGAAGTCAAGAGGACCTGATTTCAAATGTGACCCCAGACACTTCCTAGCTGTGTGACCCTGGGCAAGTCATTTAACCCCATTGCCTCGGCAAAATAATAATAATATATGTTGATTTTGTTTTTTAATACATTAACACCTGGGCAGCTCTTTTTATGGTGGCTAGAAACTGGAAACTGAGTGGATGCCCATCAATTGGAGAATGGCTGAATAAATTATGGTATATGAATGTTATGGAATATTATTGTTCTGTAAGAAACGACCAACAGGACGAGTTCAGAGAGGCCTGGAGAGACTTGCATGAACTGATGCTGAGTGAGATGAGCAGAACCAGGAGATCGTTGTACATGGCAACAACAGTACTATATGAGGATCAGTTCTAAGGGACATGACTCTCTTCAACAATGAAATGCTTCAAACCAATTCCAATTGTTCAGTGAAGAAAGCCATATATACCCAGAGAGAGGGATGTGAAATGTGGACCACAACATAACATTTTCATGTTCTCTATTGATGTTTGCTTGCATTGTATTTCCTTTATCGGATTATTCTTTCTTATAGATACAATTTCTCCTGAACAAAAAAATGATGTGTGGCAATAACTATACATATATTCGATTTAAGTATTCTAACATAATTATCATGTAGTGGATATCCTGCTATCTGGGGGAGGGGTGGGGAATAGGGGGGAAAAATTTGTAACAGAAAGCTTTGTAAGGGTTAATGTTTAGGAATTACCCATACAATTTTTTTTTGCAAATAAAAAGTATTCATAAAAAAATACATTAACACCTGAAAATCAAATAATAACTACATTTCCTCCCAATAGTATTTTATTTTTCCAAATACATGTAAAGATAGTTTTCAAAATTCATTTTTGTAAGACTTTGTGTTCCAATTTTTTCTCCCTCCCTCCTTTACTTCTCTCCTCCCCGAGATAATAAGCATATGATATAGATATATACAATCCTTTTAAACATATTTCCATATCTGTCATGTTGTACAAGAAAAATCAAATCAAAAGGGAAAAATCACAAGAAAGAAAAAGCAAACAAATAAAAAATGGTAAAAATACCATGCTTTAATCCATATTCAGTTTCAATAGTTGTCTCTTTGAATGTGGATGGCATTTTTTATCCCAAGTTTATTAGAATTATCTTGGATCACTGCGCTGCTGAGAAGAGCCAAGTATATCACAATTGAGCAAATCACTTAATCCTGATTGTCTTGCAAAAGGAAAAAAAAGGTAATAATATATATAATATATAATATTCATATATATGTATATCATATCATAATATATGATAATAGATAAGATAAATTTTCTTGATTGATATCAACTACCACAGTTAACTCTTTTGACTAGATTTGTTAATGTTTCTTAGTTTTCTGGAAAAAAGATTCTCAAAATATGAACAGTAATGAGAATAAAATTATTTTTCTTTTGAAGGTAATGTTTTTCTTGGAAGAGGAAAAAAGAGAAAGAAGAGATTTTATTTTATTTTTGGTGAGGTACTTGGGGTTAAGTGACTTCCCAGGGTCATATAGCTCATAGGAAGTGTTAAATGACTCAAGTGCTGACTTCAGGGCCAGTGCTCTATCCACTGCACCATCTAGCTGCCCTGAAGAAAAGATTTTAAAAATTTGCAAACAAATAAGGAATTCAATATAGTTAGTCTGACTTGTCTGTCCTTTAAAAAAAAGACCTATTTGTGAACATTTTATTAATATTTTACATAGCCTCAGCTGCCATTTCAACTATATAATCTGACTTCAATGAAAAGGAATTGTTTCAGACAAGGGAAAGTGTTTTTGAGCCTTGGAATCAGGGGACTTGGGTTCAAATACTGATTGTTACTGATTGACTGCCATTTCTGGGCTTTGGTTTTATTTTCATCTACAAAATAAGGAAGATGGTCTACATGGCCTCTAAGTTCCCTTCTACCTCTAAATCTATGGATTTTTTTGTTCCTAGCATCAGTATTTGCCTTTAAAAATTTGGGGTTCATGGATAGTGACCTGGCCCTGGAATCAGGAGAATTGAGTTCAAATCTTCCCTCAGATCATTATTAGCTATGTGATCCTGCTCAAGTTACCTGTTCCCAATTGCCTCCAAAATTTTTGTTTTTCTTTTTTTCTCCTCATTTGTAAAATAAAAGGATTGGACCACGTGAACTCTAGAGCCTTTTCCAGCTGTAACATCCTTTGACTACTCTGACTTTCTTCCCTAGACATAGCTATTGAAATGGTTCATTTAAAAGCAGTCATATATGAAGGGAATTTATGAACGAATCATCCATTTCTAACATTTACTGCTCCATTCTATGTTTCCTTATCATCCGTTCTTAAGCTATCTTAGAGGGTTATTCCATGTAATTGTTTTATTGGTGAGATTCATCAGCATTTATCTTCCACTATTCCCAAAAACATTACCTTCAACAAGGCTGATAAAGACTGAAAGTCTGCCCTGTGCCTTAGCACTTTCCTGTAGAAATGGCCTAACGTAGCCTCTGGGTTTCTTTAAGGGCACTGCTTCTTTCTCTCATCTCCAAAAAGTGAGATTTTTGTCCTCAACAACATTTTTTGCCAGGAAATATTTTATAAAAGATTGTATCTACTCTCCTGTTACCTTGCTCAAGGCCAAATGGCAGAAACAATAATGACAGTTCACATCTGTAAAGGTCTTTTGTGTTTACAAAATATTTTTCTCACTATAACCCTGTTGGGTAGAAAACTCAAAGTAAAAAAAAAAAAGAATTAGATCTTATATTATGCTATATGCTGTCCTTCCTGGTTGAGATTCAGCATCGTAGACATCCTATTTGAGAAGAATAAATTAATGAGGCACTTTTCATTGTGGTCACATACATTCAGCCCCAACTTTGTTATAGGCATAGATTATATATACCTCTTGCAATAAAGATTGGACAATTCGTCACCAATTAGTCCATATGAGCGCTTTTCTTTATGACTTTCTTACCCCCAAAATAGTTCAGTCCCCATTCCTTAAACTCATAGTATCCATAGTGGTTGTCTAGAAGAACTGTCATAATTGTAAGTGAACTAGAAATTTCTTCCCAGTGCAGGTTCTGGGTAGATGTGTGAGTAACAATATTTTCACCTGGGGCAAACAAAATAGGAATAGAGAGAGGCTTATTTGAATTGGAGCCTTAGGAGAAATAGTGTAATCATCATCACATCATCACTATCAGCATCATCATTACCATCATCACCACCAGCCCAACAGGATAAGCTGCAAGAAATTAACATTTAAAAAAAGATTTCTGAGGTACCACACTAGATTTATATTCCTATCGATAAATCAACTATATAATTCATGATTTGAAAATAATACAAGAAATAATTAAAAATAAATTTAACTGAAAGAAAATTTATTATAGTTATTTACAAGTTGATGTTATCAATTCATAAAATATGTTGGATTTCTATTTTAACTGATTATTAATTTATAAGTAGCTGCTAAGTTCAGTTGTTTCTATGCAGCTGAAGGAGTAGAGTACATATATTCAATTTTTGTGCCCTCTACATTCTGGTACTCTAGGAAAAGCCCTAACTGTCCAATCCTTGTTAAGACTCTGTTGTCTTCTATACAAGTAACACTTGAATACACTACTGCTTTTTAGAATCCTTAAGTTTCTTCAGAATTAATTCAGGTTTCACCTCCTCTGTGAAGTCTTTTCTGGTAGTGCTCTCCTCTCTCACTCTCTCTTCCTCCCTCCCTTTCTCTCTCCATTCTTCCCTCCCTCTTTCCCCCCTTCTCTCTCTCTCTCTCTCCCTCTCTCCCTCTTCAAATTGCCTATACCACAAACCAAGCGCTTCATACTTTTTATTGAATCAATGATCCCAGCCTGGGAAAGAAAGCCATGGAAAAAATAAGCTTAGCTTTCTCTGGGGGTCTATGAAATTTCTCTCACAGATCCCAATTTGCCCGGTAAAGCCTGTGAAAAATGAACAGAGTCATCGAGTCCAAGAAAGATAGAGAATCTTGGGTAAAGAAAATGTAAACCATTCAACCATTTCTTCTGAATAAGGTTCAAGCTTAGAGAACATCTGATAAAACTCACATGTGAACAGAACCTCTTCTCTGATATTCCTGGCAAGTGGTCCTCCGGTCTTTGCCTAAAATCCTCTTTTAGACAGTTTTGTTTAAAAAAAAAAAAAGCCTTTTCTTTCGATCAAGATGAAATCTGCCTTCTCCTCTAATTGATCCTACTTCTGTTTTCTAGACCTAGGGGAGAAGATTATTCTTTCTTATCTATGAAAACCCTTCAAATAATTGAAAAAATAATGACCCTCCCTACTCTTCCCCCAGTCTTCTCTTCTTTAGGTAAATATCTCCAGATATTTATCCTATTTTTTCATGTCACAGAATCTTACTAATTCTCTCACTAAATCCTTTAGAATACCTTAAAAAATTAAAAAAATGTATTTTCTGTACTTATATATATCTGTGGAGATAAGCAGTATTTGTGTAGTGAATAGAAGTCATAAGAACATGGCAGGGAGGCTATCAGCTAACTAAACCTGGAAATACTGAAGACAATAGCTAGGAATAAGTTCAGAGGAACCAACAAAGGCTCTCCCAGCACAAGAGCAGTAAGCCGGAGGGCAGTCCTGTGAACCCATCTCATCCAGCAGAGATGCATTCTCTTCCCTGGTGCTGAACAAAACCCACATAGCTATGGAGCTGTCCAGTTTAGCCCTGGGGCCACTTGCCCAACATGACTGTGCATCTATCAGTGAATTTGGAAAGGACAGTTCCTGATAGAGAGCAAGGGTGTCAGTAGTCACCTTTCCTGACTTGTGAGTTGCCCTGATCACGGGTTTCTCACACATGGGCTGTTAAGTTGGCACTTTGATAGGAGAGTCTGCCTCATATTTGTGGGTAGAATTTTATATAGTCGTAATTCTTGTTTTGCCTTCTGTTTAGTAAATATAGTCATCTTGATTAATTTCTTCATGAAAAATACACTGGTGAGGGCTCATGGTCTATAGCATTAGTACACAAGTCCCCTATATTCCTAAGAGTTCCTACATTTTCTTTTCTTCTTTGGAACCCAACTTGTCAGATTAGATGCAAGTAAAGGGAAATTTAACTTTGGCCGGGGAAGTCTAGCTGGGAAGGATGGGAAATTCTCAAGAATGGAATTCTGAAGATCCAAAGGGAAATAATTATAGTGATGAGGAAAAAATGGAAGTGTCTAAGTAGACTGATATGGATAAATAGGAAACTCAACCAAAGAGCCTACAGTGAGAGAGGGAGTTCATTCCACATCCAAGTTATAGATGAAATCCATGATGGCACTCCCTGTTGCCCCCTCAGTATTTTCTTCTTTGGTACAAATATTCTCAGTTCCTTTAATTGTTTCTTCAATGATGTGCTCTCAAGTTCTCAGCCTATTCTGGGTATCTTGCTCTCTCCAGTTTATTAATGTCTTTTTAAAACTGTGACACCTCAAACTGAACATAATATTCCAGATGTGATCTGACCAGGGCAAAATACAGAGGGACTATTATTTCTTTATTCCTGGAAATGACGCTTTTCAATTCAGCTCAAGATCACATTAAATTTTTTGGCTGCCACACCACACTGGTGACTCATATTGAGTTTGTAGTCCATTAAAACCTCTAGTTATTTTTCAGAATAAGCTGGTCTCTAATCCAGCCTTCCCCATCTTGCATTTGGAAGCTGATTTTTTTTTTTAACCCAAGAAGACTTTGCATTTGTTTCTATTGAATTTCATTACATTAGATTCAGTCCCAATGCTTTGGCCTTTCAGTTTCATCTATAATTTTGTCTGTCTGCTTGTGTATTGGTTATTCCCCTCCAATTTATATCATCTGCAAATTTCATGAACACACCACCTTTCTGTCTTTCAGTTATTGGGAAAAAAGTTAAACAGCAAAGACTCAAGCCCAGATTCTAAGGATACTCTACAGGAAACATCCAGCCAAGTTGCCATTGACTCGTTACTGCCTCATCTTTGATATAACTATTAGAATAATTCTCAATTCATTTAATTGTATTCTTTCCTGGCCCACATCTCTTTATATTCTCTTTAAGAATAGTATGAGATCATGCATAATTAATATCATATTATTTGCCTTCTCAAGGGGCTGGAAAGGAGCTGAAGAGGGTGAGAATTTGGAACTCCAAATATTAAAAAACAAATGTTAAAAGCTAGGTGGCATGGTGGATAGTGCTGAGCCTGAAGTTAGGGAGGCTTATCTTTGTGGATTCAAATCTGCTTTATAGTCTAATCATTTGGTTAGTCTAATCGTTTTCCTGTTCATAAGTTCCTGGGATGTCATTATGACAAAACATTTTGTATTTAATAAATATACTTTCCCTGTATTCTTTCATTAAATTTACAGCACCTCTCTCCTTCTTCCAGATAATTGACTCCTTTATTCATTCACTCATTCATCCAACAAATATTTATTGGCATACAATGCATAAAAATGTACTAAATGTGGTAGGGAATATAAAGATGATTATAAGATTCCTGCCCTCCAGAAGCTTATAGTCTTCTATGGGGGAATGAAATACCTATCCAAATAACTATTTTTATAGGAGAAAAGATGTTGCTCTAAGAAAAGTATAAGTAAAACACTCTGAGGGTTAGCTAAGGTAAAAATTATATTCAGTTGGCAGCATCAGGAAAGGTTTTGTGGGGGAGGGAAGTTTGAAACTGGGTTTTGAAGGATGGGTTGGGCTTGGACTGATAGAGATGATTAGAGCATTGGAGGAGGAGAAAAAGGAGAACAGGAAGAGGGAAAAAGACAGGAAAGAAGAGTGAGAAAAAAAGGGAAAAGGGTCAAGAGAAAAAGAGGAAGAGGAAAGAAAGGAAGGAGGACAAGAGAAAAGGAAAGGGATAAGGTAAGGAATATGATGGGGAAAAAGTGGGAAAAATGAATGAGAATAGATGTGGGAGCAGAAAAGTGCATGCTTAGGAAACAGCTTAAAACCAAAAGACCATTTTCATTTTTTTTTAAATAAAATGCTGACGTGCTAACTTGTCTAAGCTCTTCCTCAAAGTGAGCATGCTGGCCCAGATATAGTCTGAGCAGCATGAGAACAGAGGGACTATCACTTCTTTTGTTTTGAACACTAAGCCAAAGATTCCATTAGCATTTTTTTTAGTCTTGCTATTGCCTTATTTTGAGTCTGGAGTCATTTGACACCCTCTGGCTTTTTTTCCTCATGATCATCTGTTAAGCTCAGCTTCTTCCATCCATACATCTGCTTATTTTTCAACAAGAACATATTTATAATCAGGGATAAGTTCCCATAAATGCCAACCAGCTTTATAAAATTAACCACTGTTTCCCTTTAACATCAGCAAATTTGCAATATGGTCTAGGCCAGAGGAGTCAAACATAAGGTGCAAGGGAGCACATGGCCCCAACATTGGCCTAAACTAGATTAAAATGTCATTGGGAACCATTTAAGGAAATAAATAACAATACAAGAGATCATAGATAATGTTAATATGTAGTTTTTAAAGTCAATATTCTGCCCTCATTTTTAAGTCAAAATTCTATTTTGATTTGATACCATTGGCCCGGATCATTTCCCTCCCTCTTAATTCTTAAGTATCCTCAAATATTAAATAAAAAAAATAAAAATACATTCTTTCCCTCCTCTATCATGTTGAACCACGCAAGGCCCTTAGATTAGGAATGAGCTGGCAAGTCCAAATGTGGCACTTGTTGAGTGTGTACACAGTAAATATTTTACCTCTTAGCTCCTGGATAAACAGAAAATATCTCTGTAACTGGAAGAATCTTCTAAGGCAATTTGTTCTGAAAG
Source organism: Myrmecobius fasciatus (assembly GCA_023553655.1). Taxonomy (NCBI): domain Eukaryota; kingdom Metazoa; phylum Chordata; class Mammalia; order Dasyuromorphia; family Myrmecobiidae; genus Myrmecobius; species Myrmecobius fasciatus. The sequence continues at coordinate 506,167 of JAJPUD010000795.1, read as the reverse complement.
AGTATTATCTGGCATCTCATTGACCCAAACTCATTCTCTCAAGGCATCCCTATTGCCTGCTTTCAGGAGTTGTGTGAATGAAACTCTTATGAATACTATATCCTTTCAGAAAAGGCAGTTTATTAGCCCAGAATTCCATGATTTGATGGAGTCTGACTAGAAAAAGAACAAAAATATAAGTTTTAGAGAGCTTATCATAAGAGGGTGATGATGAGCAAATCTGAGATCTACCATTTATTACATTCTTTAAATTATAATTATCTATGCACATGCTTTTTTCCCCCCTCCCCTACTAAGCTCAGATAGGCAATGTGGTATAGTGGAGATAGAGGAGGTATAATAAAAGCTGGCTCTGCTAACTAACCAATGAACTGCCTAACAGATATTTCTTGTTTATTCAAGTACTAAGAGATAAAAAATATTTTACTGTGGACAGACTCAGCAAGCCTAGTGCCACAATTGGAATTGTCAGCTCGTTATTTCATGGCCCAATATGGGAGATGAAGGAAATATTTTAATATTTCTATAAAATCAGAAGTGCAACCTTGAGCAAGTTTTTCAGTCTCTCTTCTGAACCCATTTCTTTGATTTATAAAATGGGATAGAGGTACTAAACTATATGACTTCTGACTTCATAAACACACACACACACACAGACACACACACACACACACATACAGACTCTTTCTCTCTTTCATATCATGTCCTGAAATGTTTTATCATTTGCTTGGAATCCTACAATGTATCAATAACAAATAGCAAAGTCACTTTGTTCTTGCGGTCTGTATTATTTCATTCAGGCCCAATTAACCTATTAATTACCTATTATGTGCAAAGCACATAGTAATGATTCCAGGGAGATATACTAAAAAAAAAATCAATGAAAAAACATAAATTTCCCTCCTACCATTTCTATTTCTGATGCTATGACTACAAAGATATTTTGTTAGGCCATTCATGAGTATGTCCAAAGAATGAAAAGGATTTTCTTTGGAGAATTCAAAAACAACAAACACACACTGCATATTTTTGGATAGCCCTTATCTGCTAATCTGACTGATCTAATAGTATTACTTACCTTAGCAGAGAAGGATTTAAACTCAAGATTCAGGCTTAAACTAAGGAGAGAAAAATAGCCACAAAGGGGGCTGGTTGCACTATTGTTCTGAGGGAATGGGATCATGATAACTGATAATGGAGAGAAAACAGAGCAGCTTAATTCTTATTTTGCTTCTGTTTCTCCTTTCCTTCCCCTCCCAACAAGGAGAATTACCTTGGGACTGGAAAGAACAGAATAAAATTGATTGATATGAAGCCACATGGATGAATGAAGGTCCTAAGTTTCAAGTCCAAAGTCCTGCTCAGATTGGAGGGACCCTGCCTTCTCAGGCTTCTCTGCAGGGGCCAAAAGGCTTGAACATCCCAGCTAGAATTCTGCCTGCAAGGTCACTGATCTGATTCTGGGTCTGGTACTGCTTGAACCCAAATTGAGGACAGATGAAATAGAGGGAGCAGAGACCTTAGACTCATTTCTCAGAGCCATGGGGTAAAAGGAGAAAGGGTCAGGCAACCCCTTTTTCCTGTTCAGTTTAGGCTGCCTTTGCTGTGGGTGAACTGTGCATAGTTCTCATTCTTCAGGAAAAAGAGAGGGAAATTTTCTGGTTTGGAAGCTTTAAAGATAGGGCCTAATCCCATTTATGCAGTCAATTGGGGGTAGCTAAGGAGTGCTATGGATGGTCTGGCTCTGGAGTCAGGTGACCTGAGTTCAAATTGAGCTTCAGATACCTGTGTGACCCTAGGTAAGCGACTTACCCCTGTTTACCTCAGTTTCCTCATCTATAAAATAAGCTGGAGAAGGAAATGGCAAACCAGTCCAGTCTCTTTGCCTAGAAAACCTCAAATGGGGTCATGAGGAATCAGAGATAACTGAACAAAACCGATAACCAACATAGTGACAGTTTGGCCACATATGCAATGTTCCATAGTCACAGACTCCTGCCTTATACAGATTTTTTCCCCTAATTTCTTCTTTGAGACCTAACTTAGTTATTATAATTATTCAGCTTTTATTTTATTTTATTTTGTGTCTGTCCTTTGTGGATTGTAACTATCCTCTGTCTTTAAGTGTGACATCTGATAATGGCAATAGACTTTGGCTTATGAGTGATTTGTATTCCTTTCAGATGGCTTGTGTGAAAGCATCCGATGCTGAGACCTACAGAGAAGAGACCAGAATGAAATATAATGCCAGAAATTCAGTGTAACTACGCTTCTGTTCAGTTTAGTGGCTCTCAAACCCAACTGTCCTCCCATTGGGAAAGCCGCGAATGAGATCTATTGATTGAACTAGTTCTAACATATTGTGAGAAAATGGGATGGCTGAAATGGGTCTTTTTAGAGAGACTTCCTCAGTCTGGCTGTTTTCAGCTGCTCTAAGCAATTTCCTATTGTTATCACCCAGAGCTTCAGAAAGTAGCAGAGCTGGCTAAGAACAAATTTCTGAAATTTATAGCCTCTTTTGCTTTCTGCTGGATAGTGAGCTTGAGAGGGTGAGATCAGAGCTTATTATTTATCTTTGTACATTATAGGCCACAGGTTGCATTACAGCACACCCAGAGATTATTCCTATATACAACTATTTCTACTATGATGTAGAATTTTAACCTGAAGTTGATTTTTGGGCAGCTAGACAGTGAATATATGTCTGGCCTGAAGTCAGGAAACCTCATCTTTCTGAGTTCAAATCTAGGCTCAGACATTTACTAGCTCAAGTCATTTAACTTAGTTTTCTCATCTGAAAATGAGCTGGAGAATGAAGTGGCAAACCACTCTGCTCTTTTTGCCCAAAAGAACCCCAAATGGGTAACAAAGAATCAGGCATGACTGAAATGATTAAGCAATTTGATTTAAAAAAATTGTTTAATGATTGCACATATATAATCTATACCAAATTATTTATTGTCTTAGGGAAGGGAAGAAGGAAGAAAATCAAATTGTTTAGAATGTTAAAATTGTCTTTCACGTAATTGGAAAAAGTACTATTAAAATTGTTTATATGAGTATGTATATATGTGGCTTTATACATACATGATATATTAGATACACATGTAGTACATATACAAATATATGCATATATATCATGGTCAAACATGTAACATGTACATAAAAGTACACTGCACAAATGTGTGCACATATTTGCATACACATGTATATATGGATATATGCAATTGAAGTGGATTATATAAAAATCCATCTGCTGTCTAGGAGGTTGGACTTATGCTGGAGAGAAGAAACTCTTCATCTTGATAAAAAGAGCCATGATTTCAAATGCCCATAAAGCAGATTGTAATCCTTTAACAAGTAATGCTTGGAGCCCAAGCTAACCCTCAATAGACAATTATCATTCTTAGAGGCCCAGCAGTGTGCCAGCTATGATTAGTACTGGCTTGAACTCGTTTAGTTTTCAGGAATTTTGTGAGCTTTTTGTTAAATATAGCCTGTAAGCAGCTCCATTAGTTTCTGTACCTGTAAGGTTATTTGTTGTTTTACAAGAATTGGTGTCAACAACAGCAGAGTATTTTTTCAATACATTATTGTCTATTTTAAATGCTTGTGGCTTTAACAATGAATATTTAAAAGTGAATTTAATTGTATTTTGTTTTGAGGGTTTTTGTATAATTCTGGAAAGGAAGTCGGAAGTAGCTTTGAGATTGTTAGAATATTTTCCTAAAATCACCCCTGTTATCATTGATTGAAATTATTACTTGACAATTCAGTATCTGAAATAAAATGTTACTCATTTAAAAATATTTTTGGATAAAATTTATTCTATTTCTCACTAATTTAATAAAAACTAAATTCATTGCTAAAGAACTCGATAGTATTAAAATTAGTAGAACACTGGGATCAAAAGGGGTCACATTTTTTACAAACTATTACTGCTCTATGGCATGCACAAGCACATTATTATTTGTGCATTTTTTATGTCTCCTTATTCTAGTGTGGCAAAGAGATGAACTTATATTACTTTGTTGATTTAATTACTTGATTTCATGATTGATATTCTTGAAGATTTTTTTTTTTGCTTTTAATTGCACTATAGTTAAGATCAACTAATTTTCAGAAAGTACACAACAATTAAACATACCATAAGAGCTTTGGAAAATTTATAGATTTATCCTAGAAAATATGATCTTAAGTTGAAGATTTGATTGAGTCAGCTAAGTTTAAAGACTTTTCATTTAATAAAAATAATGATTTTAATTCTCTTCCTAGGAATGTTACTAGAAAATATAATTCAGCCAATTAACTGATATCTTTTATCAGACAGAAACAATGATGAAAGCATTTTATGTTGATTTATTAGAAACATCTACTTGGTCTTATGAAGCATTAACTTCATCATAGATAGCTGTTAAAAATTATATTGTATAAGCAAAATTTTAAAACATGAAATTGATTTGAACAATTTTCAGCCTTTGGTAGATAACAATGTAGAATCTCAGCAATGTTTTCATCCTTGTAACTACACAAAAAACAAACAAACAAAAAAAAACCCCCACAGTTGGGACTATTATCAGTAATGCTGCAGTTGAAAATGGTTTGGTTTAATTAATATAATTTGTAGGAAGGTGAAAAGTAGTTTAATAGTAGATCACATATCAAATTTAATGATAGTGAATTTACTGGAAGAGTTAGCAGATTGAGATGCAAATCATGGCTGAATTGCAACAGTAGGTTGGCATGGGTACAAGAATTTGGCAAAAATCAGCAAAAGCATTCTGTGAGTATCAATTGGTTATATAGTATTTACAATAAATCATATTTATATTTTTTTTTGCTTTGTAGGTAATTTATTTATTTATTTATTTTTTAATTTTTATTTTATTTGCATAACATGTGTGGGTAATTCTTCAACAATAACCCTTACATAGCTTTCCGTTACAAATTTTTCCCCCCAACTCCCCACCCCTCCCCTAGATGGCAGGATATCCACTACATGTTAATTATGTTAAAATATTGGCAAATCGAATATATGTATACATATTTCCAAACTTATCATTGGTGTGCAAGAAAAATCTTATCTACACAAACGATATATCAGATAAAGGAAACACAA
>JAJPUD010000795.1:474744-486688 GCA_023553655.1 Myrmecobius fasciatus | reverse complement strand
GTGGATATCCTGCCATCTAGGGGAGGGGTGGGGAGTTGGGGGGAAAATTTGTAACGGAAAGCTATGTAAGGGTTATTGTTGAAGAATTACCCACACATATGTTATGCAAATAAAATAAAAATTTAAAAAATAAAAATAAAAATAAAAAAAATAAAAAAAAATAAAATAAATACTTGCTGATTGAGGATTGATGAGTTATCAGACACAAGATTTGAAATCTTTATAAGTCCAGCATTTTATCACCATACCATCAGACCTCATAAGAAATAAATTTTCTTAAGTTTCATATTTCATTTAATATTTTTGCATCAACTATTAATCTGTTCTCTTTCCTTGACTTAGAAATCCCTGATTTATGGAATAGGACCATAGTTGTCTTATGAAAAAGAAGTGTCTAGTGTTGATTTTATTTTTGAAAATGATCTACAGCAAGTATTCTTTATATATCTGATAGAATTCACTTTTGAATATATCTATTGCTACTGTTTTTATATGACAACTCAGTGATGGCCTATTTATTTACTTGAGGTATCTTTCATATTTTTGTATATAGCTATCTATTTCCTTCCTATTGTTGGCTTTGTTTACACACAGCTCTGCTAGTCTCCAGTAATTTTCTTTATTCCTTTTCCAGTTGCTGTGATTTTCCCCTTATCATTTTTCTGGTGTAATTTTGTTTTCCCTTCTCTTCTTTTTGATTAACTTTGCTGATGCTTTTATGCTTCAGTAATTCTACAATATCATCAATATAACTTTCTCCAGAGGCACAGTACACAATTCACCAAATATCTTCTCATCCTTGAAAACTTTTGTCCATGTCCTCTCATCTCATAAATCCTCCTCTACTGTATGATGGGGACTTTCCTCTAGAATTCTCATAGTGATTGGGTGTCACTGGGAAACACAGGATGTGTGATCCCTCATTCTCAAAACATGGTTAGCCCATCTCCTTTCCCATTCATAAATATCTGATATCTCTCTGAAAGATATACATATATATGCACATATTTGTACCCACATGTATACACAAAACATACATGTGTATTTATGCATGTATGTATATATAAGTATACACACATATTTAAAAATACCATCCAATGATTTTAAATAATGGGGAATTGTACATTTTAGTAGTCTTCAGAATTGTCGCTGTTAATTATCATTGATTCCTAGTCCAGTGCTCTATCCACTGGGCCAACTCTTCCTCAGAATGAGGGGATTGAACTAGAAATTCTTTAAAATACTTTTCAGCTCTAAATCTGGATGATTTTCAAACCAACCTTTTCGGCACAAGTCGAAAATAAATGTATTCAACATAATTTGGAACTTAAGACTCACAACAACAAGCAAAGGTTCTCTTACCAAATTAGCAGTTGCAGAAAAAAAACTTTTGAGTAGAGCCTTGACATAGATTCTCAAAGGAGTGGGTTTCTCCTCAAGAAAGCTGTTTTTTTCAGCCACATAAATATATTTTTTTAAAAAAAAGAGAAAAAGGTAGAAGTAGATATAACAAGAAGGGATCAATTAAAAAAAATAAATGCCACTCTTTTCAACAATGAAATGATTTATGGCACTGCCAACAGGCTTGGGATGGAAAAAGCTGTCCCCATCGAGAGAGAGAACCATAGAGACTGAATGTGAATCAAAGAATAGTATTTTCATTTTTTCTCTTGTTTGTTTGCTTGTTTTTCTTTCTTTCTTGTGTTTTTTCCCCTTTTGAGCTGAAATTTCTTGAGCAGCATGATGAATATGGGAAAATGTTTAGAAGAATTACACATGTTTAACCTATATTAGATTCCCTGCTGTTTTGGGGAGGGGGAGAGGGAAAAAAATTGGAACACAAGCTTTTGTAAAAGTGAATGTTGAAAACTATTTTTGCAAGTATTTGGAAAAATAAAAAGCTATTAAAATATTATCAATTTTAAAAATTGACACTTAATTTTCAATTCACGTATATTGTTATGGAATATTACTTTGACTTTTGTCCAAGTTAGGAACAAAAGTGGGGCTGGTGTACAAGCAAGAGGTAGCTCCTCATTTTATCATCATATGGAAAGTGAGAGAGAGGGAGAGGGAGAAGGAACATCTTAGAATCATCAGCAAGATCTGGATTTAACTCTCACTTCTGACATACTGGGCAAGTTGCTTAATGTCTCATTTTCCCAAACAACTAAGACTGCAAGTTTCATAGCAGGCATAGACATGCATTATCATAGATTTAGAATTGGGAGGAACCTTAGAGGCCATGGAATCCAAGTCCTCATTTTACAGCTGATGAAAATGAGAAACAGGGATGTTAAATAACTTGCCCAGAATTGCACAGCTAGTAAATGTCTGAGGAAGAAGAAAGGGAGTTTTCCTGCCAAATATTTCTTGTACCAGCAAAATCATAGGTTTAGTCTCATGCCTTGCTCCACTCCCTACCAAGAAATTAATGTGATTATCTATAAATTTCTTTAAGCCCAAAAAATAGCATTTTAAAATCAGTCACCACAGCTAAATTCATCATTGTTTCTCAGTTATCTGTAAGAATATTCACTAATCCTTACCAATGTAGTTAGTAAAAGCAATATCAGGAATAGAATCTTTTTAACATTGTTTGGGAAAAATATTGTACTGTTTAAATCCAACCCTATGTTATTAAAGGTTGTCTGCATCTAGAATTTCATTTGACCACTGTAACTCTAGGAATGCTGGAGACATCTAAAAGGCATTTTGAATTCTCCTAGGTCATAGATGCACCCAAAGTATTCTTGTTTGAGGGCCACTCCAGTTTGTGTTTTGGCTTTGCCCAAATTTTATTGAATGTTTAAAATTATTATATCTATCTTGATCTACCTGGTTTTCAAGTCATCCACTTGAAGAAATTGCTTAAGTGTATGTGATTTTTGGACAGCCACTCTTGTCCAAATCCTATATAATGTAAACCTTTCAGAGCCTGGAGAAAGGGAGCCACACCTCTTTTCTGGCTTGCTTTCCTTTTCAAATGATCTAATACATTTCTTGCTAAATTTTTTTTTTTCAGATTTTGAGATCTGTTCTCATGAACAAAAAGAGCATATTCCTTCTTTGGAGGGGAAAAAGAGCAAGAAAGCAATTGAACCCAAAATAAAATACACCAAAACCTGTCTCTCCACCTCCTAAGGACTCATTCATGAACACTGAATGCACATTCTGTGGAATTCTGCAGTTCATTTCAGGTAATGCAGAGGTTAATTTTGGGGACTCAGCAAGGAAGAGTGAATAGAGAGTTGGTAAGATTCCCATCTCTGACACACACTGACCAGATGACCTTGGATAATTCATTTAACCCCTTAGTACTCTATCCAAATCTATGAGTAGAAGTAGCTGCCTCCCTGGGTATTCAATCAGCTAATTCCAACTGGGCAATGTTACTTTCTCCTCCTCCTCTCCCTTCCCCTTTCCACCTTCTTCTTCTCCCTCTGTCCATGTGGGTAGTCATACCCTTATAAATGGCTTCTCTGTCCAAAGAAATATATTGGATAGATATTAGGTAGAATATTGAACTTGGAATCAGGAAAACTCATCTTCATGAGTTCAAATCCAGCCTGACCCTTTCTAGCTATGTGAACTTGTATAAACCTGTGTTTGTGTCAGTTTCCTCATTTGTAAAATGAGCTGGATAAGGAAATGGCCTAATACATTTAGCCTAATATACTCTAGGAACTTTGCCAATAAAGCCCCCAAAATAAATTCATGAAGAGTAAAACACAATTGAAAAACAGTATATGATTTCTTCCCTTTTTCTCATCTAAAATAGCAGGATACTCTCTAAGGAACAAAAATTTTGTCTGTGAGGGCCATTCTCCTGTTTCTTGGCTTGTATTCATAGACCTTCATGATGCAGGTGATCCTGTCATAAGTCATCCTTGGATGAATGGAAAAGGAGAATTGATACAAAATTTATATCCCCTCGTGACAAACTCTCTGGTGGGAATTTCAGGCTCTCAACTTCACTTTCATAGGTTATGTTATAGTTTTAGTCAGATTTTGTTAGCGGCTTCCCTGTGTATCGCAGATTGTCCTTGTCCTATCCTTTGTTATTACTGTGGTTTTGGACACACAGAGCATTACAGGACAGAATACTGCATCCACACTCACATGAATCCTCCTACTAACATGCTTAGTTTGTAGTTGCCTACTGCCACTACCCAACTCTATATAATAGCATGCAACTTGGTGTTTTGTTGTCCATCCAAACTTAAAATCAAGTTCAACATTTAGTGTCCAAATGCATCAGTGACATCTACTTCACAGTTAAGAACTTGAACTTGTGAATGGGATAATGGGTCATTGTCAATGAATCCTCTGCTGGTAATGCAAGAAGTTTCTGGTTGGCTATCGGACCCTTGATTTAAATTATTTACCAGGTACTATTGGTTGGCTTTAGTGGATAATACAAAGAATTTACTTGGATCTGTAAATCCTGGTGCACATATAAGGCAACTGACTAAGTTCTTGGAGATCTCATGTTGCTTCTTGCCCCAATGATTTCTGAAAGGTATCAGAGGGTAGATGTCATTTTGTATATATACGTAAAAATCATATCACTGACCAGAAGGTGAAAAATAACAAGGACCTCAGAAATATCTTAAGGACATTTGCTGTAGTTGGTAGAATTGTCTTTTTCTGTCATGGGAATCTGATAGTATCAAATAGCAGAGAATTAGAAATCTTCTATGCTAAGTGTAAATAAAATGAATTGTTGCCTCTTGCAGCTCACACTAGCAAGTACAAGCAATACAAGCAGACACAAGCACATTAATCTAATAGAAACTCAAGAGCATAACTAAAATAAGTCTGAATCTACAAGTCTTACTAATATGCCTGGCTAGTGTGTACCTTAACAACATTTTGTCCCAGGATTTATGACCTGTGCCCTAAAACCCCAGGCAGGTCATAGAAATCCACATATAAAGATCAAGCAATATTTAGATCTCTATAGCAAGCCAGACAATGAAACTAGTAAACTACCATGCACCATTCCTACTCTAACTTATGTGAAAAAAAACTTGAGTATTCCTGGAAGAGTTTACTCAACAATCCAGAATGCCAGGACTTCAGAAAATTATTATTGGGACAACAGAGACCATTTCTTAGGTAAGTCATATTACATAAAAGAAGATGTTGGAACCTGGAAGGATTTTCAAAGCCAGGAAAATAGTTATTGAATCGTCCATGGAAAATATATAAATTTTTTAACAGCAAAATGAAAGACATGGAGAAACTCTTTTTTCCCTCCTCAAATCAGATAGTTGTTTTAGTGATATAGTTCCATTCTGGGGCAATGTGTTTCCTGTGGTAAGCTTATTTAGAGAACATTGAATGTCATGGTCCAAAGAAAATAGCAAAAATGGATGAAATGATAATGCTGAAGATCCAATATCACATCTGTGATTATCTTGGCTCTCAAACCAGAATACTCTTTCGTCAAAAGAGCATGGATGAGACTTGTTGCCTGAGTATTCACTTAATATATATTATGATGAAATGAAAATACTTCTTTCCCCTATCCCTCCAACCTGAGAGTCTCAAAAGGGAAGAATCTACTATGTTCAGTCTGATAATAATACAATTATATAACAATTTAAGATTTGCAATGGACTTTATATACATTGTCTTATTTGCTCCTCACAATAACCCTTTGAAGTAGATACTATTATTATCCCCAGTTTTATAGATAACAAAAATTCAGAAAGATTCACTAGATTACAGTAAATGTAGGAGGCTTAATAGATCTGAACTCAGTTCTTTTTAAAAATTTTTTATTAAAGCTTTTTATGTGCAAAACATATGCATGGGTAATTTTTCAACACTGACCCTTGCAAAGTCTTCCATTCCAAATTTTTCTCTCCTTCCCTCCACTCTCTCCCCTAGATGGCAGATAGTCTAATACATGTTAATTATGTTAAAATACATGACAAATTGAATATACATATATATATATTTATACAGTTATCTTTCTGTACAAGAAAAATCAGATCTACAAGAAAAAAAAACCTGAGAAGGAAAAAAAATGCAAGGAAACATCAACAAAAAGCGTGAAAATGCTATGTTGTGGTCCACACTCAGATTCCACAGGCCTCTCCTTGGGTGTATATGTGAACTCAGTTCTTCTTAATAGTGCAGTGCTCTATCCATCATTCCATAGTGTCTTTCAATTGGCATTTTTCTGGATGATTTTGTATTTATTAAGCACCTACTATGTGCCAGGTTTGTCAACAAAACCCCAAATTGGGTCACAACAAATTGGATGTGACAGACACAATTGAATCACAACAATAAATGTGCCAGGTATTGTGCTTAGCACTTTAGAGATATTATCTCGTTTGAGCCTCACAACAATCCTGTGAGCTAGGTGCTGTTATTATTGTTATTTTACAGTTCAGGAATTGAAGAAGACAGGAGTTAAATGACTAGTCACACAACTAGTAGGTATTGAAGCTAAGTTAGAGCTTGGGTCTTCTTGCCTCTAGGGTCACTGCTGTACCTATTGTGTCCCCTAAGCTACCTAAAAAATCTTAACTTAATATAGCACTTTAAAGTTTGTAAAACTTTACCCTGAAAGGCAGGTAGTACACATATAACCATCCCTATTTTGCAGCTAAGCAAACAAGAAGTTATAGACTTTCCATGTAGGTTCAATGGCTGATAAGATTCAGTAGAACTGTCAGGACTTCCAGACTGATGACCCTATTAACATTTGATGCTCAAGGAAAAATCCCAAGTGAGTGTGCACATGTAATATTAGAGCCAAGTTCTTATAAATAATCAGGAACCCCTGAGATACAAAATAATCAATCACTCAAACTCTTTCCCCAATGCTTCATCACCCCACTAGGCTCTTCTGGGAATGTCACTTAGTCTTTGGTTTAGCACCCCCTCACACACATATTTCTCCATATCCTTTTTCTTTCCTAGATCTTGCTATTAATTCAGCTGTCTTTGAGACTCAAGGTCATAGTCATGATTAAGAAATAAGGTAATTAGATTTTATAGAAGCATAATAAAATATAAAACAAAAGATAAATATTATGGAATGTAACATACCACTCAGTCTAATGGTCCAAACCACTCCACTTCTCCAGGGCAGGAAAAAAAATCCCATTTATGTTGGCATTCATTTCCTGACCCCATATATCCTTCCTATCCAATGTGTGTATTATAGGATCATAGGAAATCAAAGGATAATCTTAAATATCATGGTTCCCAGCAGCATAGCCCAATATATAAGGAGAATGTCTAAATTGATAATAGATTGGGCATCTTAAAGTTCAGAAATCCCCTTCCACTGTGCCAAATGGGCTATAAAACTGGACATACCTTCTGATCCAGCAATACCATGACTATGTTTGTATCTCAAAGAGAGAGAAAAAAGGGAAAAGAACCTATTAGCAGCTCTTTTGTAGTAGCCAAGATTTGGAAATTGAGGGGATGTCCATCAATTGGAGAATTATTGAACAAGTTGTGGTATATGATTATAATAGAATGCCATTATGCTATAAGAAATAGCAAATAAGATATTTCAGAAAAACCTGTAAAGACTTAGATAAATTGACAGAGTGAAGTGAGCACAACCTGGAGAATATTGTTTACATTAACAGCAATATTGTATGATGAACAGCTGTGAGTGACTTAGCTATTCTCAGCAACACAATGATCCATGACAGTCTCAAAGAACTCATGATGAAAAATGCTGTCCTAAGAGAAAGAACTGATGATGTGTGAATACAGACAGAAGCATACTATTTTTCACTTTTTTTCCTTCTTTCATTTTCTTTCGAGTTTTCTTTCACAAAATGACTAATATGAAAATATTGGTTTACTTGATTACAAATGCATAACCTATATCAGATTGCTTATTGTCTCAGGGAGGGAGAAGAGAAGAAAAGGAAGAATAGAATTTGGTACTCAAAATTTTTCACATATAATTGGAAAATTAAAATATTATTAAAAAACAAATCCCCTTCCACACGCTATTTCAGGTTTAACAATTGCTTGCTTCTCTTTTGGCAACATTCAGTCTTTTTTCACTCCCACTATGGCCATGTTGGGTTATTCACCTCAATGGCCCAAGCATCCATATTCTTGAAGTATCACTTTTAGTGCTTCCAGCAGCAAGGAGATTATTATGATTGTGTCTCCCTATCTATTCTGAATCAGTAGCCTTTCAACCTTCCAAAGAGCCCTACCAATCCCCCAGCCCTCAACTCCCACAATGACTCTTGGGAAGCAAAATGAGCTGATTAAAAAGAGGATATTAAGAGTCCTGGCAAGGGGACTAGAATAATTCTGTTGTGAAGGGAATCAAAGAAAGATTCACTGTTAGAAAGTGAGGGTCCTGTTGTAGTAGTTACTATATCCAGGCTTATCACTAATTAGCTCCAAAACTTTGATCATTTCTCTCTCAGCCTTATTTTCTCCATCAAAAATATGTACTCTGACAAATGCTCATGCTATTGTTGTAAAGGTCAAATGAATTCATGTCTTTGAAAGCACTATTTACAAATATATTTTTAAATAAGTAGGCTTTTTCAAACATTTATTTCTTTGTTTAGCATTTTGATGAATCAGATTAATGGCAAAATACCAAGATACAGCATCTTCAAAAGTCTTCTATGCCATTTCCTATGTCCTGCTCATTCTGAAAACAGAATGTTCTTGGTTATTCAACTCATTTTCCACTGTAGAAGGAAAAGTTTCTGGCTATAAATATGAATGTTTTCTATCTGTTAAGGTATTTACTATAGTATATATTATTGATCTCAGTGGGGTAAAAGGAAGAGGGACAAGTGCTGGTGCTTCTAGAAGGATAAAATAAAGAAATTCTTAAGAGGAACCCTTATTTCATCAGTAATTAAGAGACTTCAAATTGAAAAGACTTACCACTGTTTTTTGTTTTGTTTTATTTTGTTTTAATTTTCTTTTATATTATGAACCTGGTAATCCTTCAAATCACAAATATTTTAATATGCCAAGAAAAACATAAAAGATTGTATATAAAACTATAAACTTCTATTATAAATAGTTTGGATTTTTAGAAAGTGCATACTAATAATATAGTGATATCGTTTTTTGTTTGTGAACCTTTTGAACATCTTCTGTACAATTCTCAATGTTTTGTTGATGTTACTTCCCCCTATCCGCTCTATTCTTAACCACTTACAATCATAAAATAATTTCCTTTAAAATGTTTTTACAAATACAAATGTGTACATTTACACATACAAAGATGAATAGAAAAAGAATCATCTACAAAGCCCAGAGTCTCTTATGTACAGCTTATATTTTTTAAGTACATTTTCATTCAACACAGTAGTGACAATAGGGAATTGCTAGTCTGTGTTCCTTTCTGAATTTCTTTACATACACCTTTCTGTGTATTTTAAAAATATTGTTTAAAGGGCCTTTTTTCCCTTCTTTTTTGGGCATCAATATAATCAGCCTCCTATTTCTCATAATAAGTATCCTTTCCAATCCTGCTGAAACAATAAGCATATGAATAATTAATGAATAAAAATATAAATAATACATGAATAAATGCAAATGATTAAATTAATAAGTGATCAAGTAGACTTATGAATGAACAAATAAAAAAAAGTCTCCCCTGTTACCAATAAGCATAGACAGGAAAAACAATTCCATATGTTATCTGTTATAAAAAATGCATGCCTTGTTCTGTTCAGATGTTCCATCACCTCCCTCTCAAAAGCATGATTCTTGATTTGGAGTCTTGATTAGTTATCGCATTAGTCAGAATCTTTAAGTGTCTCAAAGTTGTTTTCATTTACAATATTGTGGTCATTATATAAATTATTGTGATTCTGATCATTTCAAGCTGCCTCAGTTCATAAAGTCTTTCCAGGTTTCTCTGAATTTCCTTTTCATACACACACACACACACACACACACACACACACACACACACAAATACATACATATATATGTATACATACACACATATAATGGAGTAACATCATTACATTTATTTTTTAAAATTTTATTTTTATATATGAAACAAGAATTTCTGTAACAGTAAAAAATTTTTAAAAAATTTTTTATTAAAGCTTTTTATTTGCATAACATATGTATGGGTAGTTCCTCAACATTGATCTTTACAAAGCTTTATGTTACAAATTTTCCCCCCAGTTCCCTCCCCTCCCCTAGATGGCAGGAAGTCCACTACATGATAATTATATTAAAATACTTAAGTCAAATATATGTATACATATTTCCATACTTATCTTGCTGTACAAGAACAATCGTATCTACATGAACAAAAAATATCTGAGAAAGGAAACCCAATGCAAGCAAACATTGATAGAGATCATGGAAATGATATGTGTAACAGTAAAATTTAAAAAAGATTATTGTGCATAAAACTTCAAATCTGTTATATACAACTTGCCATTCCTTTTAAATATATAATAAAGTTATTATGTAAATTTCTTTTTTCTCTTTTTTTCTTCCCTTTTTCACCATGCCTCAGTGGTTACCATTAGACACAAATATGCATAAGTATGTAAAACCATTCTATACATACGTTTATTTATCAGTTCTTTGGATGTTGATAGTATCTTCCTTCATATGTTCTATATGGTTAATTTGGGTATTTACAAAAGTCAAAATGACTTAGTTGCTTAAAGTTGTTCTTAAAACAATATTGATGTTATGTATACAGTATTTTGTTGGTTTTGCTCATTTCACTCTTTATTGTTTTGTGTAAGTCTACCCAGGGTTTTCTAAAATCAACAAACTCATCATTTGTCATAGCATATTAGTATTCCATAATGATTATATACTACAGCTTGTTCAAACATTACCCAACTGATGGACATCCCCTCAATTTCTAAATTCTTTTCCACCTCAAAGACAGCTGCTACAAATATTTTAAAACATGTAAGTTCTTTTCCTTTTTTTCCCAATTGTCTTTGGAAGTCCTAATAGTTATATTGCTGAGTTAAAGGTAAGGCAGTTTAATAACTCTTTAGGTATAATTCTAGATTGCTCTCTAAAATGATTGGTCCACTTTACAGTTCCATCAATGATATCTCAAAGTTGTTTTAATTAGTTTTTCTCTAATCAACAATGATTTAGAATATTTTTATGTAACTATAAATTGTTTTGATTTTTTCACTGGAAAACTGCCTGTCTATATCTTTTGACCATCTGTCAATTGGGGAATGAATCATATTCTTTTTTTTAAATTAAAGCTTTTTATTTGCATGACATATGTATGAGTAGTTCCTCAACATTGATCTTTACAAAGCTTTCTGTTACAAATTTTCCCCCCAGTCTCCTCCCCTCCTCTAGATGTCAGGAAGTCCACTATATGTTAATTATATTAAAATACTTGACAAGTTGAATATATGTATACATATTTCCATACTTATCTTGCTGTGCAAGAACAATCATATCTACATGAACAAAAAATATCTGAGAAAGGAAACACAATGCAAGCAAACATTGATAGAGATCATGGAAATTATATGTTGTGGTCCATATTTCATATCCCTCTCTCTGTGTATATGGTTTTCTTCAGGGAACAATTGGAACTGGTTTGAGACAATTCTTTGTTGCAGAGAGCCATGTCCATCAGAATTGATCATCATGTAACATTGTTGTTGCCGTGTATAATGATCTCCTGGTTCTGCTCATTTCGCTCAGCATCAGTTCATGCAAGTCCCTCCAGGCCTCTCTGAAATCATCCTGCTGGTCGTTTCTTACAGAGCAATAATATTCCATAACATTCATATACCATAATTTATTCAGCCACACTCCAATTGATGGGCATCCCTTCAGTTTCCAGTTTCTAGCCCCTACAAAAAGGGCTGCCACAAACATTCTTGCACATGTGGTCCCTTTCCCTCCTCTAAGATTTCTTTGGGATATAAGCCCAATAGAAACACTGCTGGGTCAAAGG
>JAJPUD010000795.1:431279-455126 GCA_023553655.1 Myrmecobius fasciatus | reverse complement strand
CTCTCTCTCTCTCTCTCTCGTCTTTCCTCTGACCTAGTTCTTCCTATCTCCCCAGCCTATGTTATAGCCCTGAATAGTGACCCCCTTTGGCAACTGTTAATTCTGGTGGGTAAACCTTAAGACTTAAGGACACATCTTTGTGTTGTTGTTGAAGAGGAAGTAAAAATAGGATTTAGAGGCAAAATAATATTAACAATTCATCTAACCCAGCCTCTTCATTTTATGGATGGAGGAAGTTAAGTCCAGAGAGATGACTTTCCCAAATTCACAGAGCTTGTGAAGAGCAGAGCTGGGATTTGAAAGTGTGGGGTTTTAGATTCTAAGTCCAATGCTATTAATACTGTGTTATGACTGTCTCAGTAGCATGAAAAATAAGATATTTATATCACATTGCACCAAAGGCAACAGAAGCAACTCTCTAAGATTGTAAATTGCAGAGTGGAGGAGCTGATCTACATTGTTGGAAGATATTTTTTCATCTGGGAGTTCCCTATACCAGTGAAATCACGTCTACTCCTTATCCCTATCCCTAATATTATTCCTATCTCCACCCTATCCAAAAACAGTTTGGGAAAAAAGAGGAAAGGAAAACTGAATCAATTTTAATTTTACCATTGAAAAAATGACATCATTTGTTTTTACATCACTTTCATATATCCCTTTCCTCTTGAGAGCCATTCTTAATAACAAAGAATAAAAAAGAAATGAAGAGAAGAAATAGACAGTTTTATAAAACTAAGTAATACATCTACTAAGACTGCTTTTATATAGACAATATTCCACACCAGAGTCCTTTTTCTCTGTCAATGAAGAGAGGGAGGTGAATTTTTTTCTTTGTTCTTTGGGGCCAAGTTTGGCCAGTATGTTTATACTGTTAATCCCAATTTTTTATTGTGACAGGTGTTTTCAGGGAATTACATTGTTTTTTAGGACAACAGGGGATACATAACCTTTTTCAACCATCCCAGGCCTGAATGGACATAGCAGGAAATAGCATAACATCTTTAGAACAATTTTATTATCCCTGGATTCTGTGTGTATAAGTGCTTCTCTCTGTGTGTGTGTATGTGTGTATGTATTCATAAATATAGGATTCTTCTATTTGAAGATTCATTTATTTGAAATGGAGAGAGAGAATCCAAGGACCCACTGGAAATGCTCATGGTCCTAGAGGAAGAAGGTGGTGATGAAACTAGCTGCAGATTTTTATTAGCAAGTGTGCAGGTGATAGCAAACATTCCTTTTAATTTCATTTTTGAATTACATAAAATTAGAGCTGGAAGATGCCATAGTTACTATCTAATTCAACCCTCATGCTATAAATGAGGACATTGAATGATTTGTCCAAGATCATACAGGCATTAAGTAGCAAAACTAGAATTTGAGTCTGTGTCATTGGATCATAGGAAGGACCTTATATTTTACTTAGGCAATTCTCTCATTTTAAAGATGAGGAAATAGGGTCAGAGAGGAGAACAAAGAGGTCATACGGGTAGTAAATGGTAGAACCTCTACTACTCAAGCCCTTGTCCTCCACGTTCGGTATTTTTTCTACTACACTGTGTTGCTTTCCCTACTCCTTGCCTAGATCAGTAAGCATTTCATCATATTAAGGATCTCCCAAAAACTTTACCTTCTATTGGAATTATTCCCTAAGGATGCCAAAGACAGATAGGTAAGTAAACACACACACACACACCTCTTTATGTAGCCAAGAATTAGAAAAAAATGGAAACCCAGAAATTGGGAAATAGCCAAAAAATCTGTTATAGATAAATAGAATTAAATGTTATCATTGCATAATAAAAAATGTAAAATATCTGGAATTCAGAGAAACATTGAAAAATATGCACAAACTACTACAGAGTAAATTAAATAAATCCAAAAGAATATTTAAAAATAAACAAAACACTTTAAATGAAAACTTCACTAAAATGTAGTCATATTCTGAGTAACTGAAAAACATAGATGCTAAGAACAGATAATAGAACATATCCCCCTCTTCTCAGCAGTGAGATGAAAGTCTACTGGGGCACAAAGTTATATACATTGTTAGCAGTAAATGGGGGTAAGATTACATAGGAATTATTCTCTAGAAGTATAAATGAAGGATTATTAACAAGAATCACACAGGATGAAAAAGGTTATATAGTCCATATAAATGAGTCTCTTAATCCCAACCCTATTATCATGGACAAGTCATGGGTCAGAGAAAGACTACACCTCCCTCTCAGTATTCTAGGAGTGCTCTTGATTTGTTGGAGCTGATTTCCTAATCCCATTGACTTGAGCTCCCCAGTGTTTTTCCCCCTACCCTAAGATTATCAATTAAGAATCAGGACAGTAAGACAGCCTCAAAGAACTTTTAGAAGGGAATATTTGCTGAGGCAAAACAGTAAAAACAGCTAGTACAAGACATCGCCCTCCCAAAAGTCTGTGACACAATCTTCCATAATATACAATATTCCAAATACAGAGTCTATGGGAAATTGTACTCAAGCTTAGAGAGAATGTAACTCACAGCACCTAATTGCTGGAAATCCATTCCTCCCATTTGAAGGTGTACAAGAAGTTCCCCTTGGGCATCCTGTGGTTTCTCTGCTGGGTCCTTTGTGAAACCGTGAATCTATACCTTCTTGGCTCCTGAGGTAGACATTCTGGTCAACTGATCTGGAGGTGCCATTAGGATATTCAAAGTCCTCCTTTGGCCAAAGGTGGGGGAGTGGAGGTGTTTTGATTAAGTAAACCGATCAATACTTCCTACCCTTGGATGGCCATGAGAGAGTGCATACTTATCTCAGAAAAGATCACAGATCCATCTAAGTATTGCATGAATATCTGTCCTTCCTATTTCATTAGTTTTTTTTTTGTAAAGATCATATGAGATTATAGGCTTGTGGATTGAGAAGTGAAAACAATATTCTGTAGGTCATTTAGTCCAACCCTTGCATCTTGTCAATGAGGCAGCTAAGGGCCAGATCAGTTACATAACTCAAGGCAACATAAATAATAAATGGAAGAATCACAGTTTGAATCCAGGCTTTCTGACTCCAAGTTCAGGGCTATTTCTATTGGCAAAATCAGCGTTTTTTCCACTGCCACCTGGGTGGCATTCCCAGTATTTCACAGACATTGAGCTTACATATATGATGTATAGAAAACATTTTGTAAAGAATAATGCACAAGGCAATATTATGTCATTTCCTGGCCTTGTAACCTGCCCCTATTTTCTCTTGAATGTCTGCCAATAAATCAGGTCAATTCAATTATTTTGTCATAATCAAATTTAATTCAAGATTTATTTATGGGCCTGTCATATAGAAAGCATTGTGCCCCAAAACTAATCCCTCCTTTTGACAAGAATATAAAGACCTGGAGTCAGACCTGAATTCATATCCAGTCTCAGAGACTGACTTAGCTAATATGACTCCAAGCAAGTCACTTAACCCTGTTTGCCTCAGTTTCCTCATCCGTAAAAATGAGCTGGAGAAGGAAATGATAATTTAGTATTTTTGCCAAGAAAACTTTAAATGAGATCACAAAAAATCAGGCATGAATGAAAGGACTGAACAACAAGAATTCAGGAACACAAGACAGACTGGTATAAGCCATTAGCAGTTGAGTTCACTGAGTGGTGAATAAGCCTCTCTAAATAAACACCCCTTTCCCAATCTCAATTATTCTCCTGTGTCGCTGCTCCACCTGACACCACTTGCAGGATGCTGCCCTGAGTATTTGCTTCATGTAGGCCAGAGGTTTTATTCTTACCTGGGGCTAAACCAGTCTGACAGCTGAAGCGTATGGGATTGATGAGATGTTTTCAGCTGATCCACCCTGAGTGCAAATGGAAAAGTAAAGATGGTGATTATGGAACCACTGGCTATCATTTGGTTACATTATATTTGTAAATATCTGTCAGATCAAACAATTCATTGTGAGGCACATGGACATTTTCAATTTGATTCAGAGCACTGCACTAGGCAGTGGAAATACTAAGATAAATGAGGCGTGGGCCTTGAAATCATGGGAGTTTCCCACCTGGTAGGAACTCTGACACAAATGTCAAGATAATAGAAAAAGAATGTGTATGTAAGAGATAAAAAGAGACTTTTATAAAGTTCGTGGAAAGAAAGAAAGAGCATTTTCAACTATAGGGGATCAAGGAAGACTTCATGGAGTAGGTGGTATTAGACTTAGGTCTTGAAGGATAATTAATCTCTGAGTCTGCTTTCTCATCTGTATAATAAATTCACTTTTTGTACCATATTCCCTTCGTGTCCTCCTGTGTCCCCGAAGGATTTTGATTCTCTGTTTAAACCCCCAAATTATTTCAAGTGCTGTCATATGGAAAAGGGTTTATAGATTATAGACTATAGATTATCTCTAAGGTGTTAAATACTTTTGAAGGAGGGGAGAGAAATCCAGGTAAAGGGATTGAGACTAAACTAAACTAAACTAAACTAAAATCATGGGGTTAGGAAAACAAAAGAATCCACAGGATCAAAGATTTAGAGATTGACCCTTTAGTTTAACTGCCTCATTTTTAAAAAAATAGATAAGGAAACTGAGGCCCATAGAAGTTAAATAATTTCATAGGATCATAAATTTAGAGCTGGCAAAGCTCTAACCCCATCCAATACTCCTTTTATAGATGAGAAAATGGGGGCCACAGGAATGTTAAGGGACTTGCCCAAGCATTCAAGCCCAAGTTGTCTGACTTTTAAGCAGTAAGTCATCTTTTTATTTCACCATGCTGTCAAGGAGAAAAGAGTACATAGTCAAGTTTGAATGGAGTTTAATGTAGACGCTGAGGGAATAAGAAAAGGATGAGTTTTGGATGAGTTGTGTTAAGAGTAGAAAGGTAGACTGCTTTTAGACTGTAGGATGCTTTGAATGTTAAGTTAGGGCTAAGTCAAAGGGAAATCCAACTGGAAAATAGTAGACTAAATAGCATCTCTCCTACACCCAATCCTATATGAACCAGATGCTAAGAGCATTTTGTTTTGACCAGGATTTAATGTGTCCTGCTAATGAAACAATTCACTATCCACTTAGGAGCATAGGAGTTAGCCTGGGAAAGGGACCTTAGCAATCATTTTATAGAGCTTAGACTCAGAGGATTTATACAACAATGAGGTAAAGCCTCTTATTTAAGATGATTCTAAACCAGTACTCTCTCAATAGGAAGATGGTATTTGGACCATTTCTTATAAAAAAAAAAGAGAGAGACTGATTCTGTTATTATTCAATCCTTTCATTCATGCCTGACTCTTTGTGGCCCCATTTGGGGTTTTCTTGGCAAAGATACTGGACTGGTTTTCGATTTCCTTCTTCAGTTCATTTTACAGATGAGGAAACTGAGGTAAGAAGGGTTAAATGAGTTGCCCAGAGTCTCATAGCTAGTTAAGTGTCTGGGGCCATATTGGAACTCAAGTCTTCCTGACTCTCAGCCCAGAGACTTCTCCACTGTGTCACTATTAAGTTTGTGCCTAGCCAAGTCCATTTGCTTTGAATCCCAAAAGTCAGTCCTTATTCTCTGAATCACTGAGCACTTACTGTACCATATTCTCTGCCTCTTGTCTCTCCTGAGTCTCTGAAGGATTTTGATTCTCTTTAAGTCCTCCAAATTATTTCAAGGGTTGTCATATGGAAAAGGGCTTAGACTTGCTCCGTTTAGTTCTCCAGGGTACAACTAGAAACAGTGTGGGGAAATGATGAGGAGACAGGAAAAATTCCCTCACGTAGAGTTTTGTTCAAAAATAGCCTGAGCTTTCTCAGGAAATGCTAAGTTCTCTATCTCTGAAGAGCATCAAATAAATGCTAATTATCCATTTAAAAGGGATGTTGTAAAAAGGTTACTGTTCAGGAATGGGTTGGGCTAGACCTCTGAGGTTCCTTATAGCTCTGAAATTTTATAAGTCTCTGAAGCTTCCCTTGGCCTTTCATTGGTATTTAATAGATAGGAGCCTGTTAGTCTCCAGCTTTCAGATTCTTTTTTCCTAAGTGGAAACTCATTTCTAGATAGTCTATTTGCCACAGCTGGTTCCAGATGCCCCTTCTGAAACTAGGAGGTCAGGGTTGTTCTCTGTCAGAACAACTTTAGTTGGCTGCCTCCTCAAGGCCCATGATACCAATAGAGTAGCCTCCATTACTTAGCCCAACCAAGATAAAGACAACCTTTAACTACAGATGATATATAGACTGTTATAGTCAGGGAAGCAACTTCTGGGAAGCAACTGTTCAGCCTCCCCACTTTATAGATATCCCTTCCATACTGTGACTTTCTCCATCACAG
Source organism: Myrmecobius fasciatus (assembly GCA_023553655.1). Classification (NCBI taxonomy): domain Eukaryota; kingdom Metazoa; phylum Chordata; class Mammalia; order Dasyuromorphia; family Myrmecobiidae; genus Myrmecobius; species Myrmecobius fasciatus. The sequence goes on along the minus strand of JAJPUD010000795.1, from coordinate 448,831 downwards.
TTTCAATATATTTTTGTTAGCAGAAGAAATTAAATGGAAATTTTTTGGTGAGGAAGGGTTTGTAGAAGTTACAGACAAAATGTGAAGTCTAATAGATGACAGAAAAAAGTTTAGAAAATCAGAAACACAGAAAATATATGTGTAGTATTATGTGATATAAACTAAGATAATTCTTCTCTTGTATGAAGGGAGGGCCTAAAATTTTTCTGTGGATTTTCTAGATGGGGGATGACACTACACCCTTAACCTTCTCAATGTGGAAAGGATTGCTATGTACATAAGGAAATAGACATCTAAAGTGACTAAGTGACTTGCTCAAAGTCATAATAGTGACTTTAGTGAGTGACAGAACCAGGACTTGAACCCAGATCTTTTGTCTCCCAAGAAAGTGACTGTGAGCACACACAAAGCAAACACTGTCATTGCTGTGCTATACATGTGTGAATGCAGGTGTAAAATGTGCTGATTGATTCAGCCATCAAGGGCTTCCAAAGTGTCTGAAAAACAATTTTTAAAGAAGAAATTTTAAAAGTTTAGTCTTAATTGTCAGAGACCACCTTTGAGGCACAAGCCAAACAGAAACTTGCTCATCATGCTTACAAGATGGGACCATTACATGAAAATGCTCTCTACTTGGATCTGGCTGCTGTGGGCAGGAAGGTATGACTATGCTTGAACATATGGTATCACACTCCTGAAGCCAGACTCCTACTGTGACCCCAACTAGATTAAAATGTAATTGTAAAATGTGTAGCAAAATAAAAATTCAACACAGCAGAGATAATATTAGTTCTGGTTTTCCAAGTCTATATATTGCTTACAGGTATATTTTCTTTTTAAAATCTGATACTACTGCTTTGTTATCAAAGTTCTAGAACTGATTCATTTAAAAAAGACAAGTTACCTCAATAAGGTAGCTGTTACAGTTTATCTAAAAATTTTTCCAACAACAAAAGCTAATAAAAGAGGACAATATGAAGCTGTTTCCATCTTCTGGGATTCAGAAGTGGAAAGTTTTGTATTTGAGACTTTTGTAACTGCTTCTCATTTGGATCCAACATATATACATTGCTATCTTTTTTCTCTCTTCAATTCATTTTTTACACAAATGCTAAAATCTCTTCCTCTCCCTAGTCTTCCCTCCCCCTCCTTCTCCTCTTCCCCCATCTCTGTCTTTCTCTTTTTCCCCTTTTACCCCCTTTACCTTCTCTATCCCTCCTCCCCCTTTTCTTTCCAGCCCCCCCCATCTTTTCCTATTTTTCCTCTGCTCAAGGATTTCCAGATCTTTAAGTATCTCTCTATTACTTCTAGAATAAAATACAAACATACCTTAAAACCCTTTACAATCTGACTCCAACCTACCTTTTCAAGTTTACTAAACATTACTCTCCTTCACACTTAAATTCCAGTCAAACAACATTCTCTTTCTTATCACTGTGACTTTGAATAGGTTGCTCCCAATGTCTGGAATTCATTCTCTCTCCATGACTCTGCTACAGAAATTTTTTTGGAGCCCCTTAGTTTCAAAGCTCTTTCCATCCTCCTCAAAATATCAGGTGTTAAATAACTGCCTCCCCACACCTCTACCATGCCCCGTCTCTTTCTCATTCTGTTTTTGTATCCTCAGTTCTTAGCATATTTGTCTAGTGCAAAAGTAGACCCTAGCTGTGTGACCCTGGGCAAGTCACTTAACCCCAATTGCCTCAGCAAAAAAAGCAAAAAAAAAAAAAAAAAAGTAGACCCTTCACAATATTTATTTGATGGCTGCTACATTAAGCTCTTTAGTGCCAGAGATGAAGCAAGGATATGGGAAAGAAGGAATGCTCTATTCATTTAACCTGAATTGCTGTCTATTTTAAAAATATACTACAATACTGTGGCTGGTTGAATTCAGTCACCAAAAGTAAAACAAAACTTGCATTTGTTAGTATTTCATTATTACCTATTGACAAATTCCTGAATGATGAGCCCCAAAGTTAGCAAAAACAGCAGGAAGAGAAGGATTTTATCTTTGGAGATCATTGTTCTCTCCTGGGAGGAAGAAACAAACAGGAAAAGTAGATTACAATGAAAATTGTAGTGAAATACAGTCCAGCTTGCCTCCCCAACTCCTTAAAAAAAAAAGAAACGATTTATGACCATTGAATAATACAATATTTTTGTGAGATGAGCTCATCCCAGATAACCATAAGCAATACATTGGTTTAGACTTCATTCTTCCTTCTCCCCTGCCTCCCACAAGGTCAGGGCATCCTTATAACCATATTTCTCTTTTTACATTATGGAGGGTCATCTGCCAACTTGACAAGGCCTCTGCAGATTGAATGTCTCCTGTGTCAGAACACTTTCTTGCAGGAATGGCCTAATTAGCTTCATGATTTGTCCATTCTGCAAATTGCTTCTTTCCCCACTCTCTGAAAAGTAGTAATTTTATCTTCAGCAGCATTCTCTCTGTTGGGAAGCACCTTAAAATGTCCTTGTTTCTGTCCTGCTGCTTCTGCCTCTCCTAGGGCCGACTCACAGAAATATCTGGGCTTGTATAGCAGACCCAAAGGGGAAAAGATTCATATTTTAACTATGAGTCTCTTTTCCTTTCCTTAGTCAGAATGGAAGATCCCAAGTCATGTGTGTAGAGAGAAATTAGGGCTGGGTTCAATGTTGTGGCTAAATCTCTGAGCCTTTGGTGAACTTTGTTATAAGGCCTTCTAAAAAAATCATATTCCAAGGATGCTGATACCAAGAGCACAATATAGAGGCATAGCAGAAGGACTGTTGCTGTGGCAACATAATTGGGGTATGTTTCAGCCAACAGAAGGGCAGGTTGGTAGCACAGTGGCTAGAGATTCATCTTGAGTTCAAATTTGGTCTTAAATACTTAGTAGCTGTATGACCCTGGGTAAGTCATTTTATCCTGTTAGCCCCAGTTTCCTCCTTTGTAAAATGAGCTGGAGACGGAAATAGCAAACCACTTTAATATCTTTGCCAAGAAAATTCTAAATAGGGTAACAAAAGATCAGATGTGAATGAACAACAACAATTACAATCTTGCCAATTTAAAAAATGAATTGTTGCAAGAATTCCTTGATGCTGATAATCTAATCTTGATCACCCTCTGGTCCAGCTGATAAGGATACACAACAGCTTAATGGCCCCAACTTTATTTGGGTTTCTTTGGTCCTAGATTTCCTGGTTATATGTATGATTCCTTCTCTGTCCATGCAGGAGACTTAGAGTTGTGTGTGTCACAGAGGGACACATAAATCTCTCTGATTCTGTTTCAAATGGCAATTCCTGGCTAAATGTAGCCATTTACTTCTCAGAAAGTTGCTGCTTTTGGCTTTCATTAAGAATCTTCAAATATGACAACTTTTATCTTCAGTTATTTTACTCATGACAAAGGGCTTAGCAATCTACCCTACCCTTTACTGGAATGTCTGGCCTTTTAGACAGGAAATGCGTATAGAACAGTGGTTCTCAAACTAAGATTTCCTTAGGCCCCTTAAGGGAGTCTTTTTGCACTTAAGATTTTTTCGATTCAAATCAAGTAAAATATTGATAGCTATAACCCATATAAACAAAGCTTTGGAAAGTGGGTGGTCCTTAATCATTTTGAGCAGTGTAAAGGGGCTCTGAGACCCAAATATTTGAGAACTGCTGTTATGGTATAAATTTAAAGATCAAAATGACCTTAAAAATAATCTAGTCTAATCCCTTTATTTTTCAGAGGAAATTGTAGTCACAAAGGTAGGAAGCTCCAAAGACAGTATTTGATCCCAAAGTCCTCTGATTACAAAGCCACTGCTTGTTCCACTAGACAACACTTTTGCCTTCTTCCTACTTACTTCATGTTCATGCCCGTGCAGTAAGGCAAATGGGAGTAACTGCCCTCTTGGTTCCTGTTCACAAATGTTGATATTACTGAAATACTAATTGTAAGCATAGTGAGGTATCTTACCCCTGGAAGTTTGATTTATAAGAAATGTATTGATGATAGATGAGCCTTTATAAGGAAGTTTTTACCTTTATAAGCAACTTTTCACCAGAGGGATATTCCTTGGTACCTGATTGGTCAAAACCTTTTCCATCAGTTAGTTTCTATTGTTGACTTTCAAGATGGAATCTTACAAACTAGAACCCCATTGGGAAATAGATTCCTTCAGAAGATAATTCTGATTGGCCATGGGGAGCAACTAGAGAGAAGAGTTGGTCCAAGAATATAGAATCTATGAAAAGAGATGTTATTACAATGTCACATGCCCAGTCAATTCTAAGCAATGATAAGATGACAATGATAAGGTGAAGGCAAAAAGCATTGAATGAATAAAGCATTTTATCAGTGTCTATATAGAGTTACCAGAATCAGTCAGTTTTTTGCTGTTCTTATCAGGAAAAAGGCCTTTAAAAAACTTGATTTTGCCAAAGCTTACCTATAATTGATGATCAGTGATGCAGATGCCCAAACAATCTCTTTTCAAGAGGCATTGAGTAGAATCTTTTTATTTTGGAGTTTCTCTTTTTCTTGGATCTTCTATTCCTGAGTCTTTTTTTGAAGGCACAATTGGATTCATAGGAAATACTTATCCAAAAGTAGACTGTTCTTTGAGAGATGGTAAATTTCTTGTTACTAAAAGTAGGTGTTCGAAGTGACAGTGCTTGACCACTTGTTGAGGTGATTTATCCTTTCTTTAGAGATTAGAGTATATACATAATTCCTGAGACCCCCTTTGATTTGAAGTTTTGATGATCCTATGAGATATCTCATAATTCATAGAGAATGCTTTTTCTGGGAGAAATATGCTTCTCCAATGGGCGGTAATTATGTTTCTTGGCTAAAATATATAGCACATCTGGAATTTATTCTCAGAAAACTTTTGCTAGAAGCTATGTCTGATGGCCTGGAACGGACTCTAATACTAGAACGATCTTAAGAAAGTATAGCCTATGCCAGATTACTCAATATAGTATAACAAAGTTACCTCTTTTGTTAGCCATGAAGAAAAATTATGGCCAAGACAACATATTGATTTTTCAGGGACATACCAGGGAAATAACTTGATTGTGTGAAATTCCTTAAAAGTGATTTGAATTTTTCTCGATTACATCGTATATCTCTGCTGCAAAAATCCCAGTTTTGCCAATTTCTTATTCTTTTTCTTGCTTTTCTTTTTAAAAAAATTATGAACATAACATTAATGAATACAAACATTCCCATATGCAGAGTACAGAAAAACATTATAAATAATTCTTCTGGAGTTAAGATTTATCATTAAATACTTAACATATTTTTAAGTCTTTCATTTTTAAAAATAATTTTTCTTTTTTACCATGAACCTGACAAAATCAATAAACATGAATATTTCCATATTCAAAGAAGCATGCATTTTCAACCTTCTTTTATCAGATAAGAATGAAGTTCATGAGGTAATAATTATAAAGAACTTGGCAGATTACCTGATACATCGTTAGATTTATATAAATGTTAGCTATTATTATTATTATATGAGAGGTTCATTTCTCCTACCTTTTGCTCCATGTTTGTATATCATCTCATACTTGGACTATTGTAATAACTTACTAATAAGTTTGACTTCCTTAAGTATCTCCTCACTCCAATTCAACTTCCATTCAACTACTAAAGTGATTTTCTTAAAGGGCAAGTCTGACCATGTCACTACCTATATTCAATAAACTCTAGTGGCTCCCTATTGACTCCCATGTCAAAACCAAAATCCTCTGTATGGCATTCAAGGCCCTTCACAGCATAGATCTTCAACTTTCCAGTCCTATCATATACTCTTTGATTTAGTGACAGTGACCTCCTGATCATTCTACACATCTGGAATGATCTCTATCATTTCTACCTATTGGCTTCCATCAAATGTTATCTTTTATAGGAAGCCTTTCCCAATTCCTTTTAATTCTAGTATCCCAGGACTCTTAATTATTTCCTATTTATTCTGCATGTAGTTTTTTGGTCCACATTTTTTTGCTTGTTATTTATCCTATTAGATTGTGAGCTCCTTGAGGATAAGAACAGTCTTTTTTTTTTCTTTTTATGCATCCTCAGTGCAAAAAAAGGCAAAATCTCCCACTGTACCCGGAGTCATCTCCACTCATCCTGATTTATATCTTGCCACTGGTCCCAGATGTCTCTGGAAGTGATGCTGATGACTTGCACAGACCCTGCCTCACTTAAATCCAGTTCACTTGCAAGTCAAGACATCACGTTTCTAATGTCATTGGTCTTCTGAGAATGAAGGCAACAGAGTTTAGCACAGTGCCCGGCACATAGTAGGTACTTAACAAATGTTTATTGACTGATTGACTTATTTAAAGCCCAATTTATTTTTTAAATAGCTTTTATTTTTCCAAATACATGCAAAGATAGTTTTCAACATTCATTGTTGTAAAACTTTGTATTCCAATATTTTTTCCCTCCCCCCTTGACCCCTCCCACAGACAGTAAGCAATCCAATATAGGTTAAACATGTGCAGTTCTTCTGAATATATTTCATATTCATCATGCTGCACAAGAAAAATCAGATCAAAAGAGAAATGAAAAAACAAAACATGAGAAAAAACTAAGCAAGCAAACAACAGTGAAAATACTATATTTTGACCCACATTCAGTCTCCATAATTCTCTCTGGACTCTTTCTATCACAAGTCTAATGAAATTTTCTTGAATCATTTCATTGTTGAAAAGAACCAAGACTATCACAGTTAATCATCATATAATTTTGATGTTGTGTGCACAATTAAACCCCCAAGCTGCAAAATGGTGTTAAGACATAGGCCCAGTGCTGGTGATCAGTGCAGGAAGTAGATGGAAATTGGCTCATATATTTGTTAAGTGTGGAGTGAGTGGGCATGAACTATCTAGAAAACTGTGGAAAGAATTAAGATGAGAGCCAATTATGTTGGGAGTTAGAGTAATTGGTGATGATAATGTGTGACAATGGTGTGCAAGCTTAGGAAATGTGACTTGGTGGGAGAAAATTGGGCTATGTAATTTGAAGTTGCATTTTGAGCCTTCAAACTTGGATCTCTGTAAGTGTAAGAATGTTTTTGCAGGAAAAAATCCTTTTAGGAAGATTGATAGAGGATTCATACAGTGTTGAGATACCTCTAACTTATATTCAGGCAATTTGAGAAGTTCTGAGTTCTGTGCTGAAATTACCATAAGGGGGGCATTTCTAGCATTTGGGAAGCTGTGACAGGAGTATCCTGGGAGACGTGTGATGTTTGGGTATCACAATGGTTTCTTCATTAGAAAAAGAAAAACAGTTGGGGAAAAGCTAATGGACTTAGGTTAGGGTCTGAAAGTAAATAATTATCCAACTTCTAATCTCCATCCAGTTCCATATTACCCATTGCTGTCCAGTTAGATGTCCCATATGCATTTCAAACATCCTTATTTCTATTGGTCAATTGATTAAGCATTGACTTATATGGCACTATTATAAGCACAGGGTTTATGGAGATAAAAATAAACTGCCTCTGTCCAAAAAGAAATATATTCCTTTTGGAGAAACAGTTTGTTGGGGCAGTGAGGTGGCACAGTAGATGAGCACTAGCCCTGAGGTCAGAAGAACCTGAGTTCAAATCTGGCCTCAGACACTTAACACTTCCTAGCTGTGTGACCTTGGGCAAGTCACTTAAACCCCAATTGCCTCAGGGTAAAAAAGAAACAGTTTGTTTTGCATGTATTTTTTTTTTTTCTTTTTGTTGAGGCAATTGGGGTTAAGTGACTTGCCCAGGGTCACACAGCTAGTAAGTGTCTGAGACCAGATTTGAACTCAGGTCCTCCTGACTTCAGGGCTGGTACTCTAACCACTGCGCCACCTAGCTGCCCCTTTGCATGTATTTGTAAAAGACAAAGAAAATACAAAATAATTTCAAAGTAATACAAACAAAATATAACCTGGAGAGGGAAAGTGGGTCAGTGAAAGCTTTGTATGATGCCTAAAATGATTTGATCTTTGAAAAAAAAAATCTAGGGATTAGAAGCATTACAGGTGAGGAAGGGGAACACTATAATCCTTTCAATCTTTATATACTCCTATGAGTATGTGTTTCTGGCACAAACTCCTTGAGAGCAGAGGTTGTTTCATTCTTTGTATTTGTCTCCCCAGAACTTAACATAATTTTTACATATAATATTTAATATTTATTTGATCAAGACTTGTTGATTGATTGATTAATTCATTGATTGACATGGCCACCACTCATGTTCTTAGCTTTCATTGTCTTTGGCCTACACCATTGCAAAAACATTCTAGTTGAACCCTTAGTTTATGGTTTCCTTTTCAATCCATTTTATACACAGTTGTTAAAATAATCTTCTTAAAGTACAAGTCATTTATTGCTCTGTTCAATGACGTTCAGTGTTCTCTATTGCTTCGAGGATGAAATTTAAACCCCTTTACTTGGTATCCAAAGCCTTTTATAATTGCACATATTTAAACTATATCAGATTACTTGCTGTCTTGGGAAGGGGGCAAAGGAAGAGAAGGAGGGAGAAAAATTTGGAACACAAAGTTTTATAAAAATGAATGTTGAAAACTATCTTTAACAGTTTTCTGAGAACAATATCAATTGAATTATGAAACAAAGAGATACAATATCCTCACCTGTGGTGAGACCAGTGTCATAGGAAAGGTTTTCCTTAATATTTTTTATTTTTAAAAGATAATCTATTGATAATTTTAAAATTTCACAGAGCAAAAAGAACACATTCATGAAGGTAGGGGATGTATTGGTTGGACTGAAATGGGTCAGAAATCATAGTATTGTACAGTCATAATTTCTTTGGCTGTATTGAAAGGAAACTAAGTATGCAGAAGAGAAAAAGTGGTTTTGGAGAAAGTCAGGCCCCAATGGAGAATAAAGTGATTGACTATTCTGCCTTTTTGTTCACCAGCCTTCTCACTCTTATACTTATTATATCTCTATTACTATTCATGCACTTTTTCCCCCACTAAAAATCCTCTTTTTTTTTACTTTTTTTTTCTTTTCTTTATTAAAGCTTCTTATTTGCAAAACATATGTATGGGTAATTCTTCAATATTGATCCTTACAAAGCTTTCCATTATAAATTTCCCTCCCCCTACTCCCCATCCCTCCCCTAAATGGCAGGAAATCCACTACATGTTAATTATGTTAAAATACTTGACAAATAGAATATATGTATACATATTTCCACACATCTTGTGCAAGAAAAATCATATCTACAAGAAAAAAAATCAGAGAAAGGAAACACAATGCAAGCAAACATCAATCGAGAGCATGAAAATGTTATGTTGTGGTCCACATTTCACATCCCTCTCTCTGGGTGTATATGGCTTTCCTCACTGAACAATTGGAACTGGTTTGAAACATTTCATTGTTGAAAAGAGCCATGTCCATCAGAATTGATTGTCACATAGTCTTGTTGTTGCTGTGTATAATGTTCTCCTGGTTCTGCTGATTCCACTCAGCATCAGTTCATGCAAGTCTCTCCAGGCCTCTGAAATCATCCTGCTGGTTTTTTCTTACAGAACAATAATATTCCATAACATTCAAATACCATAATTTATTCAGCCATTCTCCAATTGATGGGCATCCATTCAGTTTCCAGTTTCTAGCCACAAACATTCTTGCACATGTGGGACCCTTTCCTTCCTTTATGATTTCTTTGGGATATAAGCCCAATAGAAACATTGCTGGGTCAAAGGGTATGCACAGTTTGATAACTTTTTGTGCGTAGTTCCAAATTGCAAGAATATCAATCATTGGCTAAGATGACAGGAAAGGATAATGACAGGTGTTGGAGGGGATGTGGGAAAACTGGGACACTAATACATTGTTGGTGGAACTGTGAACGGATCCAACCATTCTGGAGAGCAATTTGGAACTATGCTCAAAAAGTTATCAAACTGTGCATACCCTTTGACCCAGCAGATTTTGTTACTCTTATTACTTGTATTTACATTGTTGTGGTCATTAATTTCCTTGTTCTGCTTGCTTCATTTTGAATCAGTTTGTATACATCTTCCCATGCTTCTTTGCATCCATCATATTCCTCATTTTCTATGGCTGAGTAATTTTCTGTCATATTATACCACAAGTTACTTAGTCATTCTTAAATTTATAGCTTTTTTTGGTCAAGTTCTTTGCTTCTCTAAAATTACTTTGCTTCTATAGACATTTGGGTGTATTTTGGTCTTTTTTGTGTCATTGACCTCCTTACACTGAAATATCTGGTTCAAAGGCCATGACCATTTTAATGACTTCTCTTTCTCTTTTTTCATTTGACCAGCTGTGAACCCACTCATTCCTATCTTATCCACATTGCTCTAACAAGACCACAGGGATAACAGCAGATAATTTGTCAAATGCTTTGTTGAAATTTGTTGTCTTTTATCTTCAGAAGTCCTCTGATATATATGTGTGTATATATATATATTTCATATATCATATCTATCCATCTAGTAGGCCTTGTCAAAAAAGGAAATGAGCTTACATGACCTGTAACTGATAAAGCCAATATAGATTGGCTGTTAGTGATCACCACTTCCTTTTCTAAATGTTTGAAAACCATCTCTAAATCATATTCAATGTTATATTTCTTTTTAGTATCTTGATGTGAGAAAATTAATACTTGATAATAGTTTCATTTTCTCTACCTAGTCAATTCAAATTTGTTACTGAAGACAGATGGAAGGCAGCTCATAGGTATTACTTAGAATTAACTACTAAATTCTGTATTCGGGAATTAGCTTTATCTCTGGGTCCCTGTCTCTTCCCTGCATTTATTTGTGACAATGTGAGGATCACCTCTGCTCTAACTATTAATACAACACTGTCCTGGGGTCAGCAAGGGGTATGTACAGGTCTTAGGAATATAAGGAAGGCAGAAAGGGACTGGTTTAAGGAATTTCTATTCAAAGGGAAGCTCCTCAGAGAATTTAAAGGAGCAAGCAAGAACCCTGTAGTTCATAGGATCATTGAATAAATAAAAGATGTTCTAATATTAAAAAAATAATGTAGGAAAAAATACCATAGGAAGGGAGAAAAAAGTTATTGTTGCTGTTGTGTTGGGAGAGCCTACTGTGAAAATTCTCTGTAGCAGTTCAGATCAGCAGCACATCTGTTATATATACATACACACTTACACCTCTATAGACATCCATATATGTACATGTGTGTGCATGTATACATATACATACATAAAATACAAATATGGGTAGGTATGTGCATACTCAGAGTTGTGTGCTTACTGAGAAATTAATTGCCTATAGTGATACAGTTAGGGGGAAATAGTAGATACAGCCCCAAACCTGGAGCCAGAAAGACCTGCATTCAAAAATGATCTCAAACACTTACGAGCTGTGTGACTCCAGGCAAGTTATTTGATTTCAGTTTCCTATCTATAAAATGGGCTGAAGAAAGAGATGACAAACCAATTCAGTATATCTGCCAAGAAAGTCCCAGAGTCACAAAGAATCAGACATGATTGAAATGACTGAACAATGATTCAGCTAGAAGTTGGACCTGCATTTCATTCTTCCTGACAGACCTTTTACCCATTTTGCCACAGTGCTTTTTTAGGGAAGTTAATTGGTACTCATAAAATAATGTTTTGCCACTTAACACCATTACAACCTCATAAAAAATAATCAGAGATATAACAAGTTGACTAGGAAAGCTAGACTTTCATATTGACTTTGCAAATAAGTGGATATATGACTTTTCCTTAGATTTTCTGCATCCTTTCTTTCATCATTTTAAAAATGAAATGGTTGAGCTAGGTTCTCTTTGGGTTTCTTTCTAAGTTAGTGCAAAGCTCATCGGTGCCCTGTCTGCAGTTCATTAAGCCTTTTTGGGGTTTTTTTGCATCTTTTTTTGAGGAATGTTTCTCAAACGGTGCTAGAAGAAACCATGAAACACTGCAAGTTTTTTTTAATTTAATTTTTTTATTTTTTATTAAAGTTTTTTATTTGCAAAACATATGTATGGTAATTCTTCAACATCAACCCTTACAAAGCTTTCTGTTACAAATTTTTCCCCCCAACTCCCCACCCCTCTCCTAGATGGCAGGATATCCTCTACATGTTAATTATGTTAAAATACTTGAAAAATCGAATATATGTATACATATTTCCACACATCATTTTTGTGCAAGAAAAATCATATCTACAAGAAAGAAAAATCAGAGAAAGGAAACACAATGCAAGCAAACATCAATAGAGAGCATGAAAATGTTATGTTGTGGTCCACATTTCACATCCCTCTCTCTGGGTGTATATGGCTTTCTTCACTGAACAATTGGAAGTGGTTTGAAACATTTCATTGTTGAAGAGAGCCATGTCCATCAGAATAGATCATCATATAGTATTGTTGTTGCCATGTATAATGATCTCCTGGTTCTGCTCATTTCGCCCAGCATCAGTTCATGCAAGTCTCTCCAGGCCTCTCTGAAATCACCCTGCTGGTCATTTCTTACAGAACAATAATATTCCATAACATTCATATACCATAATTTGTTCAGCCACTCTCCAATTGTTGGGCATCTACTCAGTTTCCAGTTTCTAGCCACTACAAAAAGGGCTGCCACAAACATTCTTGCACATGTGGGGTCCTTTCCTTCCTTTATGATTTCTTTGGGATATAAGCCCAATAGAAACACTGCTGGGTCAAAGGGTATGCATAGTTTGATAACTTTCTGAGCATAGCTCCAAATCACTGCAAGGTTTTTTTTTTTGATGAACCTTATGTTAATTAATAACAATACTTTTTAGATGATTTTATTACAAGGGTCCTGTCAAATTTTATTTAAAACTGAAGGATTTTCCTAAAAAACTCAAAGAAAGGAACCTTTTCCTATATGTAAAAAACAATATTTACAATTCCACAGTGGTAAATTGAAAACTGAGGAGATTGGGTAATAATTGAACAATTTATGTTATATGAGAATGCTATTGTTCTGCAAGAAATGATTAAAGGAGGGTTTCAGAAAAACCTAGGAAGACTTCTATGAACTGATGCAAATTGAAGTGAGCAGAACTATAAAGCTGATGAGTTCACAAAAAAAGAAGATCCTCTAGAGGGAGAAGAGAAGAGGGTCAAAGACTGACCCTTGGAGAGCAATCATTCTTAGTGGACATGACCTGAATGAAAATCTAGCAAAGGAGTATTCATAAAAAGAGGATGATGTATAGCATTAAAGATTGCAGAGTGGTCCAGGAAGATGAGGATTCAGAAAAGACTATTAGATTTGACTCTATTGATGAATTGTGAACTTCACCCTCTGAACACTGCAGAAAAGTGTGCAAAGGAAAGAAGGAGACTGTTTTAGAATGACAATTTTTAAAGATACAGTCTGTTCCAGCTACCCAGTCAACCAAAAGTCTACTTCCTACAGGAAAGGGAAACATAGGATGAGAGGGAACCCCTACCAAGAAGAGAGTACCACTATTTTAGGAGATCTGAGCATGTGCAAAGCATATCCTATTATACTTACACATAGTTTTTGATCACTTCAATTTGCATCAGTTCATAGTCTTCCTTTTGGGAAAGCCTGTGGTCTCTAAATACAAGGGAGCTAGAATTATTCCTTCTCCTTGCCCCTCTAAATGCTTTCTCTCTCTTAAAAAGTATTTTTGTGTGTTTCCACTTGATAACAGCTCTTAAGAGCACGTAGTTCCCTGTAGAGATTGTACATGGAGCTATGTATCTTTGTACTTCTATGTCTCCTATTGATATGTGCTTGTATATATTTCCATGCCTGTGCTTTTTTTTTTTTTTTTTTTTTGCTTTGTGTCTGGTTTCTATGTTCTTCACTGGCACAGGGATCTATTCCTTCTGTATTTATCTCTTGGTGAGAATTCTCGTTTGAAGGCCAAGGGCCAGCTCATTAACATGTTATCAGCTCAATAATACCAACTGCTGCTGCCCAAACAAAAACCATATGCTCAGGAAGAGGAAAATTCAGACTTTGTCTAGGTAATTTATGTCTTGTTCAGGATAGTGTCCGAGGGAAAGGGATTTGCCTACCTTCTTTGGGTATGTTATCCTTGTCTGGTAAGTATGGAAGCTAAGCCTCTGAGAAATAAAAATGCCTTGGCTTAGATCACCCAGCCAATCAGTAGTGCAGGTTTGAGCCTAGATCTCTTAACTCTGGAAGTACAGTGGTTAGAGTGCTGGGCCTTGAATCTGGAGTCATCTTCCTGAGTTCAAATTTGACCTCAGACACTAACCATGTGATCCTGGGCAAGTCACTTAATCCTGTTTGCCTCAGTTCCTCATCTATAAAAATGAGCTGGAGAAGGAATGGCAAACAGCTCCAGTATCTTTGCCAAGAAAACCCCAAATGAGATTATAAAGAGTCAGATGTGACTGAAACAACTTAATGACAAATTCTTAACTTTAGGTCCAGTGCTCTGGATACTGTGCCAAAAAAGGAATTCCTTATTGTCCACAGAAAAAAGTGTCGTTTCCTCTGCTTTTGCTTGACTCTCAGCTCACATATTTTATGCACCACTTTATAGAAATATTCTCAACTGTGTTCTCTGAATCAATCATATGGCAAAGGGTTGCAGGCTGTCTCCGGCCCCCACTGTGATCTCTGGGTCCCAAACATATATTCATCAGACTCTACATCTATGATCATACCATTGTAGTAGGACTAGCTGTGGTAATTAGCCATGTGGGGAGTATTAGCTAAATTCATTGAAGGTTCTGAGCTTTTCAAGATATTTTATGGTTGGACTAGATGGCTTCTAAGATCCCTTCCAGCTTTAAATCTATGATGGTCCAGATATTTTATTTACAAGAAAGGCCACTGGAGCAAGATCAATCATTGTAAGGAAATGTATTCTAAAAGATGGCTTTTGATACTTGATCAACCAATACGCTTTTTTATCAGTAAGTTGCTTTTGTTGATTTCCAAAGTAAAATGGTCTGCTCTAGAATTCTTTAAAGCATCAGATTCCTTGAGAAGATAGCTCTAATTGGCTCAGATTTTATAAAGATTAAGATGTGATAATATACCTAAATGCATGGGTTTATGATGGAATATTATTGTTCTCAAGATTTCTTTCTTTTGGCTTTCTTCAAAAATGAAATGTTTCAAACCAGTTCCAATTGTTCACTGAAGAAAGCCATATACACCCAGAGAGAGGGATATGAAATGTGGACCATAAAATAACATTTTCATACTCTCTATTGATGTTTGCTTGCATTGTGTTTCCTTTATCTAATTTTTCTTTCTTGTAGATACGATTTTTCTTGCACAACAATAAGTGTGGAAATATGTATACATATATTCGATTTGTCAGGTATTTTAACATAATTAACATGTAGTGGATATCCTGCCATCTAGGGGAGAGGTGTGGAGTGGGGGGGGGGATTTGTAACAGAAAGCTATGTAAGGGTTAATGTTGAAGAATTACCCATACATATGTTTTGCAAATAAAATAAAATAAAATAATAAAGAAAAAATGGACAGAAAAAAAAAGATTTTTTTTTTTACCTTTTTCTGCTTCTCCTGAGTTCTGTGTTTGGAGATCAAATTTTCTGTTCTGTCCTGGTCTTTTATAAGAAATAAATGAAATTCACCTATATAATTGAATGTCTATCTTCTTCCCTGAAAGATAATGCTCAATTTTGTTGGATAGTTGATTCTTGGCTGCAATCCAAGTTCCTTTACCTTTCAGGAATATCAGATTCCAGGCACTTCAATCTTTTAAGAGGGAAGCTTCTAGGTCTTGGGTAATCCTGATTGTGGCTCTGAGATATTTGTATTGTTTCTGGCTGCTTGCAATAATTCTTCCTTGATCCAATATTTCTGAAATTTAGCTACAGTATTCCTTGGAGTTTTTATTTTGGGATCTCTTTCAGGAGATGATTGATGAATTCTTTTAATGGCTATTTTACCCTTTGGTTTTAGGACATCAGGGAAGTTTTCCTTGATGATTTCCTAAAAGTCTAGGCTCTTTTTTTCATCATGTTTTTAGGAAGTCCAACAATCTTTAGAGTGTCTCTCCTGGATCTATTTTCTAGGAAGTTGTTTTTCCAATGAGGTATTTTACATTTTCTTGTATTTTTTTCATTTTATTTTTTGTTTTGTTTGATTCTTGATGTCCTACCAATTCTAATTTTTAGTGAATTATTTTCTTCACTTACCTTTTTTAGTTCCTTTTATATGTGGCCAATTGAATTTTTAAATGAGTTGTTTTGTTCAATGGATTTTTTCCCCATTTCACACATTCTGTTTTTCAAGGAGTAGTTTTCTTTTTTCCATTTTCTTAAATCTATTTTGTAAGGAGTTATATGCTTTTTCACTAAATCTATTTGTAAGGAGTTTTCTTCAGATAATTTCTGTGTTTCCTTTTCCAAATTCTCCTGCAATGTTCTTATTTCCTTTCTCCATTTTTCTTTTAACTTTCTTTTAAGATCCTTTTTGAATTCTTCCAAGAGAGATTTGTGATATGGGAACTAACTCAAATCATCATTTGGGGCTTTATTTGAAAATGATCTGCTTTTAGTGTCCTCAGGATTTGAGATCTGTTCTTCTCTTTCTCCATAAAAACTATCTATGATCAGAGTTTTTTGCTTTTTTGCTCATTTTTTTTTAAAGGTTGAGGTTTGCTTTTAGGGCAAAGGCTAGATTGTCTAAGCTTCCTCTACAGGTGACAGTGGCTGTGCTGATTTCTGATGCTAGGTAGGCATGGCCAAGTCCTGCATTATTCTGGGGTTCAGAGGCTATTTGCCTTTTGTGTTTGTGTTGGATGTCTCACAGCTAATTTGCTGATTCACTAGCTTGCAATCAGAACAGAGTAGCCAACATTACTATAGATTCCTCCTGATAGATTCCTTGGCACACAGACTGTATACTACTCTGGATCTCTGCACTGCACCTGGGCTTGGCTGCCTTCCTCTCCACCCCCCACCCCCCATCTTGTGCCCAATTGAAACAGACCTTTTCTGAAGTTCTTACAAAATATCTTTTTGCTGGAAATTTGTTACACTCCAAATATTTGTGGGTTCTATCACTCCAAAACCAGTTCAGAGGCTTGATCTGGTGTTGAAATGAGGGCTCAGATAAAGCCATCTCTCTTCTCTGACATCTTGGCTCTGCCTCTAGATTAGTATTATTCTATGGGAAATGAAAAGCAGAATGCTTTCAGGAAGAAAAGAACCCTGAAAAGTCCTCCATTAACTCAAGCAAAGTGAAATGTATTGTAAACAAAGTAATAGAAATGTTCTGGGATGACCAGCTATGAATGCTGTTTGCTATTCTCAGCAGTATAATCATCCATGACTATTATGAAGGATTTATGATGAAACCAGAAAAGGAATTGATTGTGTCTGAATACATACTGAAGAATTCTCTCTTTTTCTTCCTCTCTTCCTAATTTTTCTTGAGGGTGTTTGTTTTCATTTTTTTTTTCACAACTTGACTTTTATGAAAATGTTTAGCATAACTTCACAAGTGGTTTCTTATTGTGGATGGGGATAGGAAAAAACATAGAACTCAAAAATTTTAGAAACAAATGTTTTCTTTTTTTT